>OY992888.1:32787777-33135277 GCA_963921405.1 Cepaea hortensis
CAGCAATACAGCTTTCCTTAAATGAGCATTTCTTGTCCATGTACCCTGCTCTTAGTGCATTGGTAACTTTATTTCACATGAGTGACGTATTGAATTATGAACCATATCCGTTCATTATCATGTGCGCACCACTGGCCATTCGGCAACAAGTCTCTTATTCTAGCTGCCAATCTTCACTAGGGCTTATTTTAGGAGTAGGTCTTATATTAAAAGCATCCTGATAAATCGTGCTCGGGCTTATTATAGGGTAGGCCTTTTTTCGGGGAAACAATGTTTATATCTAGGAAGCGCGGACGAAGAAACCACGCAGATACAGATATAAGAGAACGTCTCTATCAAAGTCTTTATCAAGGAACAAGAAGAAAAAATTCTTTGCTGGGAAACTGAAATTTCACAATCACAAGTAATTCACATGTTTCAACGAATGCATAAACTGAGGCCAAAGGCCGGGAAAATGGCCGTAAGGACAGGCTGAACGAGATAGGATATATATATATATATATATATATATATATATATATATATATATATATATATATATATATGTATATATATATATATATATATATGGCAAGAAAAGTATAGCATGAAGAAAGTACAGAGAATAGATATATGTTTATATATGTAAGATGAAAGAATGCGAGTATTGATTCCTTTTGAATTGTCTACATCTAAAGTATGAAATGAGGTTTGCGTCGCTGTGGTGTGTTAAGAGGTTGCTTAATCTTCCGGTGGGCTGAGGGTAGGATAGCGGGTTAAACTCCTACACTGATCAGCTAGAATTCAAAGTTGACTTCTTGCTCAGAAAACAATGGAAAACAAACTGGCATCTTGCCGTCTTCACAGACGATAGTTTGTTACATTTTGCTTTAAAAGAAATAACTACAATCCATGATGGGGAACAGGGATGGAGTTATATCTCTTTATAGCACAAAGCCTGGACTGAATTATAGAGACCATGTGCTGCCCATGAAGCATGATTACTCTCTCGGCCTGCCTAGTTTAATCCACTAGAAGAAGAAGAGGAAAGGTAACCCCATATCTGGAACAAGACAAGCTGCAGAAGCTGCCCGAACAGCAAAGCAATGATTTAACTGTCCGCCTGTCGGGGCCTCTAACCTAGACCAGTTGGCGATCAAGGCATTGGGCTGATCCGCCCTGCCATGACATTTAGTTTTCTGGTTGCATTTTGTCTCGCACATGGCAAATTACTAAATATAAAGTTGCATAGTAAATCAACTTGAGGGTTGGGGTTGATTGCAGTGTCCTGCAAAGACACACACATAATCAAAAAAAAAAAAAAAAACTATGAATAAAGCAGGTTTTCAAAGACCGACAGTCAAGACATATAGAAAGTGAGCTGAATGTCCGCTTCATATAGATGGCTAAGGCTGTTAAAATGGAAAGAGACCGGTCTGGGAGTCTCCTTTTGGATATTCGTAAGATGTTCACGGAAACGAACCGCCCAGTTTCTTCTGGTCTGGTCGATATATGCCATGCTGCATCTTGTGCAGATGATGCGTGATTCAGATTGCGGGATTCGCATGTGAATACTTTCACAGTTTGAAACACCACTGTCCGGAAGGTAACCGAAGATATTTGAACAATAAATCGGCATGGTTTGCATCTACTGCAAGAAACCAGGCATTGCCTAAAGGGAGAGGTGTGTCGATCGGGAGTCTGCTCCTAAGAAGGATGTTCTTCATGTTTTCATTCCGACTGTACAGCACGCTAGAGTTATCAGTGCAGATCTGTTGGATTCCGAATCAGACTAGTCGTTGGGTGTCCGAATTAGAGCGGAGGAGGTTAAGGTGGTGATGGAAGGTGATGGAAGCGACACAGTTGTTGGGATGTAATGTCAGCATCAGCTTGTTTCTATAAGGGGTCGGTTGGAATGTAGTCGGAAAGGCTTCAACACGGGAGATCATGATCTCGAGGACTTGAAACCTGGGCGCACGACTAGAGTATTCAATGTGTACACAACACCGTGGGGATTTTCTTTGCCTATCTTTAAAGACTTGAAGAGTGCATAGTGTACCGGTTCTCGACAGACACCACCACGGAGGAGACCTCGAAGCTCCGGAAGGTAGGGAGAATCCGCCTCAAACCAACGCCACTTGTCATCTACCAGGATATTCCTAATGACTCCCCAGCCTTGCAATGACTGAGAAAGCCACTTTTTTCTGGAAACACGTCACGAAACTTTCGAAGCAGCGAACCTCTGCACCCAAAAGCCTCATAAACCTACTGTCACCTACTGTTGCTCCACTGTTATCAAGTAGAGAAAGCAGCGGCTGCAGCAGGATCGAAAGCCAATTAATAAACTCTTTGGGATGCGTCCATCCAGCAGGTATCAATACCGTTGTGGACGCTACTGTATAACTGTGCCACCTTCCCTCTATAAATTTATATCTAACTGTTCTCACACCTCCGCCTATACATATCCCACTGTTTTGTGTATAACTATGCTGTCCTCCCCCTATACACTCATACCCAACAGTCACATCTGACTGTTCGCATTTTTTTTATGGCCTGCTGGCAACCTCACTATACTTAAACTCTGTAGCCAAAGAGTGCCTTCTCAACCGGCACAACTGCCATATTTGCGAGTAGTCGCGTTATTTTGTTGTTCTTGTTTTTCGTTGTTCATCTATTTGTGTTGTCCTGTCCTTGACAAAGATTCTTAGAATCGAAACGTCGACCGTTTTGTGTTGTCCTTTTGTACTTATTTGTTATTTTATTATTTCATTTTATATATTTATTGAATACTTCTGATTATTTTGGATAAGTCACACGTGGTTGTTCACCGTTGTAGGATGGATTCTCTTAACGTGTAAGGTATGTAAATGTGCATTGTGTCTGTGTTTAGTAAGCCCGTTCTTTTCGCAGGAGCAGAATATACCTAATTGTTTCCAGTTCATGTTATCAAGTAAACCGACAGTGGTGTGGTCATGCGGAACTAACCAACCTACGTATAGTGATTAGTCGGGTATAGAATTAGTAATAGGCTCCAATATCGCAGAAGGCACGCAAACGCAATGGTGCCTAGCCCATTTCCCGCCAGACTTAAACTGATCTATCGGTGGTACCTGGGGCGTGGGCCGACCGTTATTGAAATTACCGCGGAGATCAAAGAGAGGTCACTGTTCTACACCAATAGAGCGTGGACGACACAATGTATATTAACTGTGGGTCGTGTAATGTAATGAAAATTTCTCAACATTGTTGTTTGTCTTACACTTCCAGCATCCCTCCTCCCTTAATTTCCTCGGTGGCATAGTTGATAGTGTACTTGCTTTATCACCATCATCATCGTCTTCACCTTGTGCCCTGCCGATTAACGTATGTGGTCATGTTGGCCATCTCACAGAGACTGATGTCTGTATTGTTGGCCAGATTATGTCGTGACCCAGACATCCGGGTATTTATTTATGTCTCTACCCTTTGCTATTTTTCCCTTCAAGTTTGCCAGTTTTCACTAAGTGTTCGAGTTTATTTCTCCTCACAATGTGCCAACAATTCTTGATTCTTTACATTTAATTTACCTAAATAAATTTACGATTTTCAATTGTTTCCAGAAAAAAACTGCAACATTAATTTTTTTATCCGTTAATTGTTATTCTTTGCGATTTCCTAAGAAATCACAATTCCACTGCCATTAGACGTTTCTCGACTTGTCTACTTATTGTCCGTGTTTCATCTAAAAACAATGGTATAAGTTCTACACAGCACGTCAAAACTCTTGTCCTTACAGCAAATGACAGCTTTTTATAAGGTCAATATGTTTTCCATCGTGTGAAAGGCTTCTTTTTCTTGTTCTAATCGCTACGGGGCATCTTCCATTAAATGTTAAGATTTTTACAAGATGGTTGGTTGGATGGAATCACGTGATCACGAATTCTCCCATCTACTGGTTTGTTACATTGTGGTACTTGCTTACTCATTTAAGTTAGCTGCATACCATTTACAGGACGTCGAAGTCAACCCCAGTATTCTTTGGCTGTTCGTGATTTCTTGGCAGATTTGCATTCAGTAGTTTGCTACTACTTTCTGAACGACTAGCACTCATACTATTGAATGAAAAATGGTATGAAAATTACCGTAAAGCGGTCTGCGTCCAAATCGCCCGCAGCTGTGTTTCGAAAGCGGTATGTGAGATTGCGAATTGCATTCGTAACGCCTCGCCACGGAGACTGTTAATAACAAAACGTAAAGGCCCGTTTTTTTACATGCCTATGTGTCCTTTGGACATATGGCCCAAACGCCATATTTTATACAGATTGACACTAAGTGGACGCGTTAGCGTAATCGCCAGGTGGGGGAGGGGGTGTATGCTGATAATGTCATAAGCGCGGTGGGAGGAGATTTCGACGCTACCGTTCGTCGTCCGCTAAAGTGAGAGATGGACTGGTCATCTATGTATATCCCCTCGAACAACATCATATATACATAGATAAACTGCACAGCTTTCAATTTAATTGTAAAGTCATATGATATCCTGCTAGAAAATTATAAGCAATAATTGGGATCACCATAATATGCCATGCCGATAAGCGTGGGAGATCATGTTTCGCCATCTCACACGGTCACCACAGTCGTGGATCATATCTGTGTTCTGTCTCGACCATGCCATATGGCCAGGCCATACCGAGATTTACTTCCCTGCCTTCCCCTTGTTCTTTTCTCAGGGAATATAATAGAACAAATCGATCCCACATTCGGCAGCTGTCTTTGAGTGGTCTCCAGAAACACTTGTCGCAAACTGGACTTTGGATAAAACCGCATCAAGGAGCACGTGAACCACTGAGGCAAGGAGCAGTGAAATCATCCAGCTAAGTCCACTTGGATGTCAACATGGTGCATTTGATAAGAGCGCTGGCTCTTAAACTTTCGGTGCGCTGATGCCGAGGTCGCGGGTTCAACCCCTACAGGGTCAGCTGGACTAAAATGTTGACTTCTTTGTCCTTGACTTGGGGACGTAAATTACAAGTACCTTAAAATTCGGAGTAGGTTTGCCTGATGACGAGGGACACTGGTAATACGGAAAGCTAACCCACACGCTGTGTGAGCCGGTCGTTCAGAAAGCAATGGCAAACTACTGAACGTAAAATTTGCCAAGACATCAACATCAGCTGAAAAATGCTGGTGTTGACTGAAATATCCTGTAAAACGATATACGAAAAAAAAAAAAAAAATCCACACGCAAAATGATATAAGCGTTCGCACCCTGGCGACTAAACTAACGCGCCCAGTATGGTCTCTAATATGTAAATTCACACATACAAACAAAACAAAACTATAGACAGAATTCAGCTATTAGATAAATATGCTTGGAATCACCATGACACCTTTAACCGACCTGCACTCTAGCCCCTTGGTATAAGACTATTATGGCATAGACAAGACAGCAACCTGGGCACGCTATAATGAAGTGAAGCAATTCATTTTGATAAAACGGCGCCTAGACAAGCATGGTGTCAACAGCAGGGGGAATTAGCGAATTTAGCGAATTAAGACAATTATTCAGTAAAAAGTCCCTGACATTTGTGGGGTAATTGCCTTACTGAATGTTCCACGTATGCGCTTGTGATTTTAGTAGACAAGATGAGAATGTTCTGGAAGTGTGTCGTAGACATTCCAAATTGGTGGTACGAAATGCCGTGTGCAGTGTATGTCGTTATGTTTATAAGCATATGTATTACGCTATTCAATCAATCAATCAATCAATCAATCAATCAATCAATCAATCAATCAATCATGTGCCATGCCGGAAAGCGTGGGCGGTCATGACTCGCCATTTCACTCGATCACCAGAGCTATTCATGTATGGATAATTCTTGTCCCTTCTGGATTCCTTTGTTGTTTGTTTGTGACGGTCATTTTATTCTTTCTTCTCCCGGCTGTCCTTATCATTCCCATTCTCTTGCTCTTTCTTTTCTTTCTCTGATTCGCTCCTTTTGAAATTGTAGAATCAAATTCCTTTTCTTTTCGTCATTCTTTTCTGGATCTTCTCTTCGGTCCCCTTACTCTTGTCATTGGAAGTAAGCATAGCCGAATGGATAAGAGCGCTTGTTCTTAAACTTCCAGTGTGCTGATGCCGAAGTCGCGGGTTCATGTCATACACGTGTCAGTTGGACTAAAATATTGACTTCTCGACCTTGTCTTTGGGGACGTAAATTACAAGTACCTCTGAAGTCCGAGTTTCGTCTGATCGCGAGAGATACCGGTAATAGGAAAAAAGCGAATCCACATGCAAAATTCAGTCCAGTGCACTTGAAGCAGTAGCACTGTATGAACTACGCTTGAGTTCATAGCAAGCAAACAAAAGAAATAAAAATCCTTGTCCTTCTGTACTTTCTGATCATCTCTCGCTGACATTTTGTGTCGACGTATATGGCTTTGGGGTTAATGAACGCAGAGTTTTACAATTCCCCTACATACTCCGTCCTGGGCTCAAAACCAGCCACAGACCATTTGAGAGCAGATTATTTGATGCGTTGATTTTGGTAGTATGATCTCCGGACATTCATAAAGCCTTGGCAAAACATTGAACGCAAAAACTGCCCGGTAAATTACATACAGCCAATAAATGCTGGAGTTGACTGCATCGTCGTGTAAATGACATACAATTAACTTAACTAATTTATTGCCATGGGATGATAAACAGTCTTAACCGACTTCCTGTATCTGCCATGAGCGTATATATCGCAGAAATGTTGTCATTGAAAAATCGTATCTCAACATATCAATATAGTAGTTTTCCCCGAATAACCTCCTGTAATTTGAAATATAATACACCATGGCTGCTACCATATTAACAAATATTAGGTCATACATGTGACACACCACAAATTCACATTTTCAGCCATCCATTTATGTTCAGTGCAAACCTATTTTTGTTTTGGCACTGAATTAGTTAAATACTTGTTTGTCTGGCTATATTTTAATTGGGTGTTTTTTCATCGGGGTATTATCCTCCTATTGCTTTTTTCACGTGTGTTACCCAAGAAATGCAGATGTTTACAAGCTAAGCCTGACTGTTTAATTAGCCCACTTGTAGGTCGACCTGAGCGGAGTCAAACTAAGCACTCAGAGCGGAGAAAGACTGATCACCGATCGATTTGTCTAGTCTGTAATGACACTGGGTTTGTTAATAGCAAAGTAAATCTAACTACTGTCAGTTTAATTTTATGAACAAGTGCTTGTCCGGGTGTCACAATGAAAATTGTACTTACTAGACAATTTCTGGACACTGAGAAAGAGGAAGATGAGGAGAATGCAGCATAAGAAAGGACTAACAACCTCTACACAAGTAAGAGGCCGGCTTCCTGACCTAGAGGTTAGCAACTTTTCTCCGTAATCTCGTATACTCTCGCAAGTAACGTGACGACGGTGAGAGTCAGCAGTGGTTCGAATCATGTCGGTAACTTACGGGGTATGTGAGCTGGCCGCTCAGTAATCAATGGCAAACTACTGAGCGTAATCTTGCCAAGAAATCAACAATCAGCTGAAAGATGCTGATGTTGACAGCGATGTCCTGTAAAGGATATGCAAAACAAAACAAACAAGTAAGAGAATACACACTTTAGAATGTATGTCTGGGTGTCACAATGAACATTATATTTACTAGACAATTCCTGGACATGGAGACAGAGGCAACGTCTAGAAAACAATTTACAGATAATATTCAGAAATAAACAATGAAAACCACGGTAAAATATGAGGTATGAGCAATAGACAGACAATAAGCAGAAAACAACTCGAAAATAATGCAGATGAAGATTCCTTCGTTTTGGACAGGGATACACAGCATGTGAGCCAAGAGAGGGTAGTGGCAAGACGTCTACTGCCGCCAGCCGAGTGAACATCAGTTAGAAGCCTCATCGGGACGAATTTTTAAAAGTCGACCAGGCCTTCCAGTTTTATCTAATATAAAGCGGGTACCAAAAGATGTGGTTGGAAGTAAAGGTGGACTGCATGGAACTGATTTCATCATCCATTGACTGCCAATTGATATATATATATATATATATATATATATATATATATATATATATATATATATATATATATATATATATATATATATATACTATCAATACCTCATTCTCCTATGTAATTTCTTGTTCCATCTGCCCATTTGTTCATGTTTTTGTGATTCCCATATTTCACCCTCGCCCATTCGCTCATCCAAGCCAGGAATAAATCCTATTTCCTCCACGTTCTCTGACCGTTATTTATCTGAAAGAAGCATAAACAGTCATGTCTTGATTTCAAACATGAAAGCCGCCTCTTTCATCAGGCCGACCGAGAGCATTTGCCCGAGTGTTTGTCAAGGCCTGCTTTCTTTTAATTCTTCAACTCAAACACATATACATCACAGCGCGTGCACTTATCGCGTGAGAACCGCTTCTGTTGTGAGCTCGTTGCTTGGCAACTCGCATAAACCTTGTCAAAATATTATGAATCTCTTTTTTTTTTTAAAGTTTTACGCGCATCCTTTATTAGGTTTAAAGTCGTAACTATTCTCTTTGTCAAATTCTCAAATAGATGCGTTTCTTTCGCTACCTCGACGGATGAGTTTCTTTCGCAACTTCGAAATTAGATCATTACTTTGTGGACGCTACTTGCTAGTACGAGTTTTGTGTCATGATGTCACGGATTGAGGCAGGAAAGTTTAGCGCTAAGTGTATTTCATTGTTGCACTGGTTATGCGTTTTTTTATACATATTTGTATATTTATAGTTAAACAAACGGGTGTCAGCCTCAACTACGGTGCAACTATGTGTGTACGCAAGACATGATTGATACAGGCATTGATATTGCACCTTTGGAACAAGTTTTTACACACAGTGGCTTCGCTGTGGCATTCTATTGAGAACTATAGCCAAGACACTGTTTCGTTGATCGCGTTACATGGTAGGAAAAGATCAGGAACATAATAACAACAAAGGAGACAATTATTGCAGATAAATCACACACTCAGCGTCTAAGACGTCAGACAGTGCGTGATGGTGAAAATGACCATGTGTTTACCTGCATCCATTGTGGACGAATTGTTCTCATCAGTCACATTCGCTATCGCAATGGGTTGTAGTTATTTAATCAATCAGGTGCCATCTCCACAATGAAGGTTGGCTGCAATGGATCTCCAACACTGTCTATCTCTCGCTCTGACAGTATATTCTGTCAGGCTGATGTTCGTCTAACTCTTGATGTTATCCTCCCACTTGTATCGTTGTTTACCTCTTGCTCGCTTGCCCTCAACCTTGCCTTCCAGTATGGTTTTTATAAGAGTATCATGTCTTTTAACGTGGTCGAAATATTTCAGTTGCCTCCTCTTTATTTCTTTCATCAACTCTCTCTTTATTCCCAGTTTTTCTAGAACCTCTGCATGTTATTGTTTTTGTTTCCATGAAATACGACATATTCGTCTGTATATCCACATCTCCAGGGCCTCTATTCGACTTTCTAGTTGCTTGTTCAATGTCCAGGCTTCCGAGCCATACAGTAGCGTTGAATATACGTAGCATTTGACAATTCTCATTTTTAATGCGTAGTCATTTTGTAGCCATTACTCGTTGTTGTTGTTGTTGTTGTTGTTGTTGTTGTTATAGTTGTTGTTGTTTGAAGCACAATGTAACAAACTATGCCTGTCAAGACGGCAAGATGCCAGTAGTTCAGCAAATATGTGAAATTACACTTTCCTCTTCTTTCTTTGTCCTTGATTCTCCTTTAGGTCATAGACCATCAACCTAGTCTCACATCCTGTCTTATGTCAACTCCCGCAGCTGCCTCTGTGTCCTCCTCACAATTTTAATCTCATTTAATCTCTTGTTTCTCATGTACCTTGCGGTGTCGAGGTCAAGTATAAACAGCGGGAGAGTGCCTGTTTATGGGCTTCATGTATCGAGATTCCCATGGAATCTGCAATTCCCTCGGAATCTGCAACTCCCTCCGTCCATCGTTTACGTGATACACATTATTCATCTGTATTTAATGATCTTTCTCGTGTGTTTTAGATCTCCCACTATTTCGTTTGCCTTTTTGGGTGTCAGGTTATACTAGCTCAGTGGTTCTCAACCTTTTTTGGCCCGTGCCCCCCTTCACCATATTTTCAGAACGTCATTCTCTCCCCCCTCCCCCTTTTCGTATTTCCTACCTAAACATTTGGCCCGTGCCCCCCTTCACCATATTTTCAGAACATCATTCCCCCCTTTCGTATTTCCTACTTAAAAATCCCTTCACCCCCACCCCTACACACTATACGTAATAATGGAAGCTAAATTTAAAAGCACATACTAAAACAAGTCTAGACGTCCACATAAAACGTGATTTGTGGGTCTACTTACTTTATAAAATGAATTTTAGAAGGGTGAGACGTACAGAACCGTACAGTATACAGGGAAAAACAATATCAAGTAATCGGTTCTTGTATTAACGCGATCTTGAAATAATATTAATCCTTCCCCCCCCCCCCCCCCCCCCCCTAAAATTCCCCCCTGGGGGAAGGGGGGAATTCCCCACCGGTTGAGAACCACTGTACTAGCTTTTCTCAATGAATGTTCTTTCCAGCGTCCGCGTCTTTTCTACACCTCTTGGTTAATTAAATTCAACTTTACCGCTATGGCAACTCTAGAAAGAAAGGACAATTCAGCACCAAACAATTATATGTTTTAAACAAGTCGCATATCGACCGTCACTTGAATTAGCCCAAATATCGCCACTAATTTAAAACAAGTAAATGCCCGTTTACACTCCTTATGGCGCATTGACGATGAATGAATTATTAAAAAAAAAAAAAACGAGAACTTGACGGCAAACAGTCGACTTCATTGCACCTGGTGTATCCCATATGGCTCAGTCTCTTTCCGCAACGAACTGCCGAAAGCGTTGCACAATGCATGAACTCCGTAGCCCCAACGACGACCCACAGGAGACACCGAAAAAAATGCACTCGTGAACCGAAGGACGCGGCCTAGAACACGATCAATAGTAACAATATGGACGTTGCGACCAAAGCCTCCGCCAGGACAGAAAAACAAAGAAACGCACACCGACATAGCTACATGAAAAACACGACATAAAAATATTAATATACCAGTTTTTAATCTGTATCCTTGTTCTGTATTACTGTTTGGCGCATTGGGCAAAACTTGCAAAACCTGTATTTTTATACACCAATCGGCACTCGGCAGGTAATATCACCAGTGTCAGGCCGGATGCATTTACTTCTCAAGACATTGCCGGGTACTCATTTTAGATTGGGTCGACGCCGCAGCCAAGGTAAATTACAAAAACACATCCGATCCGATGCGGAATGGAATCGATGACCACGGGACTGGCAGCCGAGCGTCTAGCTACTTGACTACCTTGGGTTCCGGAGCATGTGATGCTAGATATACATTGTTTATAGACAAACTTGCACTCCAGTGGTGATGTGCTCAATAACACGCCGACCGCTTTCTCCCCCCTCCCCCAAGATATTTCGTGGTACTAACTAACTTTTACCGTGCGCCACTTTATTGACATAATGTTGACTGTTAGTTATTTGTTTCATTATCCTTATGTTCAGTAATTTTTAGTGCCCGGCAATTGAAAATTTACTCACAGAGTACAATATGCCTTCGAAATTTATCAGACAAGACATGTGGATTAACAACTGGCTGAGTAGGCCGGTGCTCTCAGGTAAATTTAAAAATAACAAAACATCCGCCGCGACGTGAATTCGAACCCATACCAGTCGGACCGACAGTCAAGCCCTAGCCACTTCACAACCGCGGCTGCCACGTTTAATATGGTCGAAGTATGTTTGTTTCCCAGACATGAGGCTGAGTATAGTCAAAGTTTCTTCGTTGTTAAGATCTCGCAGAACTTCAGTACTTTTCTCCTTCTTTATTCAAGATTCTCAAAGAATGTTTCTACAAAATTGTAATTCAAAAGTCTTGATTTCCTCATTCAGCGATTGTGAAATGGTTCACGATTCGCACCTGAATTTTGCCAAGGGAAATTATGCACGCTCTCAACATTTCAACTTTATTTTGTTCGCTAATGGTGTCGTCTATGCTCTTAATAATGTTTAACTGATTAAGTGCAAATGGATGATTAATCGTCTTAACCAACTTCCCGTCTCTCCAGCTGACTTATATATCGTCGAAATGTTGTCACTGCGTTATAATAGAACATGTCTGCTACCATATTAATAACTTGTAAGTCGTAACTGTGACACACTCCTGCTTCCCATTTTCCGCCAACCATTTTTATTTTGTCAAAGACTACTTTGTGTTTGGCATTGCATTTATTAATCTCTCGTTGAGATATGGCATCAGCGTTTTTCAGCTTTTCCAAAAATAAAACAAAAAAATCTCCTCGATGGGGATTCGAACACAAGCAAGCGTGCTAGATACCCGACCCCTATCTGAACAATATTTATGACTTAATTCTTAAAGGTCGTGAGAGATTGGTTACTCATATTTATCTCTACTTATTTTTATATCTGAATATTAACTTCCAGTTAAAGATTAAGGGCTAATTTTCTCCAAGGTCTTGAAAACTATATTGTCGTTGTAAGTGGTAATAAAGGGGATATTGAAATTTATAGCCAAGACTAAAAGAAACAAAATGCTCAATATCCCATTATGAACACCGCAGTATATCGCCTCCAGATTCTGGCTTCAGGACGTTTAAGATTTAATTCTGCTCTCATTTTATCTACGCGTAACCGTAGTGGTCGGTCGTAGAAATACCATAATAAAGCCATTCAGACTCAGGGTTTTCAACGGTTCCCCATCTTTAACGATACGACATCAAACACCAAGCCATCAGCAAATGTGTACCTTCTCTGTACAGCAATGTCAGTTTCTCAGGTAGAATCATAACAGCAGCCATTGAGAAAGAACTGTTGAGTTCAATTGAGTCAAGAACCGACATGACAGCACTCGGGACATTCCCATACGTGCTCCTTCCTCATCTTCAACAGCCAGCCAAGAGTCCCAATACTAATGGTACCAGTTGTAGTGTGATTATGTGTCCGTCTGACCTTTCCTCGGAATACTGATTGTCAGATAGATCCTCTGGTCATTCCCTGCCGCTCCATTCTCTTCAGACTATGATGATTTATCTGTTCATCTAGGTATAAAGACGATCCCAAGGGGCCCTGGTCATTATACTAGTCATTATGCCAGTTGTAGTGTGATTATGTATCCTGGTCAATATACCTGGTCATTATACCAGTTGTAGTGTGATTATGTGTCCGTCTGACCTTTCCTCGGAATACTGATTGTCAGATAGATCCTCTGGTCATTCCCTGCCGCTCCATTCTCTTCAGACTATGATGATTTATCTGTTCATCCACGGTATAAAGACGATCCCAGGGGGCCCTGGTCACATCTGTCTTATCACGCAACAATTCACCGCACATCTGTGCAGACACAGCCAATCTGTCCACCTGCTTGTCTCTCACTATACCAGAGTGTTATGGGGACAAGATTCAACAGATCCTCTCTAAGTGTTTTTTTTTTTTAATGAAAATTAAATTGAAACATGCTACTCTACACGAAGCATATCTGTCTTCATCTTTGTAAGCATGCTCTGTGAGTCCGTTATAATCATGACATGAGTGCTCGGAAAAGGACTTGAGACAGAACAATATCCTTTTGCCGTGACACAATCTATCCTTCATTTCCCGCTCGTAACCAACATGGGCTGGTAAATGATAAGCACCAGCACCGTCCACCATTATATCCTTTCATCATCTGCCGTGACGCATTCTATCCTTTCATCCTCTGCAGTGACACATTCTATCATTTCATCCTCTGCCGTGACACATCCTATCCTCTCATCCTCTGCCATGACACATTCTATCCTTTCATCCTCTGCCGTGACAAATTCTATCCTTTCATACTCTGCCGTGACACATTATATCCTTCATCTCCCCCTCGTATTGAGTATCAGTTATTAAATTATTGGTACCTTTTAGTCTTTCATTCGTGTAATCTCCTGTATAGCCACTGCACGAGAAGTCCAGCAAATCGCCAATTTCTCAGCGTATATGTGGACTACTAGAGGTCGGCTTGACCGAACGGATGACAGCGCTCGCTCTTAAACTTCCGGTGTGCAGATGCCGAGTTAGTGATTTAAACCGCTGCATCAGTTAGACTAAAATGTTGATTTCTCGTCCTTGACTTGAGGACGCAAATTACAAGTACCTTAGAAGCCAGACTAGGTTCGCCTGATGGCGAGGAGCACTGGTAATAGGGAAAGCAAAAATCAGCAAAGTGCACCAGAAGTAGTAGCACGTGTTCGGACTACGCTTGAGTTCAAAGCGAACGAACCCCCAAAAAAATTGAGTTGAGTTGAGATAAGAATCAACATCACTGCACTCAGAACATTCCCATAGGTGTTCCGTCGTCTCGTTCAACAGCCAGCGAAGAGTCATACTACTAATAGTTCCCACCGCTATCTGATTGAAAGATTTCTTTGTCTTCCCTTTAGTTTTGAGATTCTTTCAGAAACCCCGTCGATTCCCCGAAATATCAGTATTTCCATATACGGGTTCTTAATATATTCCCCCGCCTTCTCCACCTGGTCCCATATACTCGACCCCCTCTCCCTCGTCCATAGGTTAAATAAAAAAAAATTATGCATTACTACCGTGTCTTGTCAATTGTTTCATGATCTCAACCTGGAACTCTGTTTCTCTTTCCACTTCTCCGTTTGTAATCTAATATTCTCCCGGGGAATGGTTTCTGCAACTCAGACATGGCGGCTGACATGTCAAAACAAGGAAAGTTTCAGGCGTTTCACTACTGATAGAAGAAGCACTTCGTGTTGTCTGTGTACCCGTGTATATTGCGCTCCCATATTTGTCTTGTTCTTTTCAAAGGATGCACGACTTGATCCTTAAAATATACTAGACAGGAAAGTATCGCTGACATTGTCAAACTGTCATCTACTGCCTGTTATACCTAGTAGTGTAGGTCTTGAGTCTGGGGAATTAAGACCGCCTGGCTAGTGCAATCGCGGCAAACTGTGCAGGCTAGGGGTTTTCTTTTTGCCCCCGACATAAAAAAAAATACACACCTTACTGAGGATTCGAATCCAGGTTCTCCGAAGAGTCCCCGGTATTC
The DNA here is from genome assembly GCA_963921405.1 of Cepaea hortensis. Taxonomy (NCBI): domain Eukaryota; kingdom Metazoa; phylum Mollusca; class Gastropoda; order Stylommatophora; family Helicidae; genus Cepaea; species Cepaea hortensis. The sequence continues at coordinate 32,802,906 of OY992888.1, forward strand.
TAGCACCTCGGCCAACCGTTTCTCATGAAAATATCGCTGATGAAGACTACAGGAACAATATGCGAAACTAAACAATTCATTGAAATGAATACGTTTCGTGATTAATTCTTTCATTTCCGAACATACGATGCTTGAAAGCAATCTTTTCACATTACTACATTACATCTGTTATGTTCATTACTTCCATTCATTAGTTCTGGTTGTCAGATCCGTTTATGTTTCCAACAGCAGATGACCGCAGAGATCATGCAAAATCATATCAGGCGAATTAGTAAACTTAACAAATTTCAAAGATGAGGCAGTGAGGGAAAATTATGAGAAAGAGCTAAATGAAATCTTTGTAAAACTACCTACAGAAGGAAAAACAGTGGAAGCAAAATGGGAGATGTTTAAATCAAGTATAATACACATTGTAAAAATAACACGTGGAATCACACCCAATATATATATATATATATATATATATATATATATATATATATATATATATATATATATATATATATATATATAACCTAGAACAGAAAAGAAAATTACAAGATGGTGGAACCACGAGGTTAAGAATGCTTTAAAAGACAAAAAAGAAGAAACAGAAAAAGTGGGTGAAAAGCAAACAGTATGATGATTATATCCAATGTAAAATAACAAGAAGACACGCAAACATAATAATAATAATAATAATAATAATAAGAGAGAGAGAGAGAGAGAGAGAGAGAGAGAGAGAGAGAGAGAGAGAGAGAGAGAGAGAGAGAGAGGGGGGGGGGATTATGGAAAGACCCTAAATAAAAACTACAAGGAGGCAACTAGAAACTTATATAATGAGATTAGTGCAATGAGAACCAGAACATAACCCACTAACCCAGCTAAACGAAAAAGAAACATGGATTTAAGGAAGTCAAGGAATGCACAGATGCCATCTTTGCCTTTGAACAACGTATAGAAAAATCAATGGAATTCAATGAAATAATCTTCTTGGCCTGTGTCCTCTAAGAAAAGTCATTTGATAGAGTAGATATAAGTGTACTGTGTGAAATCCTTAAAAGATATGTAGTAAGTGCACATCTAACAAACTAATGTAGAAGCTTATACAACAACAATGAATGCACCGCAAGAACAAACGGAGGGCAGTCGAATCCTTCACCATAAGATCCGGGGTACAACAAGACTATGTCGTCTCTCACCATCTTCTTCATAACTTATGCTGACAGCATAAGTACAGAAACTAACCACACAATGACAGCAACAAAACTTCATGACGAACATAACACAGATGAAGAACCAACGGCAAATTACACCATCAAAGAACTGATAATTGCGGGCGATCAAGCACGAATTGAAAAATCAGAAGCAGAACCACGAGTCCACATAAATAGTCTAAACCAGTGGTTCCCAAGCTTTTCAAGCAGAGGGCCATATCTACTATTTTCGGTAGTCAAGCGGGCCACAACGTTATAAAATTATAAACGTCGTGCAATATCATTCTTACCTTTCTTAGCTTTCGTCAACAAAATTCTAAAACTTTAAAGGCAGTCAGTGTCAGTACTACACTGCAGTCATTTTTTGGTTTAAAATCAAAAGTTCATTTAACAATAAATGTTTAATCAGTTTCGAAAATCGCTAGTAATGTAATTAATTTACAATTGTAACTGCTCTTCACAATCAGTTACTTAAGTTAAGATGCCTGTTTATCAATGTCTGGGCACAAATCTGTCGTGCCCAAAGTCATAAGCGCAGCTAGGTTACTGTCGGTGAGTCTGGAACGTAGCTTGTTTTTTTTTATAACAGCCATTGAGGAAAACGACTGCTTGCATTTGTAAGTCGAACCAAACCATGAAATGTATCTCTGGGCGAATGAACGCAAGTGTTCCAATTGTTCGACAGACACTAGTCGCCAGAATAAAATTGTATGATCAGCTGAACGTTGCGAACTGAACAGGCGTATTCGATAATATCTGAACATAACAACCACGAGCAGAGTAAATTATCGGAAGCTGACGGGGCGCTCCGAATGCATTTTTTGAAATTATTAAAATATATTATTCTAAACAACGAGGCCTCGCGTGCCACTTACTAACAGCTGGCGAGCCACAAGTGGCCCGCGAGCCGTGGTTTGAGAACTTCTGGTCTAAACGACGTGTGCAAGGAAAACAATATGAAAATTAGCATCAATATAACATACTATAATCAAAGAAAAAAAAGATCAATCTAAAATTACACTTATTGAAACAAGTAAAGAGCTTCAAGTACTTATGAAGTATGATATCAAATGGCAAATCAGAAGACGAGATCGAGAACATATGCAGTAAGACAAATCACAACAACAACAAATCTGCTCTTCCAAAAACTGCAAGCCAATATTAAAGTATTTAAAAAAACACACACACGCGTATTAGCAGATATATTAAAACATCAACAACAACAACAACAACATCAACAACAACAACAACAACAACAACAACAACAACAACAACAACAACTCACACACACACACACACATAAGCTCTACAACACAATCTTTCTACTAATGCCAAACCTGGACAATAAAAATAAGAGAAAATAAACATTAAAACAACGGAAATTGCATCCCTCAGAAGAATACTCAACGTATCACGAAAAGGGAAAATCAGAAATAATGAAACCATGTGGGGTATGTGTGTGTGTGTGTGTGTGTGTGTGTGTGTGTGTGTGTGTGTGTGCGTGCGTGCGTGTGTGTGCGTGCGTGAGTGTGTGTGAGTGTGTGAGTGTGTGTTGTTTTTTCTTTGTGTTTAGGGGAGAAAAAGTTTAAAAAGTAACAGTTGTCTGAGGCAGACAGAGCTCAAATATCAACTATCTGTGTCAGAAAGAGGTAAAGCAAAAATTTCCCGGTAAAGAAAGAGGTAAAGATCGTTTGGCAGTTGCGAATCTATATTTATAATGTAGTGGACTGGCATGTTCAAACTATTAGTTTCCGGTTATAGGACTAAACCACTTGGCATGATACGACTTTACATCTAAACAATATGAAACTCTCTGCTGTGAAACAACCTAGGATTCTGAGATAAGCAGCACATTTTTGTGTTTTCATTTTCTTATTTTATTTTGTGTATTTGTTTGCTGATGAAGGCTAGACACAGCAACGTCCTATGTTTTCCGTAATTATGTTCTGTAGAGCTGCATTACTTCGTGTTATTTTATATTGTTTACATTTGCACAGCTTTGCCACAGTTCCACTAATTGTATTCATACTTTGACATTGCATGTAGACGGTTAGTTGTATCTTATTCAGCTTTCCTTCTATGTTGTTACAAGTGCTGTAGTTTATCTTCATTAAAACTCCACTGCCATACTCTTCTGATTTTGTTTTAATGCGCTGGGAATGCTTTTTATGCCGTGCCACTTCCGAAATGAATTTTATTGTCTAAATTGGCTTGCAGTTTTTGGAAGAGCAGCTTTGTGGTTGTGGCAGATGTAAAGATAAAAGCTAATCCATTTTAGATGCTGGTAGGAGATATATATATATATATATATATAACATTTGTCTAAGGCAGAAAGAACTAAAATATGTTTCATATATGAAACATGCAACTACGATATTATGGGATGGCGTAGAGCGGTCCATTTATCAGTGTCATTCATGTCCTGAAAATTGCATGGTATCCATTTTACGATTAAAGTCAAAGAGACTACAACTATAATTGATGCTGCTGCTGCTTCTGACTCTGCTTATGCTGCTGATCCTGCTGCTGATGCTGCTGCTGCTGCTGCTGCTACTACTACTACTGCTACTACTACTGGCAACAGCAGAAGAAGATGAGAAGAAGAATGTGAAGAAGAAGAAGAGTTGGAAGAATCAAACGAAGAAGAAGAAGCAAATGAAGAACACGAGAAGGGAAAGGAAAAAGACGACGAAGAAAGAAGAAGACGACGAAGAAAGAATAAGAAGAGAAAGAGGAAGAAGAAGAAGAAGAAGAAGAAGAAGAAGAAGAAGAAGAAGAAGAAGAAGAAGAAGAAGAAGAAGAAGAAGAACAAGAATGTACAGCAGCAGCAGCGAAGTAAATTGGAAAAAAAACGAACAGCTCACAACAGATCTCTATGTAGCTACCATGCTGCGAATAGAACGTAAACGTGCGATGATAATAAAACTCCTAATGATGATGATAGTGATGATGATGATGATGATAGTGATGATGATAGTGATGATGATATAGCTGACACCACCAGAGGGTTTATCCCCTCTCCACTGTGTATAACCCTTCAGCGCCTACCTGACACTCCACATCGTTATCTGCAATTTCCGTATCAGTATATTTACATATATTCTTTAATTTCGCTGGTTTTTCTCAGCCCATAACAAGGCCTAGCCTGTCATGATATTTCTTATCTGATTGCTGAGACAGAGCTGAAGCTTGTTCCTCACCCCCTGTTGGCACGATCTCAGCAGTGCTCCAGTCCCCACCTAAATGTACTTCATTGTCTATTGTTTGGTTGATGAATCCGATGGAGACTGAGTTTTAGCTATTAAACTCGGAGGTTGGCGTGACTGAGAGGTTTAACGAGCTTAAACTCTCTTTTCTCACTGCGGCGAGAAGGGTTTGTTCCACACGGTGGTAAGTTGAACTTAAATGCCGATTTATCGTCCTTGGCATGTGGACATACATTAGAAGTATCTCAGAAGTCGGGCAGAAGTCGCTTGATAGCGAGGGACACTGGCAACAGGGAAAGCTAACCCTCACACAAAGTCAGCCCAGTACACTCACAAGTAGTAATAACTGCTAATAGTAGTAGCATATGTGTGGCTGCCATCGAGTTCATAGGAGCGATCCAATACATTACGGTCCACGTTGCTTGGACAGGGCTCGTAAATATCGGGTTGAGGTTGGCGTTGATTCTTCTCCCATCCCTGTGTAGCATCCACGCGGAGGTTGTGTTACAGAGCCCTCTTTCCCCTCACACACCAAGCTTAGAACCAGCGGCTGCGCAAGCCCGGTAGTGGAACTTCACAACTGCGGACAAGCACACACCGCATTACATATACCAAGCGACTCTTCAGGCGGCCAACAATGACTATAATCAGAACTAATGCCGTTGTCTTAGTCCTTACGATGTCTTTCAACATGATTCTGCGTTCGAATGGAGCAAGGTGTTTAAAAAAATAAAAAATAAAACGGTAGTTGGTAATTATATAAGAAAGCAAACAAGCACATACACACACATATACACACACCACATACACACGCGATTCAAATATGCTACTACGGGAATTAAAGAATAGTAATACTGTAACCTGCCACGCAGGTTGTAAGAGAAGAGTCATAAAGTAGGATCTGCATGACCCCGGCAACCACATCCTGTGGACAACTTTAGCTCTAAACTTCAACCAGCCATGAAGAAATATTTAAAGATTTTGGCGTGCGATGGCAGATAATCAACTAAATTGCACTATTACGATTGCATTAATTTTAAGTGAAAACCTTAAATGTGTGTTGTTTTGTTGTGAATATAATCCGAAAAAGTAACGAACAAATTTGTCATATTTCGATGTAGTCACCAATGCGTTCAACACAAATCCCCCAGCGCCGATAAAGTACATGGATTCCTATAGAAACAAATGCTCTTGGTAGCATTTGTAACAACTCCGGAGTCTTCACTCGCTGTGCCTGACAGAGGTCACGCGTTTTGAAGCTTCCTATTCCAATCATACACTTGCTGGACTGACAGGCATACATTGCCACACTGGACATTCATTGAATTTCGATGAATTTCTATAATATATGTTTGCCCAAAATTCGGACAACAGAATGCTGTTCCCCCTTGGTGCATGTCAAAAGTGGGGCGGCCACAGGTTGTGCAAGACAATGGCATGTCTATTGTAATTTCTATCACCTTTTTAAGGTTTTCATGTGAAGCCCATTACTATATTAATCAGAAATATCGCCTGCTTGGAAATCTTTAGAGCAGTGGTTCTCAACCGGTGGGGAATCACCCCCACCCGCCAAAGGAGGGAGGGGAGGGGGGGGGGGGAGAGTTTAGGGTTTCCAGGGGAATTAAGATTATTTCAAGATCGCAGTAATACAAGAACCGATTACTTGATACTTTTTCCCCTTCATACTTTACGGTTCAGTACGTCTCACTCTTCTGAAATTCATTTTATAACGTAAGTAGACCCGCAAATCACGTTTTATGTAGACGTCTAGACTTGTTTTAGTATGTGCTATTAAATTTAGCTTCCATTATTACGTATACTGTGTAGGGGCGGGAGAATTTTTAGGGAGGAAATACGAAAAGGGGGAGGGGTAATGACGTTCTGAAAATATGGTGAAGGGGGGCACGGGCCGAAAAAATGTTGAGAGCCACTGCTTTAGAGCTATTGGAAAACATCGAGAAGCAAGTCCACCCGTAGTGATGTGCGCTTATCCTGTACTTCTCAGGTACCGATCAACGCGTGTGAATTTATTTCTCATGTAGACCACCATCATCACCACCATCACCACCACCACCACCACCACCACCACCACCACCACCATCACCACCACCACCACCACAATCATCATCATAATCATCATCATCATCATCATCATCATCATCATCATCATCATCATAATTATCATCATCATCATGATCATCATCATTAGCATCTTTATTATAATCCCCATCATCATCGTCATCATCATCATTATCATCATAATCACCATCCTTATCATTATAATCATCATCATCACCATTATCATCATCACCATCATCATGTAGCAGACATTTACAGAACGTCGCTCTCATCCGTGCCCGCTGCAAAGACTCGACCATTTGCCAGGTCTCCGGCCTTATTCATTATCATGCCCAAGATGTCTTCACCGTTCCCAGTCCACCTTTCCCGTGCTAGTAGACCTCAACCTCTTCTCCCAGGAGACATACCTTCCATCACTGTTCTTCGTAAACCACCGCGACGTGAATGTAATACAGATAAAGTATGTCAGCGTTTCAGACATGGTGGTGTTCATACAGGTTTTCTTCGCGGTTAGAAGGTATAATAGAAGAAATGTAATTACACAGGTAAACCATACTGGACTTTGAAGGCAGGTTAGCAAGAGGCAATGCAAGATACAAGTAGAGAGATGACATTAGTGGACGGACGAACAATTTAATATATTAATATAATTGGAAGTCTGCGACAGGCAAACAGACAAACAACACGCAAAACGAACAAAAACAAAACAACAACTAACTACGCCAAAGAACTACCCAGTCATCAACCACCAATCAACCCAAAATAAAACTACCGACGAACCTATAAATTACCCACCAATCAATCAACGAAAAGAACAATACAACTACCAAACCAACCAAGCAGCCAACAAATCAACCAATAATCAAACAAACCAACTATCCAACCATCAAGCCAACCATCCAACCATTAAACAAACCAACCATCCAACCATCAAGCCAACCAGCTAACCAACCCACCAACTAACCATCCCACTATCCACCCAGTTAACCAAGCAAGCAACCAACCATCAAATCAACCAATCAACGATCAAATCAAACAACCATTCAACCAACCATCAAAACATCCAACCAACCATCAAACTAACCACCCAACCACCAAACCATCAAGTCAACCATCCAACCAACCATCAACCTATCAAGACATGTAATACGGAATTACCTTTAGCGACCTCCTGCCTAATCCGCCTCTCCACGTGCTGGAAAGAAAATACAAAGAAATAAATGAACTGGAGCAGTCAAACATAAAACAACATATACCATATACATACAACATATGTGTGAGCAAATAAGTTAATACCAAGAGAGACATCATTATCACCAAGCTACGTGAGTTTCGTAACTGGTGTTGATGTCCAATTATGACATCACGGCTCTGCTGACGTTTCGGTAATCTCCACAAGTATAATCGAATTCACGCTCGTGTGATACCGAGGCTCAAACTTTCCGATCTTTCTCGGTAAAACAAAGACCCCTAAAATGTGTCTGGATTCAGTAGCCAGGTAATTCATCCACCCGAATCCACAACTATAAATATAGAAAACATTCCTAGTCATAGAAACTGAATCGCAGTTTTCATAAATTTATTGGTATTTGATCTGCTTAAACCAACTTCCAAATATGGACATAATTCGTATTTTAGTTAGGTGCAAATACTTGACAGGACGCCGCAGTCAACTGCAGCATCTTTTTGCTGTTTGTGATTTCTTGGCAAGTGTGCTTTCAGTAGTTTGCCATTGTTTCGTATCTAGTCATTGCCATTGTCCCACAGGTGTAAGAAATGTACATGAGTCAAATGTAGGTCAAACACATTGGGCCGTTATGTTGAGTCTAATAGATTTCGAACACTTAAAGAACAGACATGAGCGGTCGTCTTTATTTTGCTATAACAAAATACACGTAAATATTAATTGTTGGGGAATCCTTGAGGCCATCAACACAGCATAATAAATAGATCTTTAAGATTGTATAAGAAATTACTCATTAAGATAGCATAAGAAATAAATCATTTAGATGGCATAAGAAATAAATTATTAAAACAGCATAAGAAATAAATCATTAAGATAGCAGAAGAAATAAATCATTTAGATGGCATAAGAAATAAATCATTAAGATAGCAGAAGAAATAAAACATCAAGACAGCAGGAGAAATAAATCATTAAGATTGCAGAAGAAATAAATCATTAAGATTGCAGAAGAAATAATTTATTAAGAAAGCAGAAGAAATAAATCATTAAGATAGCATAAGAAACAAACCCACAGCTATTGATCGACAAGTAGCTATAGTTTTCAACTAAATGCGAAAACAACCCAGGCTCTCCCAATGTGTCTCTGATCGTCAGCCAACGACCCCCCCCCCCCCCCCCCCCGGGGGGGGGGGGGGCACACGATGTACAGGTTGACACGTTTCGATGAAGTCTATGACATTTCAAGTAAACATTTACAGGAAAAAGGGTGCATAAGACAGGAGACATGGCAACGGATGGAGCCACTCTTCGGCGGGCCGTCGTGAGCGCGACGATCTGCAAATGACTTGCAACGTGATAATGATGCTAACAGGTAAATGAGACGCAATTCGTAGCTTACTTGGCGGCAATGGTAGTATGAACTTTGCAATCCGGCCATCAGGAAACACCCACACAGCGAACATCAAGAACAGAACAAAATAGATAAATGATAGTTGACCCGTTGCTAGGAAACCATCCAACACAATGAGATGTTAAATGCTAGAAAAGCGTTACAGTCACACGGATGACTAATTAACGCTACATTTAAAGGACAGAGGTATTTCAATTCTAACATCAGACCGTGGCAATATCCATTAGTCTGTTTTACAGTGGATACATCTGGCATCATGGTAAACTAATGCATGTCAAATTGTCTAGAAACTAAACATGGGCTTGGTCGCGACGTCCTGACAAGGACGTGCACCATTTGTAATATCTGGCAACGGTAGCGCAGTGATTAGGGCACTAGTCTTTCACTCTGGTGGTTAGGGGTTCGAATTCTCAACGAGGCGGATTTTTAAAATGTAACATTCGGCCGCGTTCCCAGGTTGTTTAGTTTAGTTTAGTGTAGTAGACGGATCGACATCACGGCACACGGGTGTAACCCATACATGATCCTTTCTACGCATAAGTCAAGCCTGGGTCTGGAGAATCTCAGCTCAGTGCACCAGCGAGGATCCTGTAATATTTTGGGTAGATGTTTAACTCGAAATTTTGCCCGGGCAGCGACACTAGGCTACTCTTTTTTGATTTCCAACTACCAAAGGATTGTTTACGTACGCAACAATACATACGGATTTTGTGTGATATTTGCTGGCACAGGAACGGAGCATAATGGGGACGACCCGTTGCTATGAAGTTGGAATTGCGACTAACTAACTAACTAACTAACTAACATACGGACGTCCGATCTCACTAATCAGAGACCAGGAGAAATTGTGTTACTAGAAGTGCACGTGAAAACATCCCGGCCTTTACCGGGGCTTGAACCCGGGATCTTCAGCACTCGAGGCGGACACCATACACAGAGACCACTCAGCCCAGGTTGTCCCAGCCTAAAACAGGTGCCAGGATATGTCTACGTTAGTATGGATGGCCGCGGTGATATTGACAACATCATTACACCCCCGCTTCAAGTGGTCTATACAAATATAGGGCAGGTACCATACGCCCAACTAGAAAAGAGTGTTGAAATGCTACATAGAAACTGTACTTTTGTAAGGGCGTGAATCGTGGACAATGAACAGACTGGCTGAAAAACATTTAATAGCAATGGGAATGTTGTTTCTGAGCAAAAGCCAAAGAATACCACGGACAGACAAAATTCAACAAGAAAGTCCTATAAGAAATAAATTAAAACCGTAAACTGATTAGATAAATTAGATATAGATAGACACGAAGTTTGTGGGCACGTTATACGAAGAAATAAATTGGAAAACTTAGTGGCAACTGACAGAATTGATGGGAAAAGAACAAAGGAAATTCAGAGAGGTAAATATCAGGATGGCGTGGTCACATGGGATAATCGAAAAAAAAAAAAAATACACAGTTGATCCACGACTCTGGTGATCGTATAAGATGACAAAATATGACCGTCCATTCTTATCGACATGGCACATGATAATGCTGACCACTTGCCCAATGTGCCCCAAGGCTTGTACAACGGGCCCTTACTTTTACTTTTAAAAGTCTTGCTTTGGGACCACAAATAAAAAACCTGATTATAATAAATGATTATCGTGCTATTTGCTGTCGTTTAGTAGCTGCAAACAGAATCAAGAGAACCTGTGTGGTGACGTATTACACATAAATATCATTTAGGGAACCCACTGAGGCCACTATGGCAGCCCACAATTAAACATACAAATGTTCGTTAATGTACTGGACACATGGCCACGGTACGATGTTATTTGATCTATGTTGGTTTAATATAACATTCTGAGACCTATGGTGTTATTTCAATGGTTAGATACTAATTCTGTCCATATTTCATAGTTGTGCGTTCATGTGAATGTTAGACCCGGCTAATAAAGACACATTTTACAGGGGTATCTAGTTGATCATCCGTCGAAATACAATCGTTCCCGCAAAGATGGGGTGTTGTCATTTGGAGGTGACAGGTTAGAATCCCGGTCGGTAACTAAAGCTTTCAAATTTTATTGTTGTCTAGTGCGTCCTCTGGTCTCTACTTCTTTCTTTTACTTCTACGAGCACAAAACAATAGACGTGTGTTTATTTATGAACTGTGCGGTGATTCTATTGTTCTTGCGTTCGCTGGCTTTGAACTCAAACGTAGTCCATACACATGCTACTACTTTTCGTGCACTGGACTGATTTTTGCGTGTGGATTAGCTTTCCCTATTACCAATATCCCTCGCCATCAGGCGAAACCACTCCGACTTCTGAGATACTTGTCATTTACGTCCCAATGTTAAGGACAAGAAGTCATCATTTTAGTACTACTGGCTTGTTTATGAGTTGAACCCACTACCACGCCATCAGCACACCGGATGTTTAAGAACGAGTGTTCTTACCCAATCAGCCATGCTGATCTCCACTGTGTGGAGAGGATTACGCAGACAGTGACCTCCCTTCTTCCAGTCGACCGCATGTACTGGCATCTGCATGTGTCTGTTAATCTGCTTCAAAGATGCGCAAGGTTTTTCAGGTTGAAGAAGAGAGGATGGCATTGTTGTTACCATGATACTCCACAAGAAAGAAAAAATTGCAACAACGGAAATGAGATTCCTTAGAAGAATACTCAATGTTTCAAGAAGAGAGAAAATCCAAAATGATCAAATCAGGACTAAAGTGGGGGAAATAACAACGCTAGATTTCATTAGAAAACAACAAGTGAAATGGTTCGGCCACATAACCAGGTTACTAACACTCAGTATACCACAAGCTATGTACCGACCAAATGGAGCCAGAAGAAGAGGCCGACCATGTAAACGATAGACAGAGGGAATGACAGAGTTTATCGGTATCTCGATATATATAGCCCATAAGTGCGCACTCCCCAGCTTTTTATGCTTGACTTGGACAGCAAACTACAACAAGAAAATGCAGCAATGCACAAACAATGGAGATGATTGTGTTTTGTGGAGGCCGACATGGTTGAAAGGATTCAAGTGATAACGATTAAATTTCCGGTGCGATGATGGTGGGTTAGTGGATTGAAGCCACACTTCGACCAGTTGAACATGCATGTTGAATTTTCGGCCTTAACTTGGGAACGTAAATTCCAAGTACATCAGACGTCGGCGTGTATTCGCTTAATGGTTGGGAACACTGAAGAGGAAAGCCAACTTAAACGAACAAATCAATTCAGTGTACCTCCTAATACTAGTTGCACGTGTGTGGATAATGCGTGAGTTAAAAAAAAAAGAAAGCAACATCCAAGCTGTTGTTGTTTCCTGATGAAGGCTTGTCACCGCAACTGCCTTTGTAAAAAAAAAATGCGTTGTGTAAAGTTTCCTGCACTTTGTGTGTTTCAAGTGTTCACATTTGCATAGCTTTAACGCAGCTGAATCCATTACATTTATCTAAATTACTGGGAAGGATTAGATATGTCCGCCCGTATATTTCCGGAGCACCAAAAAGAGATAAAGAACAGTATACAATGTGGATGGATATCATGTTGATGTAAAAAGTGACTAGACAGGTTAGATCTGGCACTGGCTATCTCACACCGAAGGAAAAGAAGTCAGCCAACGTCCAGCCAACAATGAACTGGCATACACTGGGATACGTATGTGTGGCTGTGGGCCTACGCTCAACTAGGAGACTCAATATACAAGGGAGAAGACATAAAGGTTCGTTATGGGCACGCATTGATAACTGAAACTGCCAACTAAATGGTCTTTGTGCAACGGACTAGCAACGAATAACAGTGTGGAAAAGAACAATTCAGGAGACCGAGACTCCACCAGGATAAGTGGACAACCCAGAATCTACCAGGATACGTGGACAACATAGCATATACCAGGATACGTGGACAACATAGCATCTACCAGGATAAGTTGACAACCCAGCATCTACCAGGATAAGTTGACAACCCAGCATCTACCAGGATTAGGTGACAACCCAGCATCTACCAGGATACGTGACCAACCCAGCATCTACCAGGATACGTGGATAACCCACATCAACTAAGATAAGTTGACAACCCAGCATCTACCAGGATTAGGTGACAACCCAGCATCTACCAGGATAAGTTGACAACCCATGATCTACCAGGATAAGTTGACAACCCAGCATCTACCAGGATAAGTTGACAACCCAGCATCTACCAGGATACATGGACAACATAGCATCTACCAGGATACGTGGACAACCCAGCATCTACCAGGATTAGGTGACAACCCAGCATCTACCAGGATACGTGACCAACCCAGCATCTACCAGGATACGTGGATAACCCACATCAACTAAGATAAGTTGACAACCCAGCATCCACAAGGATAAGTGGACAATTCATCATCTACCAGGATAAGTGGACAACCCAGCATCTACTAGGATAGGAGGACAACCATCATCTACCAGGATAAGTGGACAACCCAGCATCCACCAGGATAAGTGGACAACCCAGCATTTACCAGGATAAGTGGACAATTCAGCATCTACCAGGATAAGTGGAAAACCCAGCTTCTACCAGAATAAATGGACAACCCAGCATCTACCAGGATAAGTGGACAACCCAGCATCCACCAGGATAAGTGGACAACCCAGCATACATGGAAAACTGGGCACCCGGGCGTTTTTGGCGCTTACCTATCCTAACAACCGGAAACTGCTGTCAAAGGTCGAGGTCACCATCAACCCAAGCTTATCTGGAAGGCAAATGAAAGCGTCATCTTATCTTCCCGAGTGAGGAGCAACTGATGTAATTCATCTCTGTCGTGGGAGGTAAGATAAATTATCCCTGCATGTTACCTAAACCCAGTTTTAAAATATGGATGTTAATCCTGGACAATTTATAAACAAGAATAACAAACTGGATTTCATAAAATGTATTTAACAAATCTATGTAATTGGGAGTAAGAAAAACAAAATAATTAAAAATGCCTGCATGATACATAGAACTAGTTTTAAAAGCGAGTACTAAACAATTAGTAAATAAGCAAAATAATCCATTGAGGCCACAGAGATGCGCTTTTACAGAAGAATGCTGAAAATATTCCCAAGACAGCCAAACTATGTGATCCATATGATTTGAAAGAGGTTATGATACCGGGAAAACTTTTCATAAACATCAGAAACAGCCATTTGTCATTTTTTTAGCCAAGTCATAGGAAGAAAGTATTTGGACCAATCTGCAATTATTGGAAATATGTGTGGAAAGAGAGATTGAGGAAGACAGCGAGAGGGGATCCTTTAGTCACCAAATGATTCATAGTGTTCGAGATTGTAAGATATTTAGAGGCATCAATCGTCAGATGGAAGGGAAGTTGGAGATGCACTTCCCAATAATAAGTGTTTTTACAGATTGCACATCGAGAGTGACAGGAGAGATAGTCAGGACGTTTATAGAAGTGTTCGGACTAAATGACATGATATGATTACTCCTTGAACCAATCATCATGAGCTCTGAAAAGTGGAGTAGGCGTCCATGTCTCTCCACAAATCTCGGTCCTTGGTGCTCTGGTTGTAGTTTCCATTTAGCTCGCTTTGAACTCAATCATAGTCCATACATGGGTTACGCTTCTAGCAGTTGCCACAAATGAATATTGCACTGGGCTGATGTTTGCGTGTGGATAACTTATCCCTAATACCAGTGTCCCTCGTGATCAGGCGAACCTACTTCGACTTCTGAAGTGCTTGTAATTTACGTCCTCAAGTCAAAGACTTTACTGATGGTATTTTTGTTCGCCATCGTCTGCGACCATCAAGCATAATTTCTCCAGGTCTGTCTTCACTTCTTCTACTGCTGTTCTTTCCAGTTGTCACGATGTTTTCCGATGTCCCTTCTCTCTTCATATGGAAAAATACTACTGCTGATTTCTTTCTTATTGTTGTGTATACTGTTCTACTTTCATTAGACTCTTCCAAACACTCGTGGTTAATTACTCTGGCAATGCAAAGTGTTGACAACATTCCTTTCAGAAACTACATCTCCAAATTCTTCCTAATTTGTTCGTTCATTTCGAGATTCATAGTTTTCTGACATTCAGTGAAAGCGATATAAGATATTTTTATATTCTGAAATGCAGCAATTGCTTGGTCTGTTTTGCTCTTAGTGGTCATTCTTTTGTGTTGGCATTCTGGCAGCAGCATTACACCTAGTATACATGTGCGGGCTGTTGCTTTGTCGAGACACCTGTCTGTTCCACTTTTCACACGGGGCAGTGACGAGCATTTTGTCTGATATTCACTGGCACAGGAACGGAGCATAATAGGGCGACCCTTTGCCGTGAAGTTGGAACCGCGACTAACTAATGGTTTCTGTACCCGCATGGGGGTGGATTTTTAATAGTGAATTGGGATCCCAAATCGACTCATCCTAAAATAGGTCCCAGAAATTGTGTTGGGAAGTAAAGGTGGTCGGTGTGAACAAATCACCCACCCAGTGCAGATTAGTCTATACAAATATGGGTCTAGAACCATATGTCCAATGTGCTTTTAGACTTGTAAAAAGTCCTTTACTTTAGTTAGTTACAATTCTGTCGTTAATCTCTGCCACGTATATTCCACGTGCTAAAATGTATTACAATAATAATACAAATATGTACTAACAATTAATACTTTTTTGATTCGTTGTAAGGCAAAGCAAAGATAGCTCGGGCCTAGCATTGCAGGATGGACTGCCGCAAACAAACAAACAGACCAACGAACAAAAATCGAAAAACGCGACTTGTAACATTTCCAAAACATGGTATTCTACGCTACAAAAGGTCGAGAACGCCAAATTCATTACAGCGACACCATTAACCCATCAAAGTTAATACTCCATTTCCAAACGTCTAACCCAACCTTTAACGCCATGCTTATCCTCCAGAATGAATCTCCCTACGCCTCATCTGTCAAGACTAATCCTGCCAGAAGACTACACGGACAGACGTATTCCTCCTTTGGTAAGAATATTGCGTTTGTAGGATTTAGTGTTGTAGTTACTTCGGCCCTCCTGCCAGTGTTAATGCGTTCCTTCGCCAAAACTAAACCCTAGCGACTTGTCCATTCTAATATATACAGATTAATGTGGCATGGTTGGGGCATTTCTGGAGGAGCCAACAAATCAATAGACATTAACTGCACTCACCGCAGGACAAGGCGGCTTTGCTCTGACTTGCAGGGAATGAGCTAATGCACGCATTTTTAGTCCTCAGCGCAGGTATTTTTTGTTTTAAATATAAGCTTACGAGCAGCTATATACCGACATTTATTCTATAGTCAAATGTTGGATTCATTGACAAATTAATGCTAGTTCCTTGCGAAATAAAATGGTTGCTCATGACACAGCATAGATTAGACAGAGCAGTGGATATGAACGACGCAAATGTCACATAAACCATTTGTTAGTTGGTTGCATATCCTTGACAGGATGTCGCAATCAACCCCAGAATTCGAGATTCCTTGGCAAGTTTACCTTCAGTAGTGTGCCAGTGCTTTCTGAACGACCGGCACTTATACCTGTGTATGGGAAACCAACGCAAGGCGGTCTGCTTGAAAATCACCCGCAGCTGTGTTTCGAACGTGGTATGCGGGATTACGAATTGCATTCAATCCGCTTCGTCACAGAGTCGACCACTAGGAAAAACAAAAAAATATAAAACTACAAACGTACTGGCTGCAAAACAAGATTATAAATTGTTAACATATGAAATAAAGGCGACAAACGACAGTGCGACATTTACAATCAAATACACATGTACTCTAAACACGTATATCCACAAGAAAATAAACATTAGCACAAGAAAGCAGTCAAATAGGCCAAAGAAACAATTAGTATTTTAAGTCGCAGGTCTGCATTAGATCAATTTGGTCTAATTTTTAAACACTCTTCCTCCTCCTCCTCCTCCTCCTCCTCCTCCTCCTCCTCCTCCTCCTCCTCCTCCTTCTCTTCTTCTTCTTCTTCTTCTTCTTCTTCTTCTTCTTCTTCTTCTTCTTCTTCTTCTTCTTCTTCTTCTTCTTCTTCTTCTTCTTCTTCTTCGGCGACCAATGTTTATGAATTTAATCTTTAATGGGTCAGGATCAGTATGGACTGAATTCGTCACCGATGAACGGTCTTATAGAGTCGCTTCTGCGGGACAGTATTCCTACATTTCTCAGGTAATTTCTGTAAGTCTTATGCGATGTGTTTTGGGATGTGTCTTGGTATTCCACAGATGCACGTAACAATGCCTCTGTGAGCAATTTGGTGAACGTTTACGAAACCCCATAATATCCTGGTCTTAGTTTGAAGATCATGTTCTGCTAGTCCCTGCCTGTCATGCTCATGCCCTGGACTGTATTTTTCATATGTCTTCCCCTTCGTTTTCATAGCTTGTTTTATTAGAGTCTTTGCATCATAAAAGCTATCACCAGCCATTACCTCTTATGGACTACAATTCCTTTCAAATTAATTTAAGAGATGTGGCTCATTTGGTCACAGGATAATTAATCTGAGGCTAGCTCTCTTCTGCAGGACTTCATACTAATAATGTCTTTTATTTCCGGAATGGGTATGTCTTGTTTGGGGCAAGTGAACGTTTAGCTACTCCGCTACTCTTATTATTATCCCACAAGGAAACATTGTAGTACTCCAGTATATTACCAGTGTTTTAATACGCAATTTTCTTAGCTATTCCGAAAGAAATCCGGGGCTTTAACTTCCATTACTAAGATGCATCGATAGTACAATGAAACAGGTCTATCACGTGAACCAGGATTACAATGGCTAACAAGAACACGATGGTCTAACGAGGGTTTGTAATTCCGAGAGAACAAGTTAAATCCATCCGAGGTATCCAGCGACTTGGTGGGATTGATGTTTCTTCACTGTTATCAGTAGAGTTATCTGAAGCTTTGATGAATGGAAACTGCAATGATGACAAATTATACAGCAATGGAGAAGAATGGAAGCTGCTATTTCCAGAATGGTTAGAATTTACTTCCACAAAGGAATCCATTATGTTAGAAAACCCCGCCTCCCCACCCGTTCCTCTCACACACACACAAACAACTGTTAATACATCATGTACTACTGCTGGTTTAATCAACCACACACACAGGCACACACTCACACAATGATCGCTTCAGTTTACGATTCGTGTTTAGTCAACCATGCACACACACACACACACACACACACACACACACACACACACACACACACACATTATATATATATATATATATATATATATATATAACAGCATGTTTCGGCTGTTTGTAATGTACTGGGCAAGGTTACATTCATGATTTTGCCTATACTTTCTGAACTTTCTGAACGACCGAGCTCATACCATTGTATGAAAACCAGTGCAAGGCAGTCCGCTTCCAAATCTACAGCTGTGTTTCGAGCGCGGTATGCAGGGTTGCGAGTCGCGTTTGAATCTCTTCGCCACAGAGTCGGCTATGAACAAACGTGAATATTATTTCACCCCCCCCCCCCCCCCCCACCCCCTTTAAAAATAAATAGCAAAACAAACATACTGCTTGTTACGTTCAAACTAACATCACACCATTTCATTGTTTTCATACACTCACTCCTGATGAATGTGTGAGGCAATTATCTCAACCCTCATAACCCACCCCCCTAACAATCAAGAGTTACATCTCAAGACCGCATATTAATAACGTATTTGGCTGTTCAAAAAACGATCAAATCAAAAAAAAAAAAAAAAAAAAAAACATTGACTTCATCGTACCATGTTTTACTCCATCAGGCTAGGCGTCTCTTAGCAGAAGGGCAAGACGTCAGCCGAGAGCATCGCACAAGGCACGAACTCCTTAACTCCAGCAATGACCCAAACGATGCAGTCTGAAACCCTGCACTTTTAACTATACGAGGCAGACGGGTTTAGCCGCTTGCAAAATACCAATAATGTCTGCAACAGACATCATCGTGGTCTCTGCACCAACCCAGTAAGACAACCCCCGTTCAAACACCACCCCTTACCGGTACCACACTCGCCCTATTCACAATCTACTCCCGATCTCTTGCTGATTTTAACCATACATCCACTCCCGAACGCGCACTCACCTCAACCACACATTCGCGCCGTGCATTCCCCACCAACCACTCATCTCCGTCTCTTACAAGTAGGCATTACTGCATAATTATACAGTATTTAAATTGTAATCTTCCAGACATTTTCTAATTTCAATCAGATCGAAATTTCTGGAAAATAACCAAACCGGTAGTTTCCTTTCATCAGAAACAATGCTGATTTTACGTAATAACTTGAAATTATGCGCATGTACTTTACAGGAGGTTGCAATCAACGCCATCATTTATTAGCTGTATGTGATTTACGAGGTAGTGTTATTTCAGTATTTTACCACTGCTTTCAGAAAAGCCGACGCCTCATACCATCTAAATCAACGCGAAGCGGTCTGCTAACAAATCGTTCGCAGCTGATTACGAACCCTCGACTCGCTATGTCGGGGAATTGTGAAGCGCAGTTTCACTATCGCCTAACCCACAGACGCCGGCTAAGTTATTAGTACATTATATTGATCGAAACGAATAATTTCCTATAGCATTTTTGACTAATTGGAAATGCAAGACTTCATTGCACTGGGTTCGGTCCCATATGACTCTGTCTCTTTCCGCAAGGCGGTTTGCCGAAAGCGTCTCACAAAGAACGAACTCCGTAGCTCCAGCGACGACCCCTAGGAGTGTCCGAGAAAATTGCATTCATGAGCCGAACGACTTAGCACGGAATCGAATCCACAACCTTCGGAGAGCGAAGCAGACTGCGTTACCACTTCGCCACAGAGGCTTCCACTGGGAATGCAAATATCAGGAATAGACAAGCTCCAGACCTAGTTATCTAACGATCAGACCGATCTTAGAATCAGTCACCAAACCAATCATCCTATCAACCAAAGATCAAACTAACCACAAAACAATCATCCAGTCAACCACCTACCAATGGAACCAGCCAACCAACCAACAATCAAGCCAGTCAGCCAACAACAATCCAGCAAAACAACAAACAAGCCATGCCACCAAGTATCCAACAACTGCGTAACCAGTCAACAAACCAAAACATCAACCAATCAACAAAACAACCAACTTACCTAAGACCACACCAACCACCCAACAAACCAAGCATCCAACCTAACAACAGTGCAACCTATCACACAGAACGATCCTGCTAACTAACCAACCATCCAACAAACCAACTAACCAACAATCCATCCAAAAAATCAACAATAAAACAAGCCAACTAATTAACGAAGAAATAAACCATTAAACCAAACAACAATGCAACCAGCTAATACTTACCCACCAACCATCCAAGCAACCAACCAATTAACGAAGAAATAAACCATTAAACCAAACAACAATGCAACCAGCTAATACTTACCCACCAACCATCCAAGCAACCAACCAATTAACGAAGAAACTATCCAACAAAGCAATCAACCATGCAATTAGCCAACCTAGCAGCCATAGAACAAACCAACCATCTAACCAAATAGCCAAGTAACCAACGAACCAACAAATAAACTGAAACAAGGTCACGTATCTATCTACCCAACCCGACTCCAGCAGTCGACAGCCTTCAAGGACATGTTTCACTACTTCTATTCCCTCTCCAGACGGAAATAAGGATGCATGTCATATACTTTTCTTTACTGAATGGCACAAGCCGACGATCTTAACCTCAACATTAGCACATTCCATCTTGGTGATGGTATAATGGTTCTTCCCTGCACATTTATGTACTTTTCCGAAGCCACGTTTCTTTTAAGGGTTTATTATTGATTCATATCCCTTCGAAGTTTGTTGTCTTCGGGTTGACATGTTCCAAGTCCCTCGCTGACACAAATGTCCACTTTTTTGTTTCTCTCTGTATAGACGAGTGGGCAGGTGTCCATGCACACTTACTGCTTGCATTGATAATTGGTGTCATGTGGTACTGTCAGCGTGATTACATGATTCATCTGGCATGGCACCAATTGACACACGTGCAATTACGCATTCACAAATGGATGTCTCTCAATCTATCTCTCTTTCACTCTCTCTCTCTCACTCTATATTTCACTCTAACTAACTAACTCACTCACTCACTTTCTCCCCCTCTGTTACACACTCTCACTCACTCACTCACTCACTCACTCACTCACTCACTCACTCACTCACTCACTCACTCACTCACTCACTCACTCACTCACTAACTCACCCACCCACCCACCCATTCACTCACTCACTCACGCACGCACGCACGCACTCACTCACTCACTTACTCAACACTCTCTCTCCCCTCTCACTCTCCCACTCTCCCATTCTCTCTCTTTCTCTCTCACACTATCTAGGGTAGTTCCTCTCTCGCTCACTTTCTCTCTCTCTCTTAATACTCACACCTCTCTTTCTCTCGCACTCACACACTATCACTCACTCACTCACTCACTCACTCACTCACTCCACTCATTCACTCACTCACTCACTCACTCACTCACTCACTCACTCACTCACTCACACACTCTCTCTCGCCTACTCACTCTCTATATTACTCTCTCTCTCTTACTCTCTCTCTCTCTCTCTCTCTCTCTCTCTCTCTCTCTCTCTCTCATCTTACTCTCTATGAGACTGTTTACAGTAATGATTGGTTAACAAATGATAGATAAATTAACGTGACAAGATGGCAACAAGTCCCCACATCCCCGAGTCGTCACGAGATCAGACATGGGAACGTTAACACCAACGGTGATCGCTTTATGCCTCGATGTGTGTACTTAGTGGTCTCATTCAAGGCAGTGACACATGCACAAAAAAGATCATCTAGCACAGAGGGAAAGAGAGACGGCCACATATGGGAGGAAGGAAGGTGATCAGAGAAATAATGATAACAAAGAGAAAACAAAATATAATAATTATAGAAAGCGAGAGAGAGAGGCATTAATATGGGTGGATGGACAGGGAAGGTAGAGTTAGCAGTGAATCACACAGAGTTTAAACATGCCGGAGATATAGAATTACAAGGGGAGAGAAAAAACAAAGACAGTTACAGAGAAAAGTAGGACAGGAATGGAGATACAGAGATGGAGAGTCAGAAGGAAAAGAAAATGGAAAGAAAATATATGTGTATGTGAGATATCTACATCACATATTCACACATTGTCTCTCACACTGTCTCCCTATTTATTGAAGAACATACGGTTCATGTATATTAATTATATCATTTGAGGCCAAAAGCAGACTTATAAATCGTGCAGTGATTGACTATAACAATGGGCATCTGAGAAGGAAGGATACATTTTATTAACACTAAAACAGTAAAATATTTTACAATGATAGGGAGTAAGAGGTCGCTTGCACTAGAAATGTCTCCTACTGTTCAGGATAATGATCTCCAACATATAAAATATGTGTGCTATTTGAACCCGGGCTTTCTGATTGAGGGACGGATGTACTAACAGCTTGGCCACCCAACCTTCGCTATGTTATATGCATAGTTCCAAGTCTCAATAGCTCCAAGAATACTTTTCTTTCTAAAAATTGCTTGTTCTTTATTTTTTGGACAATGTGCCTCTTGTAGTCGTGTTTTAGTAAAGCTCACAATGTACTTCTCGTTTTTTGGGTGATTCATTCATTTTCTTTGTAGAACGTTTCAATCAACCACAGCCGTTATTGGCTGTTTGTTATTTACCAAGCACTCTTATTACGTTCAGTAGTTTGCCGTTGCTTTCAGAATGAGAAGTCGATGTCCACGAACAACTTATCGATGTGTGGAATAAACCCATTAAACCGCCTTCAGCGAACAGGAAGTTTAAACGCAGCTTTTAAACTCTCGTCTACGCCATCCGCTGCCTTAATAGTCGAAGAAAGAGCCGTAAAGTTAAAGACCGGACTTGAAAAGGTAATGACAGATAACAGGCAATATGGTACGGAAGCGAGGGGTGTATATATGCGAAAATAATAGCGCATTTAAACGATAGACATAAGATGTAATCGACAGAGAGGAAGGGTAAAATAGGACCGGAAACATCGCTATAATAAGTTTATTGTGTGAGGAGGAGATCAGAAAATAGCAAAGGGAGAAAGAAGGGATGATAGGAAGGCAGACTAACTCATAGACCTGGAAAATGGTAAGGATTGGTCGGCATGTTGACTAGGAGGTATGTTTACAGACTGGGAGGTATGTTTACAGACTGGGAAGTATGTTTACAGACTGGGAGGTATGTTTACAGACTGGGAAGTATGTTTACAGACTGGGAGGTATGTTTACAGACTGGGAAGTATGTTTACAGACTGGGAGGTATGTTTACAGACTGGGAAGTATGTTTACAGACTGGGAGGTATGTTTACAGGCTTGGAGGTATGTTTACAGACTGGGAGGTATGTTTACAGACTGGGAGACATGTTTACAGATTGGGAGGTATGTTAAATGACTGCCAGACAGCCAGAGCATAAAGGAACTAGCCAGAAAGACAGAGAAACTGACAGATAGTCAAAGAGGTAGGCCTATCAGTTGAGACAGGTTTACATGACAGACAGACACGCAGACAAAGTGATGCAGGGTTGATAGATAGACGGACAGATGCACAGATAGACGGGTGACTGGATTGGTACACAAATAATCAAAGAACTAGCCAATTGAGACAGTGTTACATGACAGACAGGCAGACAGATAGACAGACAGACAGACAGACAGACTGATCGATAGATCGACAGACAGACAGACAGACAGACAGACAGACAGACAGATCGATAGGTCGACAGACAGACAGACAGACAGACAGACAGACAGACAGATAGACAGATAGATAGATAGATAGTTAGATAGATAGATAGATAGATAGATAGATAGATAGATAGATAGATAGATAGATAGAAAGATAGATAGATAGATAGATAGATAGATAGATAGATAGATAGATAGATAGATAGATAGATACTGGAAAACCCAAGAGAAAAAGGACAACAAAGAAAGAAACTAGCACGCGGAGAAGAAACGAAAAGGATCAGAGAAAACCTTAAGAGCATTCCAGGTGGGAATTCTAGACGGAAAGTCACCTTCATGAAATAATACGACCTGGCATGGGCCGGGTCCATATACCAGTCGATGCATTGTACATAGAATACATGGGACAAAAGGTAAATAGACGTCTGCTTCCACTTAATGCCTGCAGCGATGGGGTTATACGTCAGGTAGCCGTTACATACCTGGATAGATGCTAGGCTACTTTACAACTGCCAGGTGTGGGGAGTGGCAAAGGGTATGAACAGCGGGAGCCAGGGGTGAAGTGTAGGACGGAATTAGGGTAATTTTGGGCTGGGTGGTTACAATTCTAGAGCAGTGGGGTATGAACAGTAGGGGTTAGGTGTTTGTTTCCAATAAAAAAAGGTTATGTGGTGGTATCAAATGTTCTGACATTTAACTTGGACGGTAGTAATGAGTAAGTAATATACATATTGTGTAAGAGGATGAAACATAAAGACAATTTATCACAAAGATGTGATGGAGGTAAGTATGGCCGAAAGAATAAGAGCGCTCGTTCTGAAACATCCGGTGTGATAATGCCAAGGTAGCAGGTTCAACTCCATCACCTGTCAGTAGGACTAAAATGCTGACGTCTCGTCGTTGACTAGTGGACGTAAATTACAAGTACCTCTGAAATCGGAGTGGGTTAGCCTGATGGCGAGGGACACTGGTACTAAGGACAGCTAATCCACTCGCAAAAATCAATCCAGTGCACTAGATATAGCAGCAGGCGTATGGATTATGCTTGAGTTCTGACTTCTGAGGTACTTGTAATTTATGTCCCCAAGTCAAAGACGAGAAGTCAACATTATTGTCCAACAGACCCGTGTAGGGATTGAACCTTCTACCTTGGCATCAGCACGCCGGAAGTTTAAGATCGAGCGCTTTTACCTAGTCGGCAATGTTAACCTCATTCTGGGATTGAGATTGTATTTCCATTTTCTCAGCTTCGTATTTTCTTGTTTAGGTCTGTCAAAACGTTTTCATTTATGTGTATGTGTTATTTCTTTCGTCGGGCTTCCGTATTCTTGATTAACTTTTCAAAATGTGTTATTATTGCTAAACTGTTCAATGTCTTTCATTCATGTTTAACATTTCGAGGTCTTCTTCTTCTTCTTCTTCTTCTTCTTCTTCTTCTTCTTCTTCTTCTTCTTCTTCTTCTTCTTCTTCTTCTTCTTCTTCTTCTTCTTCTTCTTCTTCTTCTTCTTCTTCTTCTTCTTCTTCAGCGTTCCGAGGCATTGAGGTTCTTTGCTGCAGATACAATCCGTCTCCATTAGTATCTCTGGTTGACCTTCTCTTGCCAGTCATTGATTCCAAGTGCATGTAGGTCTGTATATATTATCTCTCCACCGTCTTCTTGGTCTACCTCGGTCACTTTCGAGGTCACTTATCATTATTTAATATGTCAAGGTCTCCAATTCTTGTTTTACATTTCAAGGTCTCTAATTCTTACTCAGCTTTTCAAAGCCTCTTATTCTGATGTAACATTTCAAGTATACTTGCTTAACTCAAAATAATTGTCCTACCTATTTCAATCAGATGCAGATTCGATGAGGTCCCAGAGTCGGGATTTATAGTCACTAAAACCTCTCCTCATTTCCACGCGAGCATAATGGACTCGCCTAGACAGGCTGACAACGAAGAGGGGTGTAGACCACGGTCTTCAATGTGATGAAGCATGTCGAGGACTGAAATATAGCTTATAGCATGCAAAATAGAACTAGCCATTCTCCGCAACGACGGTAGATAGTAAGAACTCAGGTTGTGCACTCACAGTATGAGGGACTCACCAGCATGCTCGGAATTAATTAATTGGTTGCTTGCCCACTTGTATGAAAGTAAATCAACACCAGACCCGTATGTCGTCCATTCCCACTTGTATGGAAGTAAATCATCACCAGACCCTCATGTCGTTATGTTGTGCAAGAGAGAACAACACGATTCGACCACGCTCAACAACAGCAACAACAAATATGTTAGTTATCTTTTCTGTAAGAAAGGAACCCAGGTAGCACAGAGACCAGCAGAGCTGCTTGTTGGCCTGTAGTAATCTGTTCGAATCACAGTCCAGGCGGAATCATTAATTGATAAAGTCTTCCAGATATATCCAGCTTAAAATGGGTACAAGTAAACTTCCCGAGAAATAAAGACGGCCGGCGTGATATGAAATATATCACTCACCGAGTTCCGATTTCTCTGTACAAAATATGTCGTAAGCACCATATACTCATTATTCCTCAAGGTGTGTAAAAGGGTCTTTTACTGTAATGTTCTTGTATTCTGTGAGACGAACCCACTTTCAACCAACTAAACAGACAGTGGTTATGGCATCTATTTCAGAACCAGAACGCTGAACCGCTCCGATAAACCGAATGTAAATCTTAAGTAATGTAACAAACGAAAAAACAAACAAACACACACACACACAAAACAAAGTTATGCGCATTATTCTTTGATGTACAAGAGATACAGCATGCAAGGCGATGAGCTACCTTCTTGATTTTCCAACCATTGAAGACAGACTACAAATTTGCAGAGCACATGCCTACCTCGTCCGGCATGTGAGAAGCTCATGGGCCTTTACGGCGCGGGCCGGAGGGAGATCTGTGAAGGAGGACTCTGGTGCTTTTGTTGAGACCACAAGTAGATTGACTATGGAAGTCATGGCAGTAAGTAAAGCAATAACATGGCTCAAGACACAGACATTCAATAAGGCATGTTTCCTTAGCGACTCAATGAGCATGCTCAAGAGGATAGAGACGGAGTGGATCCGAAGAGAGTGGTTGCTGTCTCTGAAGCGGTCGCGACTGACAAAGATTTGTTTCATCTTCGTGTCAGGGCATGCGGGAGTACAAGGAAATGAGCGGGCTGACAAGCTCGCAGGTAAGGCTACTGTGGAGGGCGGACGAGCCATGGACCAGGCTGACATTCTGAATGCGCTACGAGAAGTAAGACTTTTGCGAGAACCAAGTGATGACTGCGAATCTACAACCATGGTCATACTGCGAGAACAGCAAATTAAAAGAGGTGTGGCCAAACAAGAACACTACGCTGGAAGCTAAAGAAGATTGATAAACCAACACAGAACTGGTGTCGATAGCCGCTAAACGCTGCGGGATTTGCTGAGGAGGGGATCCGAGCACTTATGGAATGAATGGTTCGATATGCAATGAGGATGATCTGTCGACTAACTAACTAACTATCTACCTACCTAACCAACCAACCAACCAACCAACCAACCAGCCAGCCAGCCAGCCAGCTAAATAACTAACTAACTAACTAACTAACTAACTAACTAACTAACTGACTAACTAACTGACTAACTAACTAACTAACTGACTGACTGACTGACTGACTGACTAACTAACTAACTGACTGACTAACTAACTAACTATCTACCTACCTACCTAACCAACCAACCAACCAACCAACCAACCAGCCAGCCAACTAACTAACTAACTAACTAACTAACTAACTGACTAACTAACTAACTAACTGACTGACTGACTGACTGACTGACTGACTGACTGACTAACTGACTAACTAACTAACGAATGTAAGTCTCAGCTCTGAGTTAGTTGCATGTCATGTCAGAGGACATTGCAACCAAACCCCTGCATATTTTGGCTTGTAGTGATGTACAAGGCAATTGTTGCCGGCTCTGCTGCTAAGGGATTAGGAATGCAATTCGTAATCCCGCATGCAGCGTTCGTAACACACCTGGGGGAGATTTGGAAGCAGACTAAGTTGCGTTAGTTTCCATACACAGGTATGAGTTCCGGTCATTCAGAAAGCAACAGCGAACTACTGAACGTAAATTTGCCAAGAAATCACAAACAGCCAAACACTGCTAGGGTTGACTGCGACATCATGTAAAGGATATATAAGTAACTTTTATGCAATATTAGATCAGTAGTTTGTCATTGCTTTCTCTACCCCGACACCTCACACCACAGAAATCAACGCAAAGCTGTGTGCTTATAAATCGCCGGAAACTGATGTCGAACCCTCGACTCGGTGTGTCGGGGAATTAAGAAAATGCCCGTCTCTCCATCCCCTAAGCTACAGCGCCTGTTCGGCTCTGAGTAGAGTGTGGAAGAGAGCAGGTCACTTCATCCCATGAAGTTATAACGCACTAACTGCAATCTTTATCCGTTCACACCCTACAGAGATACTTGTCAAAGGATACCCTTCGCCTTCCTTTCTTTCCACAGCCAGGAAAGCACAGCGTCGCAGCGACACAGCTACTCGATCTCTTACATAAACAGGGGATTTTACAAAGAACTTGTTACGTTCCTATGGCAGGAGAAACTCCTCGGATGCTTTTCATTACTCCTGGTTAGTTCCTGGTGTTTTCAGGTAGAATAGGAATGCGACGTCAGGAAGAATGCCGGTGTGTTGTTGGAGTTTTCCTCTTATCTTGTACATGGCACGGACTAGAAGAATATGTATCTTATACATGGAACGGATTGGAAGAATATGTATCATAGACATGGCACTGAGTGGAAGAATATGTATCTTATACATGGCACTGAGTGGAAGAATATGTATCTTAGACATGACAGGGACTGAATGAATATGTATCTTAAACATGGCACGGACTGGAAGAATATGTATCTTTTACATGGGACGGACTGGAAGAATATGTATCATAGACATGGCACGGATTGGAAGAATATGCATTTAGCCATGGCATGAACTGGAGGAATGTGTATCTTATACATGGCACGGAATTGAAGAATGTGTATCTTATATATGGCAAGGATAGGAAGAATATGTATGTATCTTATACATGGCACGGACTAGAAGAATATCTTATACATGGCACGGACTAGAAGAATATCTTATACATGGCATGGACTGGAAGAATATGTATCTTTTACATGGGACGGACTGGAAGAATATGTATCATAGACATGGCACGGATTGGAAGAATATGCATTTAGCCATGGCATGAACTGGAGGAATGTGTATCTTATACATGGCACGGAATTGAAGAATGTGTATCTTATATATGGCAAGGATAGGAAGAATATGTATGTATCTTATACATGGCACGGACTAGAAGAATATCTTATACATGGCACGGACTAGAAGAATATCTTATACATGGCATGGACTGGAAGAATGTGTATCTTATTCATGGCACGGAATTGAAGAATATGTATCTTATACATGG
This sequence comes from Cepaea hortensis, assembly GCA_963921405.1. Lineage (NCBI taxonomy): Eukaryota > Metazoa > Mollusca > Gastropoda > Stylommatophora > Helicidae > Cepaea > Cepaea hortensis. The sequence continues at coordinate 32,832,206 of OY992888.1, forward strand.
CACGGACTGGAAGAATACGTAAGTTAAAATAATGGTAGTGTGTTAGTGAGTGTACACGTAACGACGTGGAGCGCAAGTAGGGATGTCCCAAGTGCCTTATATAACGGTTACTAAGTAAGAAAATGACCCTTTTCACGCCTTGAGGCGCGCCGGGCACACGGTGCTAGAATCCTATGTCTATAGATCCATCGGCATTCGGTGGTTAATGAGATCAGTATCAGGTCGATCACCTTTACTTCACAAGATATTCTTGGTATCCATGTTCGGCTAAGTCGATCTGGAAGCGGATATCAATTTTGAAATATCAGAATTCGCTCAGCTGAGGATCAAACCCGTGACCTCTTGGTCGGTAGACGAGTGGCTAACCACTACGCTACCGGAGCCCCACACGGCTATTAAAGAAAGAATTAATGAATAATTTGTTGTGTTATATTGTGGTTTTGTCTATCCGGGATGCACAAGTACCTTGTCGTCGTATTTTATTCTCTCTTGGTTTCTTTAAGAATCACCCTCACTGCACGCGGGTATTTTCTAACTGCTCCTGTCTCCTCCTATAGATTGTACAAGGAAAAATCTAGCACTATGCACAAACTCCGCAGCACAAGCGAGAGTTCAAATGTCTGAATGCCAGAATCACAAATGGTATAACTATTTGTTGTGTTGGTCAGTTTTCTAATTCTGAAATATCTGGGTAGCGCCCTTTTCGGCGCTGTCTTGTAAATGCCTACATGCGGAAGGATTATTAGCGTGCACACGGTTGCACGTTTTCGCCCTTGTCTGAAAAGACTTTTTCTCTGATCCACTACTAGATGATCACCCGCAGGAGTATACCATCATTTTCTTATTTAAAAAAAATTAAATCCATACAATTCAGACTGTGTGACCAGCCAGGTCTTTAAGGATCGAAGGTGGACGCTGTAAACCTAAGACACTCAGCTCCATTCAGTCTTAATTAATGGCTCTAATTAAAAAAAGTGCCAGGCAGGAGTTTACCTCCAGGCGATGATGTATTTTTAAATAAAGAACTCATCATCATCATGTGCTAAGTCGGTAAGAATTGGCGGTTTTGTTTCGCCATCTTACACTATCACCAGAATCTTGGCTCAGCTCTGTGTTCTTGTCCCGACAACTCCATGTGGTTAAGACATCTAGATATGCACTTTTCTGCCTTCTCCTTGATCTTTTCTCGTCAATCTTGCCAGTTATCACATAGTTCTCTAATTTCTTTCTTTTCATAACGTGCCCAAAAATAAGATTACTGTCTACGTCTAATTTCTCTGATCAGTATGCGGTTTTCATTTGTTTCTAGTAAGACTTGGTCATTGCTTTTTCTGTCTGTCCATCATATCATGGACTCAAGGACATCATATAACCGTTGATCACGGGGTGGAGATTCTGGAAATAAAGGTGAGGTCCCATGTGCACATATCATCATGTGACAGATCCATTGCAGAATATCAATCTCAGCTCGTCCGCTGGAAAAAATCCTCGAAATCTAGCTGCTTCTCCTATCTCGTATATTATCATGCCCAAGATATCTGCACATTCCTCGTCCATCATTGTGCCTGTTGACCCGTGCATCTACTTCCAGAAACCACGAGTTCTATCATTGTTCTCTCCTGACCACTATGGCGTGTTATAGTCCACACAGTATTTCAGTTTTCGATACATGATGCAGTTTATCATCCAGTGTTATTCGATGTTCTAACCTTGAACTATTCGGTAGTTTGTTCCCTCTTGGTTCACGATGTTCTAACACATTTGCTGTAACATTTCAGTTTGACAGCCCCGGTTTTCTTCCTTAATGATTATGAAATGGCTCATCGCTCACATGTGCTCAAGATTATAGATGTTATCAATCCTGTTCATTACCACATGTAAGATTAATATAGTTTGTGTTACCATAGAAATAATTGACTCTTAACTTAAAACAGCATATTACACTTCAGAGAGAAAACTCCAGAACCATGACCTCGCGATCTTTAAGAGTTAATTTCAACAAAGCCGATTTGGCTATACTAATAAATAACGATACGACCTGTGTGGCTGCTGAGGCGAGTCTGGTGGGGGAAAACAAATTGTGTTTGTGTGTGTGTGTGGGGGGGGGGGGGGGGTAATGGAGGGAATCTCTGTGGTTATTAACTCCAAGAAAGAACGAGTCAAAATAATCTACAGGATCATTGCTTGGTGTTATGAACAACGCGATCCGACCCATGAACATGAAACATAAGTGGGCTACTGTTTGCTGGATAGACAAACTACATTGCCCCCTTTGTGTAGGATTATATTGTGTTACTACGCATCTGACACGGCGTCAGTTGGGTAGAAAACTAATAAAGATAAAATATGACTGGGAAGCAATGCAACAGAGAGGTACATAGAGATAAAAGCGTGCGTTGCCACCAGGATTTTTCAGAAACATAAAGAAGACAATAACAATTAGCTAAAAATAGAAATAGCAGAGTCTCCAAAAAATGAATCCGAAATTTACGAGGAAACAAAATAAACATTAATTGAGTTTAGGTGAAACATACAGAAAGGCGGTCGTTTGGAAGGTCTAACTTATTTGCTGACATTATCATCAACATTATGAACATGTAACAGGTTCTTTGCAGAGCGTTACGTTTATCACGGCCTTCCGAAAAGCTTCTCGATCTCCCGCCATTCCTTCTGCCTCATACATCATCATGCCCAAGGTGTTCCCAATGCCCTGTGTTCATCTTCGTGCTAGTCCAAGGTCTCCCCAATGCTCAAGGTGTCCCCAATGTCCAAGGTGTCCCCAATGCCCAAGGTGTCCCCAATGCACAAGGTGTCCCCAATGTCCAAGGTGTTCCCAATGTTCAAGGTGTTAACAATGCCCTGTGTCCATCTTCCTGCAAGTCCAAGGTGTCCCAATTGCCCAAGGTGTCCCCAATGCCCAAGGTGTTCCCAATGCCCAAGGTGTCCCCAATGCCCAATGTGTCCCCAATGCCCAATGTGTCTCCAGTGCCCAAAGTATTCCCAATGCCCAAGGTGTCCCCAATGCCCAATGTGTCCCCAATGCCCAATGTGTCCCCAATGCGCAATGTGTCTCCAGTGCCCAAAGTATTCCCAATGCCCAAGGTACCCCCAATGCCCAAGGTGTTCCCAATGCCCAAGGTACCCCCAATGCCCAAGGTATTCCCAATGCCCAAGGTGTTCCCAATGCCCAAGGTGTCCCCAATGCCCAATGTGTCCCCAATGCCCAATGTGTCTCCAGTGCCCAAAGTATTCCCAATGCCCAAGGTATTCCCAATGCCCAAGGTACCCCCAATGCCCAAGGTGTTCCCAATGCCCAAGGTACCCCCAATGCCCAAGGTGTTCCCAATGCCCAAGGTGTTCCCAATGCCCAAGGTACCCCCAATGCCCAAGGTATTCCCAATGCCCAAGGTGTTCCCAATGCCCAAGGTACCCCCTATGCCCAAGGTGTCCCCAATGCCTAATGTGTCCCCCAAAGCCCAAGGTGTCCCCAATGCTCAAGGTGTTCCCAATACCATGTGTCCTCAATGCCCAAGGTGTTCCCAATGCCCTGTGTCCTCAATGCCCAAGGTGTCCCCAATGCCCTGTGTCCATCCTCCTACTAGTCCAAGGTGTCCTCAATGCCCGCTCCATGTTTGTTCTGGTCGAGGCCTGCAAAAGCAAACGTGTCTTCCATCGTTGCTGTTTCCAAGTCACTGTGACGTTTAGAAGGGCAAAAGTATTTCAGTTTCCCAGACAAGATGATGTTTGTGAGTCAGTTTTCTTCATTGTCAGATCTGGTAAAAGGCCAGTAATTTCTGTGTGGTCGACAATATTCTGTAACATTTAAACTCAAGAGGGCCAATTTCCTTTATTGCCACATCTGGTAAGATGTTAGTAATTTCCTTCTTGATGGTCGAGAAAATACATTTCTGGAACATTTAAACTCCAGAGGGCCAATTTTCTTCTTTAATGATTCCGAAATATTTCACGCATCATATCCGCATATTGCCACAACAAAGTTTCTCCTCCTCCTCCTCCTCCTCCTCCTCTTCCTCCTCCTTCTTCGTCTTCCTCTCCTTCTTCTTCTTCTTCTTCTTCTTCTTCTTCTTCTTCTTCTTCTTCTTCTTCTTCTTCTTCTTCTTCTTCTTCTTCTTCTTCTTCGTCCACAGATGTTACCGTAACTTGTTTGCTGACGTTGTACCAAAGATCCCTAATATGTGTAACTTCTGCATTGCTATGACCAGTCTATGTGTAACTTATTTTGAGCACAGGAGACTCCGTGGCGAAGTGGTTAAGCAGTCTGCCTCGTGCTCTGAAGGTTGTGGGTTCGATTCGAGGCTACGTCTTTCGGTCACGAGTGCATTTTTCTCGGGGACTCCTGGAGGTCGTTACCACAGCTACAGAGTTTGTGCTTTGTGCGACACTTTCGGCAGGTCATTCTGCCGAAAGAGACCGAGCCGTATGGGATACAACCCGGGGCATTTTTGTTTCTTGTTGTGCAGTCCCCACTGTTGTTGATTTTCAAACCGATATATGCAAATGTTGTTGCATTTTCAATTTCTTTATTGTTGGTTGTGAACTTTGGTTATCGTGTGAGTGTGTGTGTGTGTGTGTGTGTGTGTGTGTGTGTGTGTGTGTGTGTGTGTGTGTGTGTGTGTGTGGTGTGTGTGTGTGTGTGTGTCTCCCCCGTCCGTAGACATTATCTTTCGATAGAACGAAATGTATTGGCAGAAACTAAAACAACAAACAGTGATCTACAAAGACTAAAGCGATTTAAACAAACACTTATTAATTGCAACAGACATAAAATATGTTAGAATACTAAGGGCATGCACATGTTCTGTTAGAACAGTGGTTCTCAACCGATCGGGAATCCCCCCTCCCCCCAAGGTGGGGGGTGGCGACGTTATGGTTTCCAGGGGGGAATTAAGATTATTTCAAGATCGCATTAATACAAGAACCAGTTACTTGATATTGTTTTTTCCTCTAAATGTTACGGTTCTGTACTTCTCGCCCTAATGAAATTCGTTTTATAACGTGAGTAGACCCGCAAATCACGTTTTATGTAGATGTCCAGACTTGTTCTTCTATGTGTTATTAAATTTAGCTTCCATTTTTGTGTATACTGTGTAAAATTGGGGGTGGGGGTGGGATTTAGAGGGAGGAAATTCGAATGGGGGGGGGGGACGACGTTCCGAACATAGGGTAAAGGTGGGCATGGGCCAAAAAAGGTTGAGAACCACTGTGTTAGAACATATGGATGGGGAAATTTGATATTTAACAAATCACTTGAAAAAGACATATCCGCCTTCGAATATGAATGTTACAGAAGATAATTAAAAATGCACTGGACGGAAAAGAAAACAAACCCAGTCTAATAAACAATTCCTAAATGTTGAAGAAGACTGGTTGTTAAGACACACCGACATGAGGCAAGTGAAATAATTTAGACACGTACAAAGACACTTAGTTAATTGCATATCCTTTACAGAACGTAACAGTCAACCCCAAAATTTTATGGCTGGTAGTTATTCCTGAGCAAGTTTAGTTTCAGTAGTGTGCCATAGCTTTTATGAACGACCGACACCCATACCATTTCACAACAACACTAACACAAGGAGGACTGAGAAAATATAGTTATTGGGACGGAGTGGGGTGAGAGTATCACGAGGACGGGGTGGGGTGAGAGTATCACGAGGACGGGGTGGGGTGAGAGTATCACGAGGACGGGGAGGGGTGAGAGTATCACGGGGAAGGGGTAGGGTGAGAGTATCACGAGGAAGGGGTGGGGTGAGAGTATCACGGGGAAGGGGTGCGGTGAGAGTATCATGAGGAAGGGGTGGGGTGAGGGTATCACGGGGACGGCCTGGGGTGAGAGTATCACGGGGAGGGGCTGGGGTGAGAGTATTACTGGGACGGGGTGGGGTGAGAGTATCACGGGGACGGGGTGGGGTGAGAGTATCACGAGGACGGGGTGTAGTGAAGGTATCACGAGGACGGGGTGGGGTGAGAGTATCACGGGGACGGGGTGGGGTGAGAGTATCACGGGGACGGGGTGGAGTGAAGGTATCACGAGGACGGGGTGGGGTGAGAGTATCACGAGGACGGGGTGGGGTGAGAGTATGACGAGGACGGGGTGGGGTGAGAGTATCACGAGGACGGGGTGGGGTGAGAGTATCACGAGGACGGGGTGGGGTGAGAGTATCACGGGGACGGGCTGGGGTGAGAGTATCACGGGGACGGGGTGGGGTGAGAGTATCACGGGGACGGGGTGGAGTGAGAGTATTACGAGGACGGGGAGAGGTGAGAGTATCACGGGGACGGGGTGGGGTGAGAGTATCACGGGGACGGGGTGGAGTGAAGGTATCACGGGGACGGGCTGGTGTGAGAGTATCACGGGGACGGGGTGGGGTGAGAGTATCACGGGGACGGGGTGGGGTGAGAGTATCACGAGGACGGGGTGGGGTGAGAGTATCACGGGGATGGGGTGGGGTGAGAGTATCACGGGGACGGGGTGGAGTGAAGGTATCACGAGGACGGGGTGGGGTGAGAGTATCACGGGGACGGGGTGGGGTGAGAGTATCACGGGGACGGGGTGGGGTGAGAGTATCACGAGGATAGGGTGGGGTGAGAGTATCACGAGGAAGGGGTGGGGTGAGGGTATCACGGGGACGGACTGGGGTGAGAGTATCACGGAGACGGGCTGGGGTGAGAGTATCACGGGGACGGGCTGGGGTGAGAGTATCACGGGGACGGGCTTGGGTGAGAGTATCACGGGGACGGGCTGGGGTGAGAGTATCACGGGGAAGGGGTGGGGTGAGGTTATCACGGGGAAGGGGTGCGGTGAGAGTATCACGAGGAAGGGGTGGGGTGAAAGTATCACGGGGACGGGCTGAGGTGATAGTATCACGGGGACGGGGTGGGGTGAGAGTATCACGGGGAAGGGCGACATGATATCAATAGAGTTTAGACTCGACAGCAATGGGGTTTAGACAAGACAGCAATGGGGTTTAGACAAGACAGCAATGGGGTTTAGTCATGACAGTAATAGGGTTTAGACATGACGGCAAGAGGGTTTAGGCATGACAGCAATAGGGTTTAGACATGACGGCAAGAGGGTTTAGGCATGACAGCAATAGGGTTTAGACATGACAGCAATAGGGTTAAGACACGACAGCAATGGGGTTTAGACATGACAGCAATAGGGTTTAGACATGACAGCAATAGGGTTTAGACATGACGGCAAGAGGGTTTAGGCATGACAACAATAGTGTTTAGACATGACGGCAAGAGGGTTTAGACATGACAGCAATAGGGTTTAGACATGACGGCAAGAGGGTTTAGACATGACAGCAATAGGGTTTAGACATGACGGCAAGAGGATTAGGCATGACAGCAATAGGGTTTAGACATGACGGCAAGAGGATTAGGCATGACAGCAATAGGGTTTAGACATGACGGCAAGAGGGTTTAGACATGCCAGCAATAGGGTTTAGACATGACAGCAATAGGGTTTAGACATGACACCAATAGAGTTTACACATGTCATCAACAGGAATCAACGAAGTTTACAACAAAACAACAATACAGTTACTTGCATCCCCTTTACCTGACGTCGCAGTCAACTACAGCATGGTTGGGCTGTTTGTTATTTACTAGACAAGTTGCTTTCGGTGGTTTGCCATTGGTTTAGGAAAGACCGGTACTCATACCGGTGTCTGAAAACCAGCGCAAAGCGGCCTGCTTCCAAATCACCCGCAGTTATGTTTCGAATATGGTATGCGAGATTACGAATCGCGTTCGTAACCCCTTAGTCACAACACCGGAGCATAAAGGAACATGCCAAATTCAGATGACAGAAGACACCGCTGCAGGAAGGATTTGCAGAAGTGTTATTTGGTATAATCAAACAACTACTGTTTTTGAAGCAACATGGTACAGGAGAGTTAGAAGTGCAGTAAACAAACCGGTAAGACGTCTGGAAAAATACATGCATAATGTTCACAAGAGATGGTCATCATCATGTGTCCTGCCAGATGGCGTAGGCGTTCATGTCTCTCCACAGATCAAGGTCCTTGGTGTTCTTGATCAACCCTTATGATGATATTGCTCCATGCCATCTTCTCAGTCTATTCAGCATTATTTGTCTCCGTCTATTGCTAACTCTTCTTCCACTGATCTTTTCAGTCGTCAAGATATTCTCCAATGCTTCTCTTCTCATGACATGATCAAAGTATGCTGTTTGTTTCTTATAGTTGAATATGATGTTCTAATTTCACTATCCTCTTCCAGGTACTAGTTGTTAAATTCGTCTCAGTAATCACATCTCCATTACTTGTAAGCTATACCTGAGTTGTTCATTCACGTTCTACGATTCACTGTCTTACAATAAGACAGGTTCTATGTAACATTTCTTCACTCTGTTCCTTACAATTAGTGATAATGATGTAATGCATAAGATCCTTTTCATTTTCAGAAAAGCATCCTCACTTGAACTATTCTGCTCTTAATCTCTGTCAAATATCTTCTATCTGATCGTGTAACTGCTCCTACGTATTTACATTTATCAAATTAATTAAGCTTAAGCATTTTCTGACTATTGTTATATCACATTTTGGAATCGTTGTTTTCTTTGGTATATTGCTACTGTCCCCGTTTCGTTGACATTCAACGAAAGTCTTTATGTACTATCTATTACTAAAAGGGATTGTATAAAATTGACAAGAAGGCTAAGAGAACATAGCACCAGTTAGATGACATCCTGTACTTCACAAGGATCTAAAAGACTTAAAAGAACTGAAGGTAATGTTTATTATTATCTTGAATGTTTCTCTGCCATTAAAAGAAGAATCCCAGAATGTTGCCTCCCAAGTGCTTCCTTCCTGCCTCCTCATGATCCACAATACCACCAGATGTAGTCATCACAATAAAACCAAACTGTCTAGATGGGAGAAGATTATGATCCACAATACCACTAGTCATGACAATAAAACCAAACTGTCTAGATGAGAGAAGATTATTATTCACAATACCACTTGTCATGACAATAAAACCAAACTGTCTAGATGAGAGAAGATTATTATTCACAATACCACTTGTCATGACAATAAAACCAAACTGTCTAGATTATAGAAGATTACGATCCACAATACCACCAGATGTAGTCATCACAATAAAACCAAACTGTCTAGATTGGCGAAGATTATGATCCATAATACCACCGGATGTATGTCATGACAATAAAACCAAATTGTCTAGATGGGAGAAGATTACGATCCACATTACAACAGATGTATGTCATGACAATAAATCCAAACTGTCTAGCGAACGAACGAACGAACTTTATTTTCAAAGGGTAACAAATTGGGCACGCAGGCCCGTCTTACATTCGGCCCTTCCAATCACTCATCTTTCGTTCATCAGTGCATAGTGCATTCACATATGAAAAAAAAAAACATGAATGCTGTAAACATAAACAATGCATGTTACCATGTTATGAGACATATCCCCCACCCACCCCCTATCCATCCGCGTGTCCCCCACACACATATCCACCACCCAACCACACATATACCCACAGGCACATACGTGCCCCATCCATCCACCCATCCCCCAACCCACATATCCCACACCCCACCCCCACATACACCATCTCCCCACCCACACACACACACACACACACACATATATCTCCCCACCCACACACACATCTCCCACCCACCACACATCCCTCCTCACACATCCCCCACCCATGACATACATCATGACATGTATCCGAAATGCATGTCATGACATACATCCGATGGTATTATGGATCATAATCTTCTCCCATCTAGACAGTTTGGTTTTATTCATGACAATAAAACCAAACTTTCTAGATGGGAGAAGATTATGATCCATAATACCAACATATATAGTCGTGACAATGAAACCAAAATGTATAGATTCCAAATTGAAATATCACAAGACACAGAGGTAGTGTCTGCTCTGTCTATATATGAAAAGACAGAATCAGAATAAAAGTCCATATTCCAGCCAGTTTCCAGTCATGAGAAGGATTTAGAAAAAAATAACCGAAGACGTTGAAGCATTAAGGACACATGAATTAATAATTCAGGCTGGAATAAAACCTAACGTCAGTCGCAGAAACTCCTAAGGAGATTTATCTCAGATAGTGACAGATAGTGTAGATAAGTGCAGAGGTTGTGTAAGCAACGACGGGTATGCGTGGCTTAGAAGTATGCGTCTTTCTCTTCTGATTCGAATGGTATAGGGTTCATATCCAGAGTTGACAAACATATTTACAGAACTGAGGAATTGTTACTATCTCTTCGTCTTCTATTTCTCCCCATTCAATCCCGAGTAATGAATAGGACATCACGCTTCCCGAAGATGGACAGTGTAGACGGACGGACGAATAAGACAGACAGACAGACAGACAGACAGACAAACAGACAGACAGACAGACAAACAGACAGACAGACAGACAAACAGACAGACGGACGGACGGACGGACAGACGGGCGGGCGGGCGGGCGGGCGGGCGGGCGGACGGACGGACGGACGGACGGACGGACGGACGGACGGACGGACGGACGGACGGACAGACAGACAGACAGACAGACAGACAGACAGACAGACAGACAGACAGACAGATAAATAGATAGATAGATAGATAGATAGATAGATAGATAGATAGATAGATAGATAGATAGATAGATAGATAGATAGATATGCTGGGTGCTAAGCACTATTCCTTGCCGCCTTGACCATCTGAACAAGTACTAAAACGAAGACTTGGTGTGTCGGAGACCCTCCGCCTGCTGGTCACGTTTTGACAGAATGTACATGTCAGTGGCAATAGATCTACCGTAAATACTGAGAAATAAAAATAAAAACCAATGATTAAGACATGCAGCATCAATAGAGAAAACTTGCGCCCAGCAACGAAGACAATATACAAGTATATAAGACAATTACAAACCAATCTTCAAAATACAATTACAGAGCAGAAAATGTTGCGTCCATTTAGATAAGATCAAGAAAGAAAGTGCTGGACGGTTTGACATCAAGGCATGGAGTAACATCAGTATAAGAAATAACTGGCAGTGCACGAGGCAGAAGGCTGTCAACTGACATGATCACCAATGCCACATGTCAAGAACTATAAGAAAATGAATGGTGATGATAAAGAAGAAGAAAAGAAAAGAAGTACACAAGTCAAGCAGAAACCCAGGCAGTAACTTACGAAAAAGAATACAGTTAATCTTGTGCTCTAATCTGTACTTGACTGGCGATTAAAAACACCCTACAATGTCAGAGAAGAAAACCGCACATAATGCAGACAAGAAAGCAATCAACACGGGGAACCAGAAAACAAAACAAGAATGGAAGGACAAGAACCAGAAATAACATTTCCACCGCTGTCTAATATCAGAGAAACTGATTTGCAAAAAGAAGCATTCTGGTGTCTTCGAGTAGATCCTCTCATTTGCATACAGAGAGCGTCTAAATCTGGTGAAGTAAGAAGGGCACCGAGCAGGAACTCCAGTCAGGAATGGATTTATCATCTCTGCTGTAGGTGGGGGAGACACAGTGGCTGCCTGGATGTCATCCTAAACGAGGACGCACGTATTTGGAATTCTGAATTAAGGATCTGTGCCTTCACTTTAGAATATAGGCTATTTGCTGGCTCCTGGTCGCTGTATGCCATGTCGTGTCAAGTATAATTCATGTTCAGGCAGAGAGAAATCAGTTGAATGAGAGATAGACAAGAACAGATCTAATTGCACTCGTCATATTCTCATATGAACGCTCTCTCTCTCTCTCTCTCTCTCTCTCTCTCTCTCTCTCTCTCTCTCTCTCTCTCTCTCTCTCTCTCTCTCTCTCGTCATATGCTAGAGTGCAGGGATGCTAAGAAAATAATTCATATTGCGCTAACATAGGCAACCGAGTCACGTAGTGGATAGACATTTCCGGTGGCCAGGAGATCGATCCGCATTGGGGTAAATTCACATTATTCAAAACTGACCTGGGTCCCCTGAGTCGACCCACTCTAAATGAGTACCAGAAAATGTATTGGGAAGTAAAAGCAATCGGCGTGGTACTTACCACATCACCGTTGCGCACGTAAAAAATCCTTTGGCAGTTGGAAATCGAAAAAGAGTAGCCTAACGGCGCTGCCCGGGCAAAATTTAGAGTTAAAAATCTACCCAAAGTATTTCAGGATCCTCGCCGATGCAACGGAGTTCGTGCATTGAGTTGAGTTTCTCCAGACTCGGGTTTGAGTTAGGAGGAAAACGGAGCACTTATGGGTTAAACCGTGTGCCCCGATGTTGATCCAACGACTAAACTAAACTAAACTAAACTAAACTAAACTAAACTAAACATCACTGACACATCCGATTGGTCTATAATCGGATATAAAATATGTGCCTAGTAACATATGCTCAGTGTGTTTTAAGGCTTGTAAACGTGACCTTTACTTTTTTAATTGTTAACATTATAGGAGTTGTTCCACATTTACTAAGCTATTTTGCATGCTACATGTAATCCGCGGATGGAGTATCCATCCTTTTGAAATGCTGCTAGTGCAGCGGTATTTTACGACCTGCTCTTTAAGATTTCAAAGTGCGAGGGATCTTCAAACATCTCTTCGGGACTTCCTGTCCCTGTACATCAACCGGTTTTATACATTTGGCGTAAATAAGCTATCAACATTGAGTACGTTTTGTAGGCATCCCACTAGGTATGGGAGAACCTAGCCCTACTAATAGCACATCATAACGCCAATGCGTTACTGATCCGATCACACCAATGCCAAGCCGTTTATAAGGGGAAAACATGACCCAAAAGTGGCACTTGCTATGGGTCTGTCATGTGATTGGGTCTTGACATTTTGTAGGCCTGAATGTACGGAGGACTGGATGGCCGGACTTTTCCTCACTTAGAGAGACGACATGCGCAGACATCGAACCCTCGCCCCATCGTGTTCATGGCATTATCAGCGTAACTCCCTATCACCCTCCTTAACGGGCCTTCTACTGGGGTTATGTTTTGCATATCCTTTACAGGACATGGCTGTCAACAGCAGCATCTTTCAGCTGTCTGTTGATTTCTTGGCAAGATTACGCTCAGTAGTTTGCCATTGTTTTCTGAGCGGCCGGCTCAGTTATCCCGCAAGTCACCAGCGGGGGACGAACCGCTCCCAGTTCTCGCCCGCTACGAGACTGCGTGATAAACGGGATTACGGAGAAAGTGGTGTAACTCCTCGGCCAGAGAGACCGGCACTGGGGTTATAGAACCAACTAAAACCACTACATCCAACGCCCAGTCGTGTATATAACCTGGAATATCGGCCAACGGCGGTAGCTGGAATGTGTAAGAACGTTACGATGACAAAGGCCTTAGCGGAGCCAGATGAGGATGGATGCTTGCAGTCGCCTTCCGCTACATGAGGTAAAGAATGGACACATATTCCTCCGTGGTTTAACAGATGTGATGGTCCTAGCTCAGTCAACATACCCACAGTTGGTTCCTGCCACGGCAGCATTGTTATTGTTGTTGTAATATCAGCCAAAACATGTCTCATATATCTCACGCATACCGCGTTGTACCTAGGGGCATTTATAACATCAGATGGAAGATGTACATCAGAGATTAAGAGCAGAATAGGGCAGGCAAAAGCCGCATTTCAGAAAATGAATAATATCTTATGCAATAAGTCGCTATCAATGAATGTAAGAAAGAGAGTGCTAAAATGCTATATAGAACCATTCTGCTGTATGGCAGCGAATCTTGGAATGTAAATGAACAAATTAGGAAGAACTTAGAAGCGACAGAGATGTGGTTTTTAAGACGAATGTTGCGAATTCCTTGGACTGCCAGAGTAACTAACAACGATTGTCTGAAAGAGGCTAATGAAACTAGAACACTATATACAACAATAAGAAAGAGACAAACAGCTTTCTTTGGTAAGGTGATGAGAAGAGAGGCATTGGAGAACATCGTGGCAAATGGAAAGATCGAGGGGAAGAGAGGCAGAGGCAGACCAAGAGAAATGATGCTGGACGGATTGAGACGGTGGCATGGAGGAATATCATCAGCAGAGTTGATCCAGAACACCAAAGACCGAGATCTGTGGAGAGCCATGAACGCCTACACCAGCCGGCACGGCATTTGATGATGATACCGCGTTGGAAACAAAGCTGCGGGCGATTTGGCAACATAACGTTTAACCTTGGTGTTTATGCAATGGTATGAGTTCCGGTTGTTAAGAAAGCAATCGCAAACTATTGAACGTACACTTGCCAAGAAATCACAAATAGCTAAAAAAAAAAAAAAAAAAAAAAAATACTGGGACTGAATGCGACATTAGGGGCGTTCATTTCAAACTCGTTCCAATGGCTTTATTACAAAAGCATGAAAGAAACATTAACAGGTGTGGTAAAATTGAACAAAGTATTCATTTTGAATGAATTATACACCATGGGTTGGTCAGAAGAAGTCACCGTAGGCATTCAGACAAGCATCCCATTACTTACGTAGGCGGCGAATGCCGTCCGCAACAAAGTATTGTGGTTGCTGACTGAACCAAGTGTTTACCGCTTTCATTACGTCTGCATCTGTGTGAAATCGGTGCCCCTTGAGAGCTTTTTTAGAGGTCCGAATAAATGAAAATAACATGGTGAAAAATCAGGACTATAGGCTGAATGTCGCAGAATTTCCCACTTCTTCCTAGCTAATGCTTCCTGCACAATCTTTGCGACATGCGGACGTGCATTATCGTGCAACAAAATCACACCGCGAGAAAACATGCCGGGTCGTTTATTCTTGATGGCTTTTTGCAGATTGTCTAGTGTTTGCAAGTAATGGATAGAGTTGATGTTGACACCAGGTTCTTTAAAGTCAGCCAAGAATAGCCCATCATGGTCAAAAAATGCGCTCAGCCAAACCTTACCAGCGGAAACCTGTAACTTGAATTTTTTGGCTTTTGGTGATCCAGCATGCTTCCATTGCATGCTCTCTCTTTTGCAGCTCGGCTCAAAGTGGTGACACCATGATTCATCGCCTGCCACTATGCGGAAGAGAAATGCATTACCCTCCACTCTGTAACGCAGCAAGTGGTTCAAACATCATTCCATGCGTTCCTCTTTTTGGTGGTCGGTCAACATCCGTGGTACCCACTGTGAACACACCTTCCGATATTGCAGTTTCTTACGAACGACCTTTCGAGTTGTCCCAATGGACACATCAAATTCTTTCGCTAGGGAACGTATGCTTCGACAACGGTTCATCTGTAATGCTGCATCAATTTTGGCGATGGTTATTTTTTCTGTTGCAACAATATGCACTTGACCCGGCAGTCGAAGATTTATCGTGAACTGACGTCCTTTCCTAAACATTCGTGCCCAGTCTGTCACTGTTGTCTTCGACACACATTAGTAACCGTACGCTGCCTGCATTCTTCGATAAATATCCACTGGTCGACATCCTTCAAATGAAAGAAACTGAACCACCACTCATTGAGCTTCTTTGGGCGGATTTTGTATCAACCCGGCCATTTTATCAACGGTCAGAAACAGAACCTATGCATCAAGGGACGGTAAGCACTTGCTCTTTTATTCATTGGTCAGTACTTATCACATGACTATGACATGATCATGTTCAACGTACGCAATTACGCGCGGTGCGGCACGAACGGATTTCAAATGAACTCCCCTTGTGTGTGTGTGTGCGTGCGTGCGTGTGTGCGTCCGTGTATGTGTGTGTGTGTGTGTGTGTGTGTGTGTGTGTGTCACGGGCATGGTCGGAAGAGGATTTAACGCCTGGTTTCATTACTTTTCGCTGTGAGGAGAAAACCACCCATCCTCCGTGCATTCAGGCCTAACAATGTGATGCTCCGTGCCCTTCATGTGTCCACAATTGGTTCCTGCTGCGGCAGTTCTTTTTTTTTTTTATGTAATATCAGCAAAAATGTATTTGATATGCCAGCTAGGACACTAACAGGCCAAGTATTTTAATCAGTGACCAGTGAAGTATACGAAACAGTTCACATCTTGCCACAACCAGCAACTGGGTGATCTGTGAAATACGACCACAGCCGGATCACAATCTGGAAAGCGGAACAGGCAGAGATTTGAAAAGCGCCCAAGGTCAGGTCCCCAGAGGCCCCTTGTCGCAGAAGCTCCGGCCCAACAGAAGCGGCGAGCGCGACACAGAAGACAGGGATGAAACGGCAGAAGCCAGGATAAATCGATCCCAACAGACAGATCGATACTGGGGCGATATCTCGGCGCCGAGTCAAGGGGTGAGGAACTGAAGTTAAGTCAGTGAAATGTCGGTATTTTTTTATATTTAAAAAGTGGGACAGATTTGTGGGAAAGATTGTATGAAGTGGGTATCTAATAACAAGAGAGAGAGAGAGAGAGAGAGAGAGAGAGAGAGAGAGAGAGAGAGAGAGAGAGAGAGAGAGAGAGAGAGAGAGAGAGAGAGAGAGAGAGAGAGAGTTTTGACTGAATGATCCTAAGCAGCTTTGTTGTCGCGAGCTCAAGAGGATTTCAATTTTAATTCGAAAAAAACATGGTGTTATATTGTAATCGTCATGTACATTTTCCAAGGCGCGATGAAGGCTTCAGCTTAGCAGATTATGTACACAACAAAAGCTACGTTTGGACCAAGCAAAAAGTACGTTTGGACCAAGCAAAAAGTACAATTGAACCAAGCAAAAAATACGTTTGGACCAAGCAAAAAGTACGTTTGGACCAAGCAAAAAGTATGTTTGGATCAAGCAAAATCGGATGGCGGAAAATGGGAAGTAGGTATGTGTCACAGTTATGACCTAAAAGTTATTAATATGGTAGCAGACATGTTGTAATATATAACAAATTAAAGGCTGTTGCTAAGGGGAAGCTATTGTATATACGCCCATGCCAGATACGGGAAGTCGCTTAAGACGATTAATTATCCCATGGCAGCACTCACTCTTTTAACCACAAAGTGTTCTGTTTCAAATCTTTTGGTTGTCGACCAATCCTAATCTACAGTTGTAAACGAAAAGAGATTTTCTGGGAAGGTTTGATTGATTGATTGATTGATTTAGGAACCGACATCACAGCATTCGGGACATTCCCATAAGCGCTCCGTCCCCATCCCCAGCAGTCAGCGAAGAGTTCCAATACTAATAGTTCCAGTAGCAATCTGATTATATGACCGTCTCGCCTTTCCTCTGAGCGTCGAGCGTTGGCCAGATCCCCTCATGACACCTCGCTGTCTCATTCTTACCAGACTATGGGAAGGTAAAAGCAGGAACTGTTATGGGGAAGGGAGATGGTGATCCCACGTTATTGTAGTGCGACCTAGTATATGCGAAGGTGTTACACTGCCACTGCTGTATCTGAACAAACAAAAAGATCTCCAATAATCGGGATATAAAATAACCAATCCATAAACTTACTAACACTTGAAACATGTGAGAGTTGCTTTATAGCTGGAGCAGTATCTGTTTGCTTGCTTGTCTGCCCATCCATCCATCTATCCATCCATTCATCCATCCATCCATCCATCCATCCATCCATCCATCCATCCATTCATCCATCCATCCATCCCTCCATCCATGCATGCATGCATGCATGCATCCATCTATCCATCCATCCACCCAACCATCCATCCATCCACCCACCAATCCACCCCATCCATCCATCCACCCACCCACTCACCCATCGATTCATCGACTTAACTACCTACCTAAGTACCTGCCCGCCCGCCAGTCCGTCCGTGCGTGCGTGCGTGCGTGAGTCCGTCCGTCCGTCCGTCTGTCTGTCTGTCTGTCTGTCTGTCTGTCTGTCTTTCAATGTCTGTCTCTGTCCGTTTCGCTGCTTGTTCTCTATGCTCCGTCATTCTTTCTATTTCTCTATTTTTATGTGATCGTTTCTCTATCGTTGCCTGTCTATATGTTTGCCCCCCCCCCCACCCCCCGTCTCTCTCTCCTTCTGTGTGTGTGTGTGTGTGTGTGTGTGTCTGCGTGCGTGTGTTATCTTTCTGTCTCCGGCTGCCTTTATATTTTTCTGTCTGTTTGTCTCTCACTGCCTGCACCAGTTTTTCGCCCGCTGTATGTCTCTGTCAGTATCTCTCTTTCAGTTGTGTTTAACAGCAACATTTAGGTGTTAATTATGCCCAGTGTTTTTATGACTCGATGTTTTATGCAGTTGTAAGGAGAATATTCAAAACAGCATAACCACGCCAATTATAATTTAAAAAAAAAGAAAAACAATAAAAAGCGGTGGCATTAACAAGCCTTAGATACTGCCTCACTGCCATAAAAGAGTCGGCACCAATGCCTATCCTCACGGTCTAAATGAGTGAAAACAATATTACTACAATGTTAAAAAATAGTTAGTTGCATATCCTTTACATGACGTAGCAGTCAACTCCAGCATTGTTTGGCTGTTCGTGATTCCTGGCCATGTTTACGTTCGGTAGTTAGCCATTGCTTTCTGAAAGACCGGCACCCATACGATATCATTAAAAAAAAAAAAAACAACAACATAAGGTGGTCTGCTATCAAATCGTCCACAGCTGTGTTTCGAACGCGATATGTGGGATTACGAACTACGTCCGTAACTCCTAAGTGAATGTACATGGGCATAAAACCGTAATTTACTTTATCATAATATAAAAAAAAAAACAATAAATAGTTTCATGCCCTTTTACTGCACGTTGCAATCATCCAAACATTTACAGTGTGTAGTTTACTAGGCAATTTTTACGTTCAGAAGTTTACCACTGATTTAAGAACGGCTGACTCTCATAACACCGAAATCAACGCAAAGCAACCAGACCTTCAATGTTATCATCCCACTTCGCAATCTCTTGTCTCTCATTCCAACATACACGGCAAAAACACTGCTTCTAATCGTCTGCTCAGCAGGGCTTCACACAAACTGATTAAAAATTGCCGCCACACATGACATTCGAGAAACGAACATAGCAGGAGGATAAACGACTCCCGCGGAACAACAGCGATTTTCCATTAACCCACTTCGTGCATAGTTTAACTCTTGAAGGATGGTTAAATAATCGCCCCTTTCTGCTTCTTTATCAACATGAGTCCACGCGCATTTCTTGAATGGATGTCACGAACAAAGATGAAAACGAAACAAGTGCAAGCCATAAACATTAGATAGTAATCCTGCATCCCTGTGTTAAATTTATGTACATGTTTACATGTACTGATGAGATATTACTAATAATGCACACTAGAAGATCGAATTAACCTCACACCATCAGATGATCAGGTCGCATTTCATGGAAACAAACACAGACATAGATACACAAGACTTAGAGAAGGTGTAAATGAAGAGAAAGCCGGGACGCAGAGGTGTTTCCAAGGCACCAGGGCCGGGTTATATACTGGCCAAGACCTATTGACGCGTCCTCGTCGAGCGCGTCCTGGTTAACAGGTCCCTTCGGGGTCCTGGCTAAAGTCAGTAGGATCGCCGATTCCTCCGAAGTCTGCACACCAATAAGCCAGACATGGGACAACGGATACTCACGCAAAACTCAGGTCCTGTATGACATCACACTGATGTTGGACAACAGGATGCCTTCATCCGACATACAGGACTTCGCGTTGGAGCTCAAGCCAACGAACACAAGCAAGCAAGCAAGCAAGCAAGCAAGCAAGAGAAAGCCGATGGAAGAAAGAAAATAAGATACAAGTGAAGAATAGCTGTCACATTAAAAGACATAAGACTCGTGTGAAAACTATCGTGGCGAGAATTGAAGACAGGCGACAGGCGAATGAAAGCAAAAGGTCGAAAACGTTATAAAACGTTATAAGTGAGAGGATAACAACAATAGATGAGCAATTCGGATTGCGACAGAGTGTACACAACAGAGAGCGACAGACAGTATCGTGGAGACGGCACTTTATTGAAAAAGAGAGTGATGACCTAACTTGGGTGTAAAACGTACGCTCCCTAAATGGAATATTGATTAGAACAAATCAGGCTTCAATAATATATGAAACATACAATAAATAACATTCAGCCATTAGAAATACACACACAATTTAGCTTATAGCAATTAGAAAAACATTCACAATTTAGCTCATAGCAATTAGAGAAATATACACAATTTAGCTTATAGCAGTTAGAGAAACATACAATATGCATACGTGTGCGTTGTTACAATTGCGCTGCCAAATTCCATTACCCACAGCGTCTGCACACGATCATTCTTCGCATCTGATTTAAACTTTCATGGCAAAAAAATAATATACCTCTTGTTCGTCAGACTCCCTACTCTCACGACAGGGCTCCTTGCGATCTGTGGCTTTTCTCTAAACTGAACATGTCGCTAAAAGGTACCCGAACTGAGTCGCAATAAGGCATTATGCGAAACGCAATGTCATGATATAGTTCCAAGAGAGGCCTTCCTGATATGCTTCCAAAAATGGCAAGACCGAAGTTAGAAGTGTGTAACATTCGAAGGTAAGTACTTCGACAGGTATTTGGGTTTCTGACCTCTAAATGCGTAACTGTATTACATACACCAACACACAATGCGCTGGCAGGTTGAAAATCAATGATCTATTCGGATATTAATATTATATTAAGGTATAAGCGAGTAAATTGAATATTTGACACACTGAATACATACTAAGCAAATGGCAGCAATAATACAGAGGTAATTTTCATTGATGAAATAATGCAGCTCGCCCAAGCTTGTTAAATCGATGTATCCAGCCAGCGGGATGTGTGGCTGATTTTTTAAAATGAATGTATCAGTCGATAGACATACATTTTAAAATTAGAACCACCTGCTGAAACACGTGAAACAGAAAGATAGGAAGTGAAGGGTAGGGGAGGGTAGGAGACAGGGAATTTATGGAAAGATCTAGAGAGTACGACAAAAACTGAATGAAGGAGATGAGATCGGGAACTGACAGATACGCGAGGCGATAAAAAGGGGGGAGAGGAGAATCATCATCATCCAGCGCCTTGTCGGTTTGAGTGAGCGATCATGCCTCTCCACAAATTGCGATCTCCGATTGGATCAGTTCGTGTGTTGACTTCCTTCCTTGCCATGGCACAAGATTGTCAATAATTTTCACACACTGTCTTCCTCTATCCCTCTTTCCCAAAATCTTTCCGGTTGTCACAAAATGGTTCAGTGTTTGTCTTCTCATAATGTGGCTAAAACATCTGCTTATTTCTGATGTTTGTGATAAGTTATCTGTGCGATTTAGCTCCCTACAACAGATTGCTCAATTTGGCTGTCCAATTAATTTTCATCATTCTTCTATAAAGCGACATCTCCGCGGCTTCCATGGATTTTTTCGCCTGTTTATTAATTGTCCAGGATTTGCAGCTGTATGTTAAAACTGGTTCTATGTAACATGTAAGATCTCTTTTTCTATCTTTCAAGGACAATGGCTTATTGAACAAAATATTCTTCATTTGATAGAATGCAGATTTTGCCTGTCCTATTATATTCTTTATTTCTGTGGTGCATCATCCATCTGATGTTATCCATGTGCCCAGATATCTGAATTTCTGCATTTGCTCCAAAATAATGTCATAATAATTTGTCTAAAGGTTAGCTCTGAACATTTTGAATAAGCAGCTGTGAACCAACACAAGTGGTGGCCACTGAGAAGAGGCGAGTTTGTTGGTTGGGCAGCTTTTTGTTTCCGCATATCCTTTACAGGACATCGCTGTCAACATCAGCATCTGTCAGCTGACTGTTGATTTCTTGGCAAGATTACGCTCAGTAGTTTGCCACTGCTTTCTGAGCGGCCGGCTCACATACCCCGTAAGTCACGGCCGCGGCCAGAACCCCTACAGATTCTCGCCGTACGTCACGCCACTCACGAGAGTACACGGGATCACGGAGAAAGACGTTACACTCCTAGGCCAGGTGAGCCGGCGGCTGGGCAGCTATCTTTATAAAACACCTCAAAACTCCGATGTAGCCATTGGAGGGTAAGAGGCGCCATATATAAACCCCCCCCCCCCCTACCCCCCACTTCCTGCTGCCTTGCATGGTATGTTGTATAGACAATGGCCAGTGGAGACAACGCAAAACGGCGGAAGTCAAGGGGAAACCACTGCTGTATTTTCCCACGGCAATCACGCCTCTCTGCAAAGGCGGACAGAGGTAGTAAAAGAGAGAATTTTTGCAGAGTAAATATGAGTAATGAGACAAACGTACTGAAGATAAGCTAGAGGACAGACAGACAGACAGACAGACAGACAGACAGACAGACAGACAGACAGACAGGCAGGCAGGCAGACAGGCAGGCAGACAGAAGACAGACAAACAGACAGACAGACAGACAGACAGACAGACAGACAGACAGACAGACAGACAGACAGGCAGGCAGGCAGGCAGGCAGGCAGGCAGGCAGGCAGGCAGACAGGAGTTAGTAGATATCAAGGGAGTGAAATGATGTGAATGGATTTATTATAAAGTGACATATACGTACATTGAGCAGATACCTCTTTGTTCATCTCTCGTTGCAACATTTTCTGGCTTTCCTAAACCGTTATTTCATAATACTAATGCAGCATTTAGAAACATGGCATGCCATTCTAAAAGCAGCTTCATGAAAGTGTATGTGCTGAACTTTCTTATGAATGCATGCCAATGTTGTACAGAAATGATCAATACATTGAAGCGAATAGCCGTGTGGTTCTTGAGAAGTATGTGGAGAATAACGCGCCAGAGAAGACATTACAAAGCTGCGGGTGTTGGTGGACCATTCAACAAATGTGGTGAGGTCGTCATCATCGTCGTCGTCGTCATTATCATCATCATCATCATCATAATCATCATCATCATCATCATCATCATCATCATCATCATCACCACCACCGCTACCGCCGCCGTCACCGCCATCGTCATTGTCGTCGTCATCATCATCATCATCATCATCATCATCATCATCATCATCATCATCATCATCATCATCATCATCATCATCATCATCATCATCATCATCATCATCATCATCATCATCATCATCATCAATTGTCATGTCAGCTAGCGTCAAGTTCATGTCTCTCCACAGACCTCGGTCTTCGGTTTTCTGGATCAACCCTGCTGATGATACCCTCCATGCCACCGTCTCGGTCCATCCAGCATAATTTACCTTGTTCTGCCTCTGCCTCAGTTAGGCACGTTATGATGATAAATAAACTTAAAAACATAGTGGCGATAGCACAGTTGATAGAAACAAAGCAAGGAGAAGGCAATGAGATAAATACATGGATGGCTTGGCCATACAGCATAATCGGGAGAAGACACAAAACCTGATCTAGGACTCTAGTGATCGCGTGAGTTGGCGCACAGTGGCTTACCGCGCTCATTGGCATGACACATGATGATAATGATGAATATTGCATGGAGTAAGTTATGAATGTATGGCGATATCGCTGTCTTGCCTGTATTCAGCCGGCTGACGTGACTTTCAGCTCTTACTATCAGTAACTAGTGACGTAGGGCACAGTCTGTTTACACTACGGTATCTGTAGATAAGTAGACACGTAAATAAGAGCACGTACTTCTAGATGTGGCTATCTGTGATCGTAGTTACACTTTCTGAATTCCTACGTAGCTCTTGTGGAAAATGTTACAAGCGTCATGTCAAGCCAGATATTCATTTCAAAACCTTCATGTCATCTTTAGCATCTTCAGTTTCCCAGTGAAGAAGGAGGAGAAGGAGAAGAATGGGGAGGAGGAGACAGGAGAAAGAAGAAGAAGAAGAAGAAGAAGAAGAAGAAGAAGAAGAAGAAGAAGAAGAAGAAGAAGAAGAAGAAGAAGAAGAAGAAGAAGAAGAAGAAGAAGGAGGAGGAGGTGAAGGAGGAGGAGTGGAGGATGAGGAGGAGGGGGAGAAAATGAAGAAGAGGACGAAGACGAAGAAGGAGGAGGTGGACGAGAAGAAGAAGAAGAAGAAGAAGAAGAAGAAGAAGAAGAAGAAGAAGAAGAAGAAGAAGAAGAAGAAGAAGAAGAAGAAGAAGAAGAAGAAGAAGAACAAGAAGAAGAAGAAGAAGAAGAAGAAGGAGGAGGAGGAGGAGGAGGAGGAGGAGGAGGAAGAGTAGGAGGTGAAGGAGGAGGAGTGGTGGATGAGGAGGAGGGGGAGAAAATGAAGAAGAGTAGGAGTAAGACAGAGAATATGAAGTCGTGTGCCCTATCTTCTAAACAGGCTTCTATACGTGTCGTGAAATACTGAAGAGTTAATGATTCCCAGATGGACGACTGCATACACCGACTACCCAGGTAGGAGAAGGGTTAACAAAGGAGAGACCAGGCGCATGTGTTTATAGGTCAAGACAGGAGAAGGGGCCGGCTAACCGCGGAGGTAAAAGGGTCGAGTGGAAAGATTGGTTTGGGACAAAGGCCGACAGTATTATTGGACAAGCATATTGCAGTATGGATGTGAAACGGTCCCGAGCTGTAATTTTCCACTAACAATGATAATGCAGTCTGGATGTGAGGTGTCCAGCAATGTCAAGGACTATGCGGCAAAAATGACCGATATAAAGAGGGTCAATTCTTTGTGTAAGTTTAGTGTGTGTTCCAAACTGACCTGAAGGAGATATGTTCTTGAGTGGGAATAGAAATACACGTCCCTAATGATGGAAAGAGGGGATAATAGTGTGGTATTCGCTAAGTGTTTTTTCGATTCAAGGAACATAGATGCCTAAATAAGGTATAAAGATATTAGATATAGTTTAGCATAGGAATATAGATGTGAAGGAATAGCATTTACCATTGCTTTCTATTAGTAGATAGTTTAGACTTTGGTGAATTCATATGTCTTATGCGGGTGTTCACTTCGGAAGCCTTGTCATTATGGCTGGAGAAGGACACTTGCATAAGTAGTAGAAAGGGGCGGCTGCTTATCACTGGATTTGTTATACTTTTCCAGGTTCCACTCTCCTAGTGAAAGCAGAGAAGAGATGAAGAGGAATACCCTTGAACCAATAAAGTACTTACATGGAACCAAACAGAATATGAACATATTTACGATGGAGAAAGAAATAAGTTAAATAAAATACAGAACACTGTATGCTCAAACGAATATACCACTAAGGCCCTGAAAGGGAAGAGAGGGTAACCTGTGGCAAGCAGGGATACTTAAAACTACATACATCTTATATGTATAATGAAGAAAGAATAGACAAGTAAGAACAGTGCTATTACTAAAAGACTATAAGAAGAACTGTGACGATGTGGTGGTTTTTCGATGATGGATACTTATCGTCATGAAACAGATTCAGGTGCATTCATAAACTTACGGGACTTTTATTACGGTACCTTGACTCAGTGGTGAACAGTTTTTGTTTTTTGCATTCAATCACGGATTTACCATCAGATTCAAGCATACGGATCATCCCGGGTGAGCTCTGTCCTGTTTGATGTGCTGTCCTGTGATCTTGAAGAATGAAAGGGCGAGAAACAACAACGCTGATAGACATTCAGAGTTCATAACTGGCAACCACACTAGAAGAACATACCAACTACATAGACAATATCCATACATACACCAGACATAGTTTTTATTAATAAATCTTTTATCTTATCGTTGAAAGGAACTGTTGTCGGAGTATGTGTTGAGGGAATAATAGAGAGAGTGAAAGAAATAGATATATGGAAGGGAAGACAGAAGAGAGGAGTGTAGACCAAAGTCAGTCAATAATCCCAACAGATAATAAGTTTAAAGATGTGCTTGTTGAGTCCAGTCTTCTCTCGGGAATAACAGGACATAATTGGTGGAGCGAGCGGGATACGTACATACAGAATACCCATATGACCGGAAGGCATAACATGGCATATGAATAAAGGGGTACTTGCATATTGGCACAGGCATAGCGGAGTACCTACATGTTGGGACATACTGATTGGAATAAATAGAAGTATACATTGATGACTTTTAATGGAAGGACGTCCATTGGATATATGGTGCCATTACATTTATGGTAGAAACATTTCATGAATGCTGGTGACTTTACAGTGAGAAAGTTCCAGACAGAATGAATGTGGATAGGTGGTAAGACACATTACATACCTAGTCACACGGTCACACGTCTACATAAGTCTTTATCCTATATCTCCTCTTGTGGATGAGAGAGTGGTTGTGATGTACTGTGTGGGGTTGTAGATTAATAATATTTAAATGACATAGATAAATGATATAGGTTCTAGGTAGATTATCGGTTTATAGTGAGTACTTTTTACTGCCTTGAGGTGTCTTGACTCAACGTGCCGACTTACCTGCTTTAACTATGGCCACTCCCAAACTAACTACAGCAGAACTTAGGGCAAACGGAGAAGAAATTGGGTTGGCTGGTTCAGACTTAACTGATTACATACAAGAAAGAGAGCGAGAGATTCGTCAAGCGGAACGAGAAGAACGAAAGACCGAGTTGGAAGTGAGAAGAATAGAGGTGGAGACCAAGAAACTGGAAATGGAACAAGAGGCCAAGAAAATGGAACAAGAGGCCAAGAAAATGGACCAGGAGACCAAGAAACTGGAAATGGAACAAGAGGCCAAGAAAATGGACCAGGAGACCAAGAAACTGGAAATGGAACAGAATGCCAGGAGACAAGAAATGGAACATGAATACCGCTTGAAAGAGTTAGAACTCAAGACACAAACTAAGGGTGAAATAGATGCAGCAGAAGGAAGTTCATCTTCACCTGGGGCAACCTACATGAGTGGACAGGGTTACCATGCCATGAAGTTTCCCTTGGCAGTCTTTGATGAAAATAAAGAGAAGATATACCAGTTTTTGGATCGGTTCGAGGCTATGGCAGTCGCTATGGGACTGGATAGAACCAGATGGGCTCTTAAAGTATCCCAGTCTTTACGTGGTTCGGGCTACGAGGTCTACACACGCCTACCACCAGGACAGGAAAATCAGTATGAGGAATTGAAATCCGCTTTGATGAAACATTATGAAGTCACAGCACAAACGTATCGGAAGAAGTTTAGATCGTCTAGACGAGAGCCGGGAGAATTATTCGCCGCCTACAGTCTAAGGCTGAAATCCTATCTCCAGAAATGGATGGACTTGGCAGAATTCAAGAGGGATTATGAGAGTCTCGAAGAGATGATGGTGGTCGACCAGATGCGAAAGCAAATGTCGAAACCTCTCAGAACCTTCTTGGGAGAACAAGGGGCGGAACGGATTGATGTTGTGAATAAGCTGGCGGAAAGGTTTGTGGAAGTACATGGTGAAACTGAGGAACTAAGTACACAAACCAAAGGTCAGGAGAAACCAGAGAAAAAGAAACCTAAAAACTGGGAAGGAGAAAAAGTGGAACCTTATATAAAGCACACAGAGGAGAGTTCAAAGGTAGGAAACCAGAGCACCTCGAATTCTCAAGCGAAACGACAGTGGTCTGAGAAGTGGTGTTCATTTTGCAAGGCGGCCTCTCACAACACCAAAGACTGCAGATCGAAACCTAAAAGTTCTTACTTCGCAGCATGCAAAGTGATTCCTACAACGGTGATCACAGACAAGGCTGAGGTCGGCGAAGGAGAAAGGAACAAAAAGGACACACGGACACCTAGGAAAGGAACATGGTGCACTCACTGCCAGTCGATAACACATAATACTGTGGACTGCAGATGCAAGGCAAAAGACGCCAATTGCATAACCAACCTCGAGGAATTAAAAGAGGAAGGCAAGGAAACGGTCAAGGAGATGAAAGACACTCAGGACCAAGAGAGACCACCTGTGGTTGAACTGATTGAAGTCAATGGCCAACAGGTTGCTTGTCTCTACGATACAGGTTTGGATGGGGAAGCGGTGGTGGACGCCAGCTTGGTAAGCCCAGACCAACTTACAGGGGAGACCATAGAAATACAGCCGGCAATGAGGAGTGCTGTTTCCATGACGCTGCCAATCGCCAAGGTGGAGATTAAATCCAGGTACGTCACGGGCATTATTCCAGCTGCTGTATTATCTGACTCCTTATTTCCCATGATCATTGGCACGAAATATGTCTTTTTGGGGATGCCCAAACAGCCAGCCCAAAAGGGAACAGTAGTCAGTGGATCTCAAGGGAAGGAAAAAGAGGCAGAGACACTATGCGACAACTCAGGGATAGGAGAATTGCATACTGCCCAGAGGAAGGATACTACGTTGCATCCTTGCTACAGGAAGCTGCAAAGAAGTGCTGAGCTACCAGAACGGGGACAGTACTTTCTGAAGAATCAACTACTCTATCGGAGAGCTGGGAGGGGAGATAACCTGCACGAGCAGTGGGTGGTTCCAGAGACCCACCGTCCTCACATTCTTCAGAGTGGACACATCATAGGCGAGAATCGACATATGGGTGTCAGAGAGACCTTGCAGAAAATATCCGGCCATTATTGCTGGCCAGGAATGACCGGAGATGTACGCCGGTGGGTGAAGTCTTGTTCGGAGTGCCAGAAAGCACCACCCAACAAGCGAATTAAGAGGAAACTAGCTCTTAAAGTGGAAGACAAAGTGGAAGTGTGGAGTCCAGCAGAGACCAATATACTCCAAGTAGGATGGAAAGGACCTTATCCTGTGGAAAAGGTGGTGTCCAAGAACATCTACAAAATACGGATCGGGGAAGAGAAGAAAAATCTCCCTAGACATCTCAATAGGAAATATGAAGAGAGATCCGGGAGCAACGCTTCGCACTTTATGGTGATGGCAGCCATTGGGACAAAGGTTACCAGTCCAGACGAAGACCAGAGATCGCCAGTACAACATAGGAGGGCCTATGGGACAGTACGTGATAGGTCAGATTTACCCAACGACAGGAGGAGGGAAATCACAAGTCCGGGAAAGGACAAGAGTGAAAGTTTCACCGGTAACCAAGTTCAGAAGGGGTGGGTAATGTCGGGAAAAGCGAGAATTACCCAGGACTCCAACCGAAGATTGGCTGACCAGATACAATATCGCCCAAGATGGTCCTGGAAGCAAAAGTCCAGGAGATTTTGGAAAGACGACTCGGTCCATCGAGGACGAGGTGGAACATCCCCAGAGGCAAAGCCGCGGGAAACCAAGAGGACATGGAAGCAGTGTTACCATCAGGATGGGACAATCCGTCTGTATTGTGAGCCGTCGCTGACGCAAGTCGAAAGTAGGTCGACCGGACGTACAGGAGCGAGGAGCCAACACTAGTTTCAGTCGTGAGTAGTATAGTAGGGTGTCAATTAGAGCGCCTACTGGATAATGTGAGGATCCAATCATATCATCAACACGTGATGTTAATAGCTACTTCGCAGAAGCTCAACGCACGGTGGATGTGATGGACGTTGTTGCTGCAACTGGACTTCACAATGGAATACATCCTTGGTAAGGAGAAGGTATGAGCAGATTTCTTATCCAGACATCCAGCTCCGGAGGAAGAAGACTAGGATTGTGGATCATGGGAATCAAACCTACAGTGAGAAAGATTCGACGCGGTCTAATCTCTTAAGAGGGGGCCTATGTCGTGAAATACTGAAGAGTTAATGATTCCCAGATGGACGACTGCATACACCGACTACCCAGGTAGGAGAAGGGTTAACAAAGGAGAGACCAGGCGCATGTGTTTATAGGTCAAGACAGGAAAAGGGGCCGGCTAACCGCGCAGGTAAAAGGGTCGAGTGGAAAGATTGGTTTGGGACAAAGGCCGACAGTATTATTGGACAAGCATATTGCAGTATGGATGTGAAACGGTCCCGAGCTGTAATTTTCCACTAACAATGATAATGCAGTCTGGATGTGAGGTGTCCAGCAATGTCAAGGACTATGCGGCAAAAATGACCGATATAAAGAGGGTCAATTCTTTGTGTAAGTTTAGTGTGTGTTCCAAACTGACCTGAAGGAGATATGTTCTTGAGTTGGAATAGAAATACACGTCCCTAATGATGGAAAGAGGGGATAATAGTGTGGTATTCGCTAAGTGTTTTTTCGATTCAAGGAACATAGATGCCTAAATAAGGTATAAAGATATTAGATATAGTTTAGCATAGGAATATAGATGTGAAGGAATAGCATTTACCATTGCTTTCTATTAGTAGATAGTTTAGACTTTGGTGAATTCATATGTCTTATGCGGGTGTTCACTTCGGAAGCCTTGTCATTATGGCTGGAGAAGGACACTTGCATAAGTAGTAGAAAGGGGCGGCTGCTTATCACTGGATTTGTTATACTTTTCCAGGTTCCACTCTCCTAGTGAAAGCAGAGAAGAGATGAAGAGGAATACCCTTGAACCAATAAAGTACTTACATGGAACCAAACAGAATATGAACATATTTACGATGGAGAAAGAAATAAGTTAAATAAAATACAGAACACTGTATGCTCAAACGAATATACCACTAAGGCCCTGAAAGGGAAGAGAGGGTAACCTGTGGCAAGCAGGGATACTTAAAACTACATACATCTTATATGTATAATGAAGAAAGAATAGACAAGTAAGAACAGTGCTATTACTAAAAGACTATAAGAAGAACTGTGACGATGTGGTGGTTTTTCGATGATGGATACTTATCGTCATGAAACAGATTCAGGTGCATTCATAAACTTACGGGACTTTTATTACGGTACCTTGACTCAGTGGTGAACAGTTTTTGTTTTTTGCATTCAATCACGGATTTACCATCAGATTCAAGCATACGGATCATCCCGGGTGAGCTCTGTCCTGTTTGATGTGCTGTCCTGTGATCTTGAAGAATGAAAGGGCGAGAAACAACAACGCTGATAGACATTCAGAGTTCATAACTGGCAACCACACTAGAAGAACATACCAACTACATAGACAATATCCATACATACACCAGACATAGTTTTTATTAATAAATCTTTTATCTTATCGTTGAAAGGAACTGTTGTCGGAGTATGTGTTGAGGGAATAATAGAGAGAGTGAAAGAAATAGATATATGGAAGGGAAGACAGAAGAGAGGAGTGTAGACCAAAGTCAGTCAATAATCCCAACAGATAATAAGTTTAAAGATGTGCTTGTTGAGTCCAGTCTTCTCTCGGGAATTTAACAGGACAATACGTACCAATCAGTCACCCCCACCCCCACCCTCTTCTACCGTAGTTCATCATACTGGCATGCCCTCATGGTTTCCCTGGCGGCTGATATTGCTGTTGCCTCGATGGTGGAACCAAATGTAAATCGAAACTACTCACACTAGACAATACCCCCCGGTCATAGACCAACATTGGAGCTCCGTTTGTGGACGTCGCTAAACAACCAAGTTCCTGCTAAACCTAACCCGTGAACTTTTCTCTGTCCACGGGGCAGATTTGTTGTGAGGTCTTCCTTGCACTGGTCACTTTGTTTCAGCTGTATTACTATTAACTTAAACTACCACAGCAAATGGCAAACTACCGTACGTAAACGTGTCCAGGAGTCACAAAACAGCCAAAATCTGCGGGAATTGACTGCTACGTCCTGTAAAGGAAATGCAACTAACTTAACCACAGCAAGACGGATTCGTCGCCTTCGAATGTAAGGGCAAGACTGGCCACCTATTGCCTACATTGAGGCCTACAAAATGGGATGGTGCTACCACAAAAATGACCCCTAGCAGGAAACTACTTCGGGGCTCATTTTTATTATTACGAGGGGCTTCAAATGGAAACCTTAATTTTCCTTTTTTGGTGGAATATATTCTGAAAAATTACAGAACAAATGTATCTTTATTTTTATCTATGTAGTCACCACTGCTTTAAATACAAGTCCACCAGTGTCGATATATTGACTGGATTCCTGTAGAACAATCAACTCTGGGGTCACGACTCGGTGACCCTGACCCGGTCATGAACAGTCTGGCCACAGAAGTCACGCCGTTTTGAAACTTCCTACTCCACTTAAACACTTGCTGGACCAACAGGCATGAATCATCATTTGTGTTTTCTTTGCAAATCCTATTTACAGGACATCGCTGTCAACACCAGAAATTTACTGCTGTTGTTCATGTCTTGGCAAGTTTACGTTCAGTAGTTTGCCATTGCTTTCTGAACGACCAGCTCCCTTACCAACACGTTAAAACCCAGCGCGAAGCGGTCTGTTGCCAAATCGGTCGCAGCTGTGTTTCGAACACAGGTAAGCCGGCTCACGCATCGCGCCAAGCTCTTAACCATGGAGACCGGGATGCATTATCATACTGGATGTTTATTCAGCGATGAATTTCTGTATGTTTCACTCCTTCAGTTATGAAAAAAAAAAGCGGTTAACAGAACGTTGCTCCTCTTTGGCACATATCAAAACTGAGGCGGCCATCTTTAAACTCTCCTTGTGACGTCACCTTATGTCACGTGCTTTCTTGTCATCTTAACAACAATTTTGACAGGTTAGATAACAATGGCTTGGTTATTCTAATTGCTATCACACTTTTAAGCTTACGTTTGAAGCCGCCTCGTATTATTTTATTTTTTTTACACATCACAACACAGATGGACTAGAAGTACTCCTCTTCTTCTTTTGTCTTCTATCCCCCACTGGGGCACAGGCTGTCAACTAACTTATTCCAAGCTACTCAACCAACTTACTTTAGCTATCTCATGCAGCTTTGTCCATGTTAAAAGTTAGTTGCATATCCTTTTACAGGACGTCGCAGTCACCCCGGCATTTTCTTGTTTATGTGCTGTCTGTGATCTCTTGGCAAGTTTACGCTCAGTAGTTTGCCAATGCTTTCTGAATAACCGGCACCCATATCATTAGTAAAAAACCAACGCAATGCGTTCTGCTGCTAGAACGCCCGTAGCTGTGTTTCGAACGCGGGTATGCGGGATTACGAACTGCGTCTGTAACACCTTCGCCACGGAGCAGGCTCTGTCCATGTATTCCCTTATTATTCATTTGTGTTTCTACTCCTCCGTGAGTTTTTCAGACTTCCTCTATTTGTTTTGCACTGTTGGTTCCAGACTAAGGCTTTTCAAGTTGTACTACAGTTGGCTTTTCTCGATGTTTTTAAGAAAACCGGAAATGGTCTGAGTCGGGTTAAATGATTACCCTGCTCCTTACATAACCGCGGGGCGATAGAAGACAATGCAAGAAGAGAAACAGTTAGTCTGCCTATGTACCGTTAACGTATGGGTTATGTTGCAGACGATGTGTCTCTGAATAAAGCATTGGTTAGATTATTGATAGCCTATTGTCATCCTAAAATGTGACAGCGAAATTTGAAATACAATTATAAGGGAACATTCTTAACCAAGTGGATAATTTAAAATACCTAGGGACAATCATAAATTTAGATGGAAGATGCACAGCAGAGATTAAGAACAGAATAGGGCAATTAAAAGCTGCATTTAAGACAAGAAACGTATCCTTTGCCTTAATACACTATCATTGAATGTAAGAAAACGAGAGCTGAAATGTTATATTGAACCTGTTTTGCTGTATAGCAGTGAATCTTGGAATGTAAATTAACAAATTAGGAACAACTTGGAGGAAACAGAGGTGTGATTCCTGAGACTAATATTGTCAATTCCGTGGACTGCCACAGTAACTAACACCGACTGCCTGAAAGAGGCTAGTGAAATTATAACATATTATTCAACAACAAGAATGAGACAAACAGCTTTCTTTGGTTATGTGATGAGAAGAGAGGCATTGAAGGACACCGTGATAGCTGGAAAGATAAAGGGGAAGAGTGGCAGAGGCAGACCAAGAGAAGTGATGCTGGGTGGATTGAGACGGTGGTATGGAGAAATATCATCATCTGAGTTGATACAGAACACCAAATGCCCAGATCGGTTGAGAGACATGAACGCTTACGCCAGCTGACAAGGCACTTGATGATGATGATGATGACTTTCATCCTTGTCCTATTCTGTCATTTATGAGACTTTTCTCAGAATAAACCAGAAGATGATCTGACTATTATTACGATATAGTGAGCCGTTGATTGTGTTGCGTGCAAGGATTTTCCTAGATTAAAGAATAAATGTCACTTGCCCAAACAATCCTCGCGTTGTGGCTACAATCGAGCTGAAGCTGAGGACAAATATAATACGAGGGGCGGTCGGTAACTTTATATGGGCGAGATGAAATTGGTGGTCTGTGGTTTCTGCATGTTTTCAGTGCCAGCATCATCAAGACCCATGATCAAGTTTGACGGGAAACTGCTAGACATTGCATTTACCGAACATATGAATAACGCTATTTTGATGAAAATTTGTTGACACCTGACTCAGAATAACATAATGAACCAAACCGGTTTGTCCTTAGAATGTCTGGCTCGGTACGCAGATTAAGAAGATATTCAGAACAAGATTGTTCTTCTTTTCCTCTGTTTCTTCTCTTCCTTCTCTTACCTCAGTGATGCGTTGGGTGGAGGGGGTGGGGAATATGTAAAGATCTTTAATGCGCTCTTTCAAATAACTTTTGTAAGTTGGTATTCATTTCTCTAAGGTTGTTCTTCATACCATCACTCCATCATTTACGTGGTCTTCCCCGTGCTCAGCATCCATTATATTTCTTCAGTGTGGCTCTATGTGGCAGATGGTACCAGGATATTCTTGTGAAGTGACCAAACCGTTTAATCTGCTCTTTAGTAAAGTGCTTGACTGGTTTCAGACCCAGCCGTATTCTGATTTCCTCATTCCTAATCCTATCTTTCACAGCCCCCCCCCCCCCCCCCCCAGCTCTTCTAAGGCATCTAATATCTGTTATTATGATGTTGCGCTCATTAGTTGCAGTAAGTGTCCTTGTTTGACACTGGTAGCATAATGGAGGTCTAAAAATAGTTCTTATTAAATTTGCTCTAGTACTTTAAGGTATATTTCTATGTGACAGAAGTGGCGCTAGTTGCCCCAGTACCTGATTTGCCTTTGCACAACATGTGTTGATTTCTCTATCCATTCCCCTAATCTGAAATGAAAATTGACCCCAGATATGTAAATTCGCTGACAAGATTCTTGCTGAAGATAAATCATCAACAAAATGTATAGTGCCGATAAGATCGGCGGTCAAGAGTGGACGATCACCAGAGTCGGGAATCAGTTCTGTGTAAATGATGGTGCATTCTTACAATGCTGTACCACAGCGTGCTTTCGTGTAATGGGGATAACTTTCTGCACGTTCACCCAAGATGTTTTTGTTTTCAGGGATTTGAGACTCTGAAGAAGTGTTGTTAGCTTGTTTCTGTAAGAACAATGAGATTGTGAATAGTATATTGTAGTGTCGTTCAAAAAGCAATGGTAAACTACGGAATGTAAATTTGTCCAGAAATCACGAACCGTCAAACAATCCTAGGTTTGACTACGATAACCTGTTAAGGATATGTAACTTTTATGTAGTAGTGCAGTCCTCCGTGGCAATGGCGTTGCGGACGCGATTCGTAATGCCACTTACCCGCGTTCGAAATACAGCGGTGACCGATTTGGCAGCAGACCGTGTCTCGCTGGTTTTAACGTGTTGGTATGGGAGCCGGTCGTTCAGAAAGCAATAGCAAACTACTGAACGTAAACCTTGCCAAGACATCAACAACGGCAGAAAATGCTGGTGTTGACTGCAACGTACTGTAAAGGATATGCAACTTTTAAAATAAAGTTATGTGATCCAGTCAGAAGAATGCAACTAGGGTTACTGCTTTATCACGTATATGTCAGATCGCATGCAGCCTGGTAGAAAACTAAAGAATGGAGGTGCCACATTCCTCAATATCAGCATCACTGTCCCAACCGAGTCCCGAATGATGCATTGCCATCACGTGTCTAAAAGTTCACGTTAAACATTTGGCGGCAAGTGAGGTTGTTGAGGTGCGAGTGTTGCATAGCACAAACTGCAAAGTTGTAAATACGGAAACTACTGGTCAAGCGAAGGAATAAGTGTACCAATGTTGGTGGACATTTTGCTGAGGGAAATGGGGAACATGTCAAAGCAATAACAACGCGTGTTCAAGTTGTCACTTATTTCTTGCAATATAAATTTGTAACCTTCTGACATCCCGTCTAATAAAAGGTAACAGAACGTTCGATAAGCAAATGGCACATACAAATTCCAACGGTTTGGTCAAAGTTATTTTCCGTGACAAAATACACAACAAATGCTTAACTGACCATCACCA
Organism: Cepaea hortensis; assembly: GCA_963921405.1. Taxonomy (NCBI): domain Eukaryota; kingdom Metazoa; phylum Mollusca; class Gastropoda; order Stylommatophora; family Helicidae; genus Cepaea; species Cepaea hortensis. Next base: position 32,868,246 of record OY992888.1, read on the forward strand.
TGCCATAAGCAAACCATGAGAAGCGTATACCACACGTGGTTGGGAAGTAAAGGCAATATTATTTGTACACGCACTGAAACGATAGTGTGAAGGAACTGAATACACAAGTGGAATGGACGGGTTAATTAAGCCTGAAACAAAAATGAAAACAAAGATTACACACACCGCACGCATATATATATATATATATATATATATATATATATATATATATATATATATATATATATATATATGTGTGTGTGTGTGTGTGCGCGCGCGCGCACGCACACATACAGAGTCAGACAGAAAGAAGGACGGACAGACAGACATATAGAGAGACAGACAAACGTGTATCCCATTTATCCTAAATGTCACCACACAATAAACTATCGTAGTAACATCTCAAGATAATGTCAACAATAATTGAAAAATATCAGGATAAAGTAAACTATCATAGGAACATGTCAAGGTAAAATAAACTATCATAGGAACATGTCAAAATTAAATAAACTATAATAAGAACATATCAAGATAAAGTAAACTGTACTATGAACATAATAGGATAACGTAATCTATGACGCGAAACAACTCAAGATAAAGCAAACTAAGGAAAACATCAAGTTAATGTAAACTATAATAGAAAATGTCAAGATCTAATTACCTTTAAACAGAAGCGTATATCAAGTCATATTTACTATAATAGGAACCGAATAAGATATGGTAACGTGAACGCAACTGACAGGTCTGCTGAACATTAATCAGAACAGCTTCCAGCTACCACACACATCACCAAAAATCTAATTAACATCACACATCGCATCAATGCCCCATCTACAGATGTGTCACTCAGGGCTGACCTGTCAGTCAGCCTGTCCGTTGGAACGTATCTGCAAGCCCATAACCCGGCTTCACCTTGTCTATTAGGCCCCGGAAAACTGTAGCTCTCAGCACGTAACGTCCATTTCTCACTCCTTTGACACAAAAGTGCCTTGTCATTGAATCTGCTGGGATTGCCGAAAACGTATTGACAGCTGCCCTGATTTCTCTTCTTACTGCCGGCAACCTCCAAGGCTTCAGACGGGAGTCGGGGACGTTTTGTTCCACAAGGCGCGGATTTTGAGGATGCTCATGCTAGCTCAAGTAGAAAGAATTCACCTAGTCATCTGTTATGAGAGCAGTCTGTAGTTATTAGCCCGATCCATAATCGATCGTGCGTGAGTTAGGCAGGCGGGCAGTCGGTGCTCTTAGTCATTCGCCAGACTGCTTCTGTTGACTTTAGGGTAGTGCCATGTTGTTGCGGCATTGGCGGTCATTTATGGTTATTTACCCAGCGGTTAGATCGTTTTTCTTTACTTCTAAATCAATTCCTTATTATCGTGCCAAGTAATGTGGAGGAGTGGGAGACTATACTTTTAATCAATAATAGATTATTAAGGTGATCAAGACTCATGCCGGTAATCGGTGTTCACGCAGTTTGTTTTCAACAAAAGGCGGGAGCTTATGCTGTTGTATGGCTTTGTGGATTGAGTCCCGGATAAAATAAGCTTCGTGTGGATGTAAAGATGACGTGTATACAGTTGCAGGATCCATTGAAATTAAATAACAACATGACTTTATTCGATAAAGTACGGTAAATGACCTATCACTAGTCTTGCAGAATATTGGGTTAAGTTTTTTTTTTCCTTCGCATATCCTTTACAGGACATCGCTGTCAACATCAGCATCTTTCAGCTGATTGTTGATTTCTTGGCAAAATTACGCTCAGTAGTTTGCCACTGATTTCTGAGCGACTGGCTCACATACCCCGTAAGTTACCGACGCGGAGAGAACCGCTACCGATTCTCGGGCAACGTCACGTTACTCACGAGAGTATACGGGATTACGGAGAAAGTCGTGTAACCCCTAGACCAGGGAGACCGGCGGGTTTATAGTCCTAGCCCCATATGTTTTAAAGATCACGCGGTACTCAATTTGTGACATGATTAAAATCACACCGGGCGTCTTTACTTCCCATGTCATTTTCTGATATCCAGGCCTGGGAGCCCAGGTCGATCCGTCTGGACGGGACCTCGAACACATCACCACCCGGCCAGCAGACAGGTGTGCTAACTACTGCGTTACCCCGACCTCCCGTATGACCAACTGCACTTCTATTATTTTGTATATAAAAAAGTCGAGAGGATCTACTTCACTGCACCGGCTTTTATTCTATATGGCTCGGTCTCTTTCCGCAAGGTGGCCTGCCGAAAGCGTCGCACAAAGCACGAACTCCGTAGCTCCAGCGACGATCCCCCATTTGTCTCCGTGACAAATGCACCTGGGAACCGAAAGACGCAGCCCGGATTCAAACGCATTATAGTTTGTAAAGAAGTTATTAAAATGTTTAGTAAACGCAATGTCATGTAAGGATTAACCAGTAAAACACATGATACGTTGCGTAGTGGTTGTCATGTCTTAGTCAGATATGACTGGGCTACCGTATGAGAGTAGACGGTACTATCTGCTTTCTGTTTGCGCCGAATATTGGGGGAGCACTAAACCCCACACCTCACATTCGGCGCGGGAGCCCAATTAGGAGAGTACAAAGGGCGAGGAAAAGTAACCTAAGACTAAATATCATGGCAGGGCAGAATAGGCACAATGCCTTGGTACGCAACTAGTTTAGGATCGAAGCACCGACAGTCGGACAGATAGAGCATTGCTTTGATGATCCAGTAACTTTTGCAGCTTGTTCTGTTCCAGATGTATTGGTGTTATTTTTGCCTCAGGAGTAAACTATGAAAGCCTAGAGAGAGATCATACTGCATGGGAAACACATGGTCTCTACAATTCAGCCCAGGCTGTGTGCTATGGAGAGGTATAACTCCATTTTCACAAACTATCGTCTCCCATGACGGCAATGTGTCAAGTTTCTCTCTCTCTCTTTCTCTCTCTCTCTCTCTCTCTCTCTCTATATATATATATATATATATATATATATATATATATATATATATATATATATATATATATAGTGTGTGTGTGTGCGTGTGTGTGTGTGTGTGTGTGTGTGTGTGGAAGCAATTAATTATTTTATAGAAATTATTTCAACCAGTGTGTGCAGCATGACACTCATTCAGCCCGCCTGCTGACTGTCTTAGCGATGTTCTCAGCTCTTAGACTACAAGCCTCTTATCAATCATACATTCCAAATAAAATAGTTGCTGATCAATGAACTAACTAACCTTCTTACCTATCCAAAACTAACTAACCAACCAACCAACCAACCAACCAACCAACTAACTAACTAACTAACCAACTAACTAACTAACTAACTAACTAACGTACGAACGAAGAACGAACTAACTAACGGCGCGAGTGAGCGAGCCAGCTAGCTAGCTAGCTAGCTAACTAATTAACTAATTAACTAACTAAATAATTAACTAACTATCGATATGGCGTCTGTTGTCGTTGTTGTCATGCATGGTGTAAGAGTGAAATAATATAAGTGAGTTGAGCAATAAGAAGAGCAGAATATCAGACTACCAAATATCCTAGTCCCCAGTACTTAACCTTTGAAACAAATGTTCGGGTATTCGTTCGTTCGTTCGTCCGTTCGTTTGGTATGTCTATTTGCATTTCTAATTATATACATGTCTACCAACGAATCAACTGAGGTGTGTATTTTCAGCGCTATATATTTAAGAGTACAAACGACCAATGAAGGCACACACATGTACAAATCAAGGCAAGTACAAACCAACCAAGCAACCAACCACACAAGACACAAATTTACGAAACTATGTATCTAGGAACCAACAAACCAAGCAAGATAAGCACAAGCCACTAAATTAGCAACAACAGCCACACTGCTTCTGTTCCTGAACATTCTTGTCATAATCCCCCAGCATACACTGGGAGATACAGAATGTACACAGAACGGCGCCAGCCATGAGCAGGGATAACCCGCACCAATCATCGTCTCCCATGTCATAAGCCACATCTTTAGCACGATAAAGTGTTGACGTCAAAGATACAATTAAACTCTACAACAACAACACACTGTAGTTTTACCCAACGTTAGAAAGAAAACATCCAATATTAATTTTTTAGCCGTATTTACAGTTTTGTCGGAATCCCCAGGGAAGGGTTTAAGGACGTTGTTCGCAATCCCGTATACTCACGTATGAAACACAGCTGCGAGAGATTTGGCAGCGGATCGCATCTCGCTGGTTACTTACGGAGGTATGTAAGCCGGTGGTTCAGAAAGCAATGGCAAACTACTGAACGTAAAAACTTGCCAAGATATCAACAGCAGCTGAAAAATGCTGGTGTTGACTGCAATGTCCTGTAAAGAATATGCGAGAAAACAAATTTACAGTTTACCATCTTTTTGATTTGTATAAGGTGTTTTTTACTCTTTTTATAGTTCATGCTGTGTGGCTATAGTGATCATGTTAGTTCACAATCTTCTATCTCTTGTGCAGCCAATCATTTATGATATTGATAATCTCCCATGCCATGATATCAAACCGTCCAGTATTTGATCTCTTCAACTGGCCCTACCTCTCCTCCTGTCCATCTTTCCCGTTGCCACTACCTACTCCAGCTTCACCCTTCTGATAGCATGCTTAAAGAATTTGTATAACAGGAAATAAATTAGGGAACCAGTTGAAGCCACGTAGACAGCTACATAAATAAATACACATAGTATTATTTGGCGCTCACAGAAGGATAAGGAGGAAATAGAGACTAGAAGACGCACTAGACAACATACAATTTGAAAGCTATAGTTACCGACCGGGATTCGAACCTGTCACCTCCAAATGGCGACAGCGCATCGCTGCAGGAACAAGCGTACTATAGTTGGTCTGATAGTTACAGTTACAATGACCGTATGTGCGTGTAATGCAAAGGTGGAATCGCAATGGTGCCATAGCTTGTTTGGGCAAGAAGACGGGAACATTGTCTTCTGTGGGTGACATCAACGCCACAGGTAAGAAATGGGGAAGCAACCCTACCAATGGACAGCGGGGAGCAAGAATCTGCGCCGAATCAACGATGACCTCTAATATTCACCAACGACAGGAGATTAGCGAGTAGTGGCGAACTGGGTCTAAACTGTTTAGTTGCCAGGACTAGAATGTCACTAAAGTTTTAACTGATTCCGTGCGAAGAATAATGTTACTGTTGGATGAAGAATGACTTGCGCGATGACTTGGATTAAAGTGAGGAAGAGTTGCGCAATTCGTCGACCTCACTCTCTCGCCTGAGTCCATCTGAGTCCAGTGGAAAGACATGTCGAGACGACTGGAGACGAATACAGGTGCAGTGGATGACCAGGGCGCTCTACGTGCCTTGCCGTGCTCATTACGTTCCACAACGCTTTGCAGGTAAACGCCGTCTTGCCCGTTGAATCAGGAATGATTTCGTCCGCGCAGAATAATGTATTGCCAAATGTGACCTCACATTTAGACAGAAGGACGATATACCGCCATTCTAGGGTCATCGTGATATTTGTTTTGTTTGGTGGTATCCTCCGCAATGTCAATGCCAAGTGAACGGTTACATTATAATACTTGGTCATTTGATTGCCAAATTTGTTTGGTCCAAACCTACTTTATTTATTGACACTGAATCAGTTAATATATTGTCTAATGTTAAGGGGGAAGTGTGAGAACTTCATTAGGGCCTCACGTGTTTCACGTGCCCGTGGGCAAGCTGACTCTCTGGTTAGTCTGCCACTGGCGACGAGGTGGCTCAGATGGTATCCTGCAATGACGTTGGTGTCTCCAACTGGGTACAACTGCGCATGTGGAACATGGTGGGATGCCATGGCTGTCATCATCGTCAGTGGGACGCAGAGGTGTTTCTAAGGCACCAGGGCTGGGTTATATACTGGCCAAGACCTATTGACGCGTCCTCGTCGAGCGTCCTGGGCAACAGGTCCCTTCGGGGTCCTGGCTAAGGTCAATAGGATCGCCGATTCCTCCGAAGTCGGAGAGTGTCTGCCTGTACGGCGAGGAACCACCAGTCTGCACACCAATAAGCCAGACATAAGACAACGGATACTCACGCAAAACTCAGGTCCTATATGACATCACACTGATGTTGGACAACAGGATGTCTTCATCCGACATACAGGACTTCGCGTTGGAGCTCAAGCCAACGAACACAAGCAAGCAAGCAAGCATCATCGTCAGTGCATCATCTGAGATCTGCGTGAGAAACGCAGCGTGGAAACACGAACCGGACGTATACACTTATACCTATGACACAACTGGGCAGGACGTCGTCAGTAAAATATAGCGCAGAAGGAAGAAGGCTACTTACAACAAACCTACCAACTTGCCACAACCGTCGTGGTGGGTTAGGGACGTCGAAGAAGCCTGAAGGCTGTTTGAATAGACATGATCACCAAATCCACACGGCATGGACTATATGATTAGGAAGAAGATTAACAAATTATGTGCCATTGCGCAGTTTAGTGGGTGTATTGTCAATGAGTACATTTCCGTAAATTGCGTGAACAGTCTGCTGTTCTCTTAACGTACTTGTTTTATATCTATATTTATTTCAATCTGCCTCCACAGCCGGCACTTTTCTATTGACTAAACAACTACGAAAACACACTTGCGAGCTGTATGCCCTCGTTATACAGACAAGCACTATCAATCTACTCCTGTCTGGCTGTCATCTAATAATAGACATCGTGCATCAGAATCTTCCGCAGACAAACTCCCCATTCCGTCAACAGACAGAAAAAGTGGGACCAGACAGAAAAACAAATATATGCACACATACAGCAAACAGCAATCAGAATGTCCTTTTGCCCCGCTAGATAATCTGTAATGTCAGAAGACTTTTCTGTGTGATATCCGTTTGTACGTCGACTGTGCCTTCTGGTAAATTTCCCCTAAGGAATCACTGCTGGAAACAGAATCCCATCCCTCCAAGCGACAGCAGTGTTAATGATAAGACCCAGAAAAAGAAACGTCCCTGTTGCCGATAAGTGATCCTTCAATCGACATAAGAACAAGAAAAAGAAACCTCCCTTTTGCAGATAAGTGATCCTCAAGATCGACTCTCCTTGGGAAATGTCACAAAAAGTCAATTCGGAGACGCCCTTATATTTGTGTAATCCTCTACCCAGCCTTCAATAACCAATTACAGATAGTGTAAACCCCAGTCTTGCTTCTTGCGGCTCTTCCCGATTACATGGTGAATAAAACACTAGCCCTGGATTCTGGTCTCGACTGGGGGAGGTGACTCGGACATGTTTGTTCAATAAGCGATTAGTGAGGTCGTTTGTGGTATTGTATTGATTGCCGTAGAGTGCTTGTCAAACAGGTCCTAATGGTTAGTCAGATCGGGTTCTCTGTCAGCGGCTGGGCTTGTTCGTCTGCTTGATACAGAAATGACTACCGAACATTGATGGCTGTTGCCGTGAGCTCTGATCTCCCTATTAAGTGTTAACTTTCCAGATTCTTTTTGTAGGTAATGCTGTTGTTGTTTATATTATTATTCTCTTCCCCTCATTCCTCCTCTCTCATATTCTTCTTCTTGTTCTCTCTTCTCTTATACTTCCTGTTCTTCCTCCTTTTCATTATTATTTTTAATATTAGCAATAGCGTCAGTATCATCATCTTTAAATAAGCGTGGCTCTCTGATATTTAGTGCTGTAACAAACGAATCTATTATCTTCAAGTTCCACGAGTGTAGATTCTGACTGGCGATGTTTCGATGATACCACGCTGTGTGCATGCGTGCACATCAATGGCTGGAGTGGTTTAAAATTAAAGCTTTCACCAGACTACTAAAAGACTCAGAGCGCATCATGCTATGGCCTGTAGCAATGTAGGGAAACCAGACAAGGAAGATTATGTATAGAATGCGCGAGTTTGCTTACTACAAATTTGGATCTGTCAATGCAGAGGTCAACGCGCTCATCAATGAACACTCAGACAACCCCGAAGTGCTCATCTATACAGATGGATCTGTTGTAAAGCAGCAGAGAAGTGCGTGGGCATTTACAGCCCGTTCAGCGGACCGAACCTTTCAAGAATCCTGTGTTGCACAATCACACTGTGTTGCATGACGATGGAAGTGCTGGCAGTAACACAGGCTTTCATATGGCTAGAATCCCAGCATTATACCAACGTGTGTGTACTAAGTGACTCAATGAGCATGATTCAGAAGGTTGATGCAGGATCTGTGCGTAGACAGTGGAATGATTCGCTGCGGAAGTCCGTTGTCTGTAAGGTCACCTTCATCTTCGTCCCGGGACATGCGGGAGTCGAGGGAAATTAACGAGCTGATAAACTGGCTGGCTCTGCATCCCCTGCAGATGGTCAGCCCATAGATCGCGCCGATGTTATTAACATCCTTAAAGAGACGTCGAGAACAGAGGACTTTAACGCAGTTTACATACTCCATGCTCCAAAAATGTCCAAAATATGACATATCGAGGCAAAAATTCTGACTTAGATAAACAACAGTGAAAGATGAACTCTATGGACCACTGAGTGAACTAAAAGAAAGACAGAGGGGTTCATACAAGTGACAACTTTGCAAATATAGATATATTTCAAGGGAGCGAAAGAAGAAGGGGAAGAATATGGTTTTCGCACAAACCCCACTTGGCATAAAGTATTGTGTCACATAATGTATTTTTTCACAGAACGTATTGTTTCACAGAACACATTGTTTCACAGAACACATTGTTTCACAGAACGTATTGTTTCGCAGAACTTATTGTTTCGCATAATGTATTGTGTCAGAGCACGTATTGTTTCACATAATGTATTGTTTCAGAGTAAGTATTGTTCCATATAACGCATAGTTTCACAGAACGTATTAAGGGTTTAGCCTCTTCAGACTCAAGCAAGAAATCTTCTTCAGGCACTCGGCAACTATGACTCTCAACTTCTCTCAGTCATCTGAAGAAGTTGGTGTTGCTTTATTACTGTTTGTTGTTCAGCTATTGAGGATGTCCGCATCCACAATTCTCTATACCTCCCTGTCTCTTTCGGAATTATTTTCGCACTTGATTCAATTTTTCTATTGCATCTTTCCAGATGACATGCCTCATCAATGTCATTGTCTGCTCCTTGTGTTATTGATGAGTACCAACAATAAGTACCAGAAAATGTCTCGGGAAGCAATGGCGGCCGGTATGATACTAAAGACATCACTAGACGAGTGCCGATTAATCTTAACCATATTCCAAATGCTCATTAAGCTGTTTAAAAGGGAGCTTAACGTTACTTCATTTTACTTGACCCGATAGCGTTGTGGCATATAGACAACACGTTCCGCAGTTCCCCGACACAACAATTCGAAGGAATGCACCTCTTGGTGGTAGATTACCTATGGACAAGGAAGAGGTGGTCAAGCGCCTGTGGGACCAGGTGGAGAAGGAGGAGGAACAGACTGAGAACCCTTACGTGGAGAGGATGATATGTTGGGGGGTCGGCAGCAGTTCTGGAATAATCTCCAAACTGAGAGGGAAGATAAGGAGAACTTTCAATCAGATAGCGGTGGGAACTATTAGTAGTATGCCTCTTCGCTGGCTGTTGAATGAGGGTATGGAGCACGTATAGGAATGTCCGGAGTGCAGTGATGTCGGTTCTTAGCTCATCTCAGCTCAACTCAACCAAGTTGAGGCTTCGAAATCAACCGCAGACGATTCAGAAGCAGACCGCCCGCGTTGACTTCAATGGAATGAATGTCAGTCGTTCGAAAGCAAAACAACAATTGAACATAAAACTAGTAAAGTACGAACAACCAAACAATGTTGGGGTTAATTGCGCCGTCCTATAAAGGACATTACTTTACTAAGTAATGCCATCATCACCAGCCTCTTCTACGCAGAATCGTATCTCTATGTCCCAGTGTTTTCAAATTTCACTAGCACATCATCACTTTATGCACGCCCAAGTTTATCCTGATAAATTAAATCTGCCCTGCCCGGCATGGCAGCAGCCATTAGCACCGAAACAACATTAGCCCCAAGCCTGCATAGCCGTAACGTCCATTAACAAATGTGAAAAGTAAACATGACCCAAAAATATCTGCTGTTTGCTGATTTTTCCAGAAAAATACTCCTTTTATGAAAATGCTGCCCCAATCACGCCAACAAGCACACAACACACAAACCCTGGCATCAGTTGTCTGCCAAGTCAAGTTTTCTTAATTCCTAGGCCATACACAAGGCTCACAGCTTGATCTTGAGGCTCGTGGAGTCAACCACAGACATGCTGTCAACTTAAATAATGTCCCTTCGTCTATTGATTTATCGACAATAATTCATCATTACGGAATTTCTAACTCTTATCCACTCATTCCTGAATGTGATAAAAGCCTTAAAATGTAATTATAACAGAATGAAAAGTTTGTTATAAAGAGTGAGGAGGCATTGTACCTCTCTTATCTGTCTAGGATTTTAAAAAGTTAGTTGCGTTTTCTTTACAGGACGTCGCTGTCAACCCTATAATTTTTTTGGCTGTTTGTGATTTTTTGGCAAGTTTGCTTTCAGTAGTTTGCCATGACCGGGACTCATGCCATTTTATGAAAACCAACGCAAAGCTGTCTGCTGCCAAATCGCCCTCAGGTGTGTTTCGAACGTGGTATGCGGGATTATGAATTGCCCCCGCAACCCCTTCGGCGCAGAGCCGGGTTTCCAGGATACCCCGCATAAATTAACGATGTTGTAAATTTAAAAAAGGTTAAAAGGTAAGAAGACAGACTTCATTGCACCTAGTTTAACCCCACATTGCTTGGTCTCTTTCCGCAGGATCGCACGAAGCACGAACTCCGTAGTTCCAGCAACACCAACCCCAATTCTCCATATTGTTGCTGTTTTCAGTTAGCCTTGAATGATGTGTGAATGATATAATGTATGAAAGAGAGTGATAAAAGGGCAGCTTTTTAGACGGGCCTGGGTGCCCAATTCTTATCCCTTTGAAAATAAAGTTTGTTTGCTTGTTCGTTTGTTTGTTTATAAGTCTCAGTGAAAATTGCACTCGTGAACCAAATGACGAAGCCCGGAATCGAACCCACGACCTACCTGAGGCAGGCAGCGTGACTACTGCGACACGGGGACTCCTAATGATGTTGCTTTCATCCTGTATTGCCAGGTGTGTCCAAGAGAAGTGTGATATAATAGAGACTATGGAACTACACTGTAGCGAGGCTTCCAGGATGGCCGTAACCCCAGCATCAGGATCTCTCTCTGAGAGACTATTATTACAACCAAAACTACTACTAGTATAACTGCTACTACCATTACAACTGCTGCTGCTGCTACGACTACTACTACTACCACCAACACCACTACCACACCTACCAATACTTCTGCTGCTACTATTACAGCCAAATAGGAATTAATGAAATAACTTGTTTCTCTGACTTTGTAGATACATGACCGCAAAGGCCATTCAGACAAAAATAACAAAGCTGGAAACAAAAAAACATGAGGCAGCAGGAGTTGGAAGATTACGATGATGATTAACTTCTAATATGACTGAATGACAAGAAACACAATCAATAGGCTACACAATTTTTTTATAAGAAGAAAAAATGCGCACACACAAAGCCATTTAACCGTTATTATAACCACACACAATGAAACTCCAAGCAATTTATGGACAATTTCCATGAATAGGACAGCTTAGAATTATCTGCAGTTGCGCGATTTTCGTTTTTATAGCCATTGTCAATCTAATCCCTTGCTCATGTCTTCACAATAATCGTGCTAATTGTAAATTCATCTTTTTCCAGGGTGATGAGTTGATGTGAATTGCTTCCCCTACTTATGCAATTAACCGGGAGTCTCCGTGGCTAAATAGTTACGCCACCTGCCTCAGGCTACGGAGGTCGTGGATTCGATTCCGGGCTACGACGTTCTGTTCACGAATGCAATTTGCTCGGATACCCTCCTGAGTGTCGTCTCTGGAGCTACGGAGTTTGTGCTTTGTGCGACACCTTCTGAAATATTCCGAGGCATATCGGATAAAAACCAGTGCAATAAAGTCCACCCTTATTGCCTTTGAAATCTTGTTTTTCATATTCCATTAACTAACAAAGCCAAAGCAAGAAATGTCCTGGTACCAACATAATCGATACTAGATATTAAATCTGACCGTGAATTCACCTCGGTTGTGGAAATTTAAAATCAGGCCAGATAACGTCTAGTCGCTAATGGAGTCAAAGAATGAATATGGTAATACAGTGCAGACCTGATAAGGCGAACCCACATGGGGCGCAAGGAATAGTTCTTCTTATAAGAAATTCCTCTTATAAGAAAGAGTTCGAGCATACAATAATGCATTTGCAACGTACAATACAATATGTCACATCCGAGATCGCCTTAAGCGATTTGCACCGTACCAGGTGAACTGGCAGGCTGTATTATTTTTATATCATTGGGGTTTTTGGAGAAGAGAAAGGAGGGGGGGGGGGGTGGGGGAGGGGGAGGGCGTCGTGTCCGTGGCGACGTAGTTAGATCGCCTGCCTCGCGATCCGAATGTTGTGGCTTCGTTTCGGGACTCAGATATTCAGTTAACCATTGCAAATGTCTCGAGGACTCCTGAGGGCTGTCGCTGGAACTACGAAGTTCGTGATCTGTGGGTCTGTAACATGCTATGGGGAGGGTCCCATAATGTCCCGTCACAATATTTCAAACTTATTCTTTTGCCCTGGCTGGGGATAGGTCTTTGCTGCCAACCCTCATCCGTTCCCCGGACTTACTGTCACTCTCTTTTTCGACCTCAGGGTTATTTCCTGCAGAGTATTTCTGGCTGACACAAACGTAATATGACGATCGTCTCAGTAACTATAATTAGTATTTAATACCGTAATAAAGACAACACAGAAGAACACCAAGACAGATAAACCTATAAACATCTAGAAAAACAAAAACTGATGAGATAACTCTAGTCCAGATAGGAAGCCAGAAAACTCTGAAGTTCATAGATCACAAAGCTCTAAATTGTCCTAGTATTTCACAACTGCCTCACCGGGCAAAGTTTCCAGTCTCTCTATCCAGCGTCGGTTGTTCGAACAACAGCTTCCAAGTTTCCTAGGCCAACACGATATATTCATTCATCTGGTCTGGGAAAAGGCCATGGGATCACTTAGCACAATTTAGGTTGGGAAACACGATATAATCACTCATCTGGTCTGGGAAAATGCCATGGGATCACTTGGCACAATTTAGGTTGGGAACCAAAGTCCTGAGACCAGATTGTGTATAGTGAATGGGTCAGAGTCTTTCGCTGTCTGGGACAAGGATGGGAATTGGCGTAGGTCCAAACAGCATCCTCAGCAAACACTCGAGCTTAAGTCGATGAGAACACTTGCGTTGTGGTTGCTGCACTCATTTAATTTTTGTAATGCCTCTCGATTGACATTAGAAACAATATACCTGATATGTCCACTGACTTGCCCTGGCTTCATCAGGTACTTATAACTTTTGGCATAGAAGCCCTGTCGAGTCCTTCACCACACTTTACGGTAAACACTCGACCTTAAGTCGATGAGAAGACTTCAAAAGAAGGACCCTTTCGTAGCCCATCAGTATTCTGCCTTTAAAAATGTCCCAATCTTTAACTTGACATTTTGACATTCGGCAGTGGGTAACGATCAGTAGAAACGGACATGAATTGCCCCAGAAGCCGCACCAGTGCGCATTTGGCGCAAGGCGCTCCATCGGGTCTACCCGAAAGAAAAGACCTATATCTAATCGCTCTATGAAAAGATCGTGTTATGAAAGTAACCCAAAGAACTATCTTTCATGGTGATTGAGCGAACAAGAAAACTGAGAGCTCCGAAAGCTGTTTCCCCCTGTTTACCCAAAATAAAAAAGGCATGAGGACATGAGCCATTGGCGTTTCGCCACATAGGCCCCATCTTAAGAAAGTCGAACCCTACGAACTTTCTACTGCCAGAGGTTCTGTTCGAATGACCCCACCCTCACATTCAACCAAAGGATGCCTTGATAGGAAATCCGCTCCCACATTCTCTCTTCCAGGGATGTATTCGACCGTGAACTGATACGGTTGTAGGAGCAATGACCATCTCATTAACCTCGCGTTCAGTTTCTTAGAAGTTGCTAAAAAAGTCAGAGGTTGATGGTCGGACTGCACTTTGAACGGTACTCCATACAGATAAGGTTGAAATTTCTGTACCGCCCACACTAGAGCCAGACATTCCCGTTCGACTGTGGAGTAATTCCGTTCGGCGGGTAACAGTTTTCTACTTGCATACGCCACCGGACATAGCACCGAAGCATCATCTCGCCCTTCCTGCAACAAAGTTGCCCCAATCCCGATGTTACTCGCGTCGGTTCTTAGAACAAACGTTTTCTCCAAATTTGGGAGTTGCAGGACTGGCCTATCCACCAAAGCCTGTTTCAGCTTCCCATAAGCTTCTTCGCAGCTCGGTGTCCAGACTATAGGATCTGGCGATCCTTTCTTCAGGGTCTCGATTAACGGTGCCGCAATTTCGTTGAACTTCGGAATAAATTTCTGGTAAAACCCACACAGAGACAAGAAAGACCTAACATCTTTTTTGGATTTAGGTCGGGGTGCGAGTCGGACCTTCTCAATATTCTTCTCTTTCGGTACCAGTCCCCCTGGGGTAATAGTATGTCCCAGAAATTCCAAGGATTGATAGCCAATCATACATTTGGCTGGACGGACGGGCGGTTAACCCTTCCTCTTTTAACCTTTTGAAGATCTGTCCCAAGCACTTCAGGTGATCACTGAGATTGTCAGACGCGATGAGAATATCATCCATAAACGAGACCACAGAGGGATCCTTTAAAGGCTCTAATAACATTCTCATCAAGCGAGTGAACACACTGGGCGCATTGCTCAGCCCAAATGGCATCACCTTGAATTCGTAATGCCCGCTCGGAGTACTGAAGGCGAGCAAGAGGCGAACCTCGGGTTTCACAGGGATCTGATAATATCCCCTGCTTAGATCAATTTTCGAAAAGTACTTTGCCTTATTTAGTCTGGCAAACAGTTGATTTGTGTTTGGTAACGGTTCAACTTGGAATGTCGTACATCTGTTTAAATGCCTGTAATCAATACATAGGCGGTGCTCCCCACTGGGCTTCCTCAACAAGACAACCCCGGCATTATAAGGAGAAGTCGAAGGCGTGATGATGTCATCGTCCAGAAGCTTCTGGATTTCAGCTTCCAGTGCCTTCTCTTTCGAAAAGGGCACTGGATATATTTTTTGGCGAACGGGGTCTTGGGTAGTCAGAGTCATATCAAACTCGACTAACCCTGTTCGCGCTGGCCGACCGGTAAGAATCTGCTGATGGGACTCCAACAAACGGATGACCCGGTCTGTTTCTTCAGCCGACAGATCAGGATTTATATGTACATCCCTATAGGTTTCCCCAGAGTGTAAAGGATACTCCCTATCCGCGTCTTCGCCCGATTCAATTTCCATCGCGACCGCCATAGTCATGAGTGGGAGAGAAGTACCATCAGATCGTTCTTCATACTTTTTGAGGAGGTTAATGTGGAAGATTTTGGATTTCCCCCTGATCCGGATGGCATAGTTGATTCGGGACACAACCCTTTCCACCGGGAAAGGCCCCTGCCAACCAATCTCGAGTTTATTGGAACCCACTGGAAGTAACAACAGAACCCGATCCCCCACTTTAAGAGACCTATCTTTTGTCCTTCTATTGTAGTAGGCCGCGTGTCTATTTCTGGCCGCCCTTAGATTCTGATCTGCCAAAGCCCAACCCGTCTGGAGCTTCTTCTTTAACTCTTCGACGTATTTATATGAGGATACAACTTCTTCGGAAGTTTCTTCCTCTGTCCAACATCTCAATAGGGCTTCTAAGGGAGCCTTGATGGGCCTTCCGAATAGTTGAGTGGCTGGTGGCAACCCGGTCGACCCATGGGGAACCTCCCGATAGGCGAACAAGGCGGCTGAGATATACTCATCCCATCTGTCTGGTTTCTCTTGAGCCAGCTTCCGAAGCATGGTCATCAAGGTACCATTAAACCTCTCTACTTGCCCATTAGACTGAGGGTGGTACGGGCTTGTGTGAATGTGGTTGGTCTGGAAGATACGAAAGACTTCTTCCATCAGCTTACCACAGAACTGAGACCCATTGTCCGTTAGGATCTGGTTGGGAAATCCCAACCGAGTAAAGGTCTCCATCAGTGCATCAGCCACTCGCTTAGAGTCGATTGTGGCCAAAGGTATCGCCTCACCCCACATGGAGCAGCAATCCACCATCGTGAGAATGTACTTATTCCTCTTCCTAGTCCGAGGAAGAGGACCAACAAGATCGATGGCAACTCTCTCGAAAGGAGAGTTCATAATGGGCATGTCACCCAAGACTACCGGAGCCGTCCAGTGTTTTGGTGCCACACGCTGGCACTCTGGGCACGACTTGACGTACCTACGCACGTCTCCAGTCATCCCTGGCCAGTAGTAATGGCAGGAAATGCGCTGGAGAGTTGCCCCGACACCCATATGTCCACTGAAAGAAATGTTGTGTCCCATATGAAGAAGCTGTTCCCGATAATCCTTAGGAACTACCAGCTGTCCATGCTGGCGTTCCTCCACTCCGGCTCTCCGGTACAGTAACCGATTCTTCATATAATACTGACCCCGTCTTGGTGGGTCATAACTTTTTGGCAACTGGTTGAAGCAAGGTTGCAAAGTAGCATCCTGGCTTTGAGCAGCTCGTAACTCCCCAGGCAAGGGATTCACGATCAAGGCCGGCGTCTGCTCATCCTCCGATTGAGATCTGGTTTGCATCGCCCCTACGTACATGGGTTCGGTTGGGATCCCTAGAAAGACGTAGCGACAACCCAAGATCATTGGGAAGATAGGATCGAGCAGAACGGCTGCCTGTATAGTGCCGGTAACATATTTTGATTTGATGTCCACCTTCGCAATTGGAAGAGACATCGCTACCGCACTCTTTGTCGCCGTTTGAATCTCAATAGATTCCCCGGTTAGCTGCTCTGGGCTCACTAAGTGTGATGAAATTACAGCCTCAAACTGCAGACCCGTGTCATAGAGACACTCAACTGGTTGTCCGTTCACAAGTATCGTCTCTACTACTGGTGGTTTTTCTGAATCTTTGTTCTCAAGACCCCTCCCTTCTACCTCCTTGTGAGACCCTTCCCCGGTTTCTACAAGACAAGCAGCATAGTGAGAGTCTTTCTGTTTACGCCGGCAATCAGCCGTATTGTGTGTGGGAGATTTGCAGTAGGCGCACCACTTTTCACTCCACTTTCTTTTAGGAGATCCAGGTGGACTCTTACCAGAAGGTTTCTTAATTAGAACTTTATCGAAAGGATCCTCCTTTTTGGTGTGGGTTGTTTTAGGGTTCTTCTTCTTTCCAGACCAAGTGTCTGGTGATTGGGGATTGGGTTGTGACAGTTCCCCATTATCCCCATGAGCTAGCACATACCTTTCCGCTAATGTATTTACCAAGTCTAACTTCTCTCCCCATTTTCTAGCAAGAAGGTTTGCAATGGCTTCGACATCATCCTCTTCATTTGGTCCACAACCACTAATTCTTCTAAACTTTCATAGTCGTTAGCAAATCCAGCTAATGACATCCACTTCAAAAGGTAAGACTTCAGTCTAACACTGTAGGCTGCGAACATCTCCCCTGGTTCTCTCTTCGACTTTCTGAACTGCTGTCGATAAGTATGAGCTGTCATCTGGAACCTTTTCAATAATGCTTTCTCCAGGGCTTCATAGTCATTCTTTATACCAGGTGGCAACCTTGAGTATACCTCGTACGCTGTCCCTCTCAGGCCCTGTGAGAGTTTCAAGTTCCATTTCCCACGTTCCAATCCCATAGCCAAAGCCATCGACTGGAATCTTTGAAGATACTGGTCGATCTTATCTTTGTGTTCATCGAACGGGAGCAAAGGGAACTTTATTGCCTGGTATGGACCGCCACCAGAAGTTGTTGAGTCCGGTAGAACGGCGCCTCCCACTGCACCCTCGCTTTCCTTGGCAGTTTCAGCTCTAAGCTCCAACTCCCTCATGCGGAACTTATGGTCTCTGACTGCCTGCTCTGCTTCCATTTTCTTAGCTTCGCGCTCAGCTTCAATTTTCTTAGCTTCACGCTCGACCTCAAATTTCTTAGCTTCGCGCTCTGCCTGTCTGAAGTCTCTTTCAACTTCCTGAACATATTTTTGTAACTCTACCCCATCGTAGCCCATCTCTCGCCCTTTAGCCTGTACTTCTGCAACATGAAATTTAGCTGATGCCATCTTAAACTCAGCGGGTAAATGTATACAATTTTATATCAAAATTTATCCCTCAAATATACAACTGGATATTTTATACGACCACAACACGTCACATGTCGGTCAGTCTGTGTCAGGCAGAGTACAGACAATAGCCAGGCACGGTAGGCAGAACCTATTGATAGTAGACAAGGATATCTGTCCCTTATCACTATATCAGCCAGAACTCCACCAGGATTTCAAATATCCCGGGACGTGCCCCCAGAAATTGTAACATGCTATGGGGAGGGTCCCATAATGTCCCGTCACAATATTTCAAACTTATTCTTTTGCCCTGGCTGGGGATAGGTCTTTGCTGCCAACCCTCATCCGTTCCCCGGACTTACTGTCACTCTCTTTTTCGACCTCAGGGTTATTTCCTGCAGAGTATTTCTGGCTGACACAAACGTAATATGACGACCGTCTCAGTAACTATAATTAGTATTTAATACCGTAATAAAGACAACACAGAAGAACACCAAGACAGATAAACCTATAAACATATAGAAAAACAAAAACTGATGAGATAACTCTAGTCCAGATAGGAAGCCAGAAAACTCTGAAGTTCATAGATCACAAAGCTCTAAATTGTCCTAGTATTTCACAACTGCCTCACCGGGCAAAGTTTCCAGTCTCTCTATCCAGCGTCGGTTGTTCGAACAACAGCTTCCAAGTTTCCTAGGCCAACACGATATATTCATTCATCTGGTCTGGGAAAAGGCCATGGGATCACTTAGCACAATTTAGGTTGGGAAACACGATATAATCACTCATCTGGTCTGGGAAAATGCCATGGGATCACTTGGCACAATTTAGGTTGGGAACCAAAGTCCTGAGACCAGATTGTGTATAGTGAATGGGTCAGAGTCTTTCGCTGTCTGGGACAAGGATGGGAATTGGCGTAGGTCCAAACAGCATCCTCAGCAAACACTCGAGCTTAAGTCGATGAGAACACTTGCGTTGTGGTTGCTGCACTCATTTAATTTTTGTAATGCCTCTCGATTGACATTAGAAACAATATACCTGATATGTCCACTGACTTGCCCTGGCTTCATCAGGTACTTATAACTTTTGGCATAGAAGCCCTGTCGAGTCCTTCACCACACTTTACGGTAAACACTCGACCTTAAGTCGATGAGAAGACTTCAAAAGAAGGACCCTTTCGTAGCCCATCAGTATTCTGCCTTTAAAAATGTCCCAATCTTTAACTTGACATTTTGACATTCGGCAGTGGGTTACGATCAGTAGAAACGGACATGAATTGCCCCAGAAGCCGCACCAGTGCGCATTTGGCACAAGGCGCTCCATCGGGTCTACCCGAAAGAAAAGACCTATATCTAATCGCTCTATGAAAAGATCGTGTTATGACAGTAACCCAAAGAACTATCTTTCATGGTGATTGAGCGAACAAGAGAACTGAGAGCTCCGAAAGCTGTTTCCCCCTGTTTACCCAAAATAAAAAAGGCATGAGGACATGAGCCATTGGCGTTTCGCCACATAGGCCCCATCTTAAGAAAGTCGAACCCTACGAACTTTCTACTGCCAGAGGTTCTGTTCGAATGACCCCACCCTCACATTCAACCAAAGGATGCCTTGATAGGAAATCCGCTCCCACATTCTCTCTTCCAGGGATGTATTCGACCGTGAACTGATACGGTTGTAGGAGCAATGACCATCTCATTAACCTCGCGTTCAGTTTCTTAGAAGTTGCTAAAAAAGTCAGAGGTTGATGGTCGGACTGCACTTTGAACGGTACTCCATACAGATAAGGTTGAAATTTCTGTACCGCCCACACTAGAGCCAGACATTCCCGTTCGACTGTGGAGTAATTCCGTTCGGCGGGTAACAGTTTTCTACTTGCATACGCCACCGGACATAGCACCGAAGCATCATCTCGCCCTTCCTGCAACAAAGTTGCCCCAATCCCGATGTTACTCGCGTCGGTTCTTAGAACAAACGTTTTCTCCAAATTTGGGAGTTGCAGGACTGGCCTATCCACCAAAGCCTGTTTCAGCTTCCCATAAGCTTCTTCGCAGCTCGGTGTCCAGACTATAGGATCTGGCGATCCTTTCTTCAGGGTCTCGATTAACGGTGCCGCAATTTCGTTGAACTTCGGAATAAATTTCTGGTAAAACCCACACAGAGACAAGAAAGACCTAACATCTTTTTTGGATTTAGGTCGGGGTGCGAGTCGGACCTTCTCAATATTCTTCTCTTTCGGTACCAGTCCCCCTGGGGTAATAGTATGTCCCAGAAATTCCAAGGATTGATAGCCAATCATACATTTGGCTGGACGGACGGGCGGTTAACCCTTCCTCTTTTAACCTTTTGAAGATCTGTCCCAAGCACTTCAGGTGATCACTGAGATTGTCAGACGCGATGAGAATATCATCCATAAACGAGACCACAGAGGGATCCTTTAAAGGCTCTAATAACATTCTCATCAAGCGAGTGAACACACTGGGCGCATTGCTCAGCCCAAATGGCATCACCTTGAATTCGTAATGCCCGCTCGGAGTACTGAAGGCGAGCAAGAGGCGAACCTCGGGTTTCACAGGGATCTGATAATATCCCCTGCTTAGATCAATTTTCGAAAAGTACTTTGCCTTATTTAGTCTGGCAAACAGTTGATTTGTGTTTGGTAACGGTTCAACTTGGAATGTCGTACATCTGTTTAAATGCCTGTAATCAATACATAGGCGGTGCTCCCCACTGGGCTTCCTCAACAAGACAACCCCGGCATTATAAGGAGAAGTCGAAGGCGTGATGATGTCATCGTCCAGAAGCTTCTGGATTTCAGCTTCCAGTGCCTTCTCTTTCGAAAAGGGCACTGGATATATTTTTTGGCGAACGGGGTCTTGGGTAGTCAGAGTCATATCAAACTCGACTAACCCTGTTCGCGCTGGCCGACCGGTAAGAATCTGCTGATGGGACTCCAACAAACGGATGACCCGGTCTGTTTCTTCAGCCGACAGATCAGGATTTATATGTACATCCCTATAGGTTTCCCCAGAGTGTAAAGGATACTCCCTATCCGCGTCTTCGCCCGATTCAGTTTCAATGGCGACCGCCATAGTCATGAGTGGGAGAGAAGTACCATCAGATCGTTCTTCATACTTTTTGAGGAGGTTAATGTGGAAGATTTTGGATTTCCCCCTGATCCGGATGGCATAGTTGATTCGGGACACAACCCTTTCCACCGGGAAAGGCCCCTGCCAACCAATCTCGAGTTTATTGGAACCCACTGGAAGTAACAACAGAACCCGATCCCCCACTTTAAGAGACCTATCTTTTGTCCTTCTATTGTAGTAGGCCGCGTGTCTATTTCTGGCCGCCCTTAGATTCTGATCTGCCAAAGCCCAACCCGTCTGGAGCTTCTTCTTTAACTCTTCGACGTATTTATATGAGGATACAACTTCTTCGGAAGTTTCTTCCTCTGTCCAACATCTCAATAGGGCTTCTAAGGGAGCCTTGATGGGCCTCCCGAATAGTTGAGTGGCTGGTGGCAACCCGGTCGACCCATGGGGAACCTCCCGATAGGCGAACAAGGCGGCTGAGATATACTCATCCCATCTGTCTGGTTTCTCTTGAGCCAGCTTCCGAAGCATGGTCATCAAGGTACCATTAAACCTCTCTACTTGCCCATTAGACTGAGGGTGGTACGGGCTTGTGTGAATGTGGTTGGTCTGGAAGATACGAAAGACTTCTTCCATCAGCTTACCACAGAACTGAGACCCATTGTCCGTTAGGATCTGGTTGGGAAATCCCAACCGAGTAAAGGTCTCCATCAGTGCATCAGCCACTCGCTTAGAGTCGATTGTGGCCAAAGGTATCGCCTCACCCCACATGGAGCAGCAATCCACCATCGTGAGAATGTACTTATTCCTCTTCCTAGTCCGAGGAAGAGGACCAACAAGATCGATGGCAACTCTCTCGAAAGGAGAGTTCATAATGGGCATGTCACCCAAGACTACCGGAGCCGTCCAGTGTTTTGGTGCCACACGCTGGCACTCTGGGCACGACTTGACGTACCTACGCACGTCTCCAGTCATCCCTGGCCAGTAGTAATGGCAGGAAATGCGCTGGAGAGTTGCCCCGACACCCATATGTCCACTGAAAGAAATGTTGTGTCCCATATGAAGAAGCTGTTCCCGATAATCCTTAGGAACTACCAGCTGTCCATGCTGGCGTTCCTCCACTCCGGCTCTCCGGTACAGTAACCGATTCTTCATATAATACTGACCCCGTCTTGGTGGGTCATAACTTTTTGGCAACTGGTTGAAGCAAGGTTGCAAAGTAGCATCCTGGCTTTGAGCAGCTCGTAACTCCCCAGGCAAGGGATTCACGATCAAGGCCGGCGTCTGCTCATCCTCCGATTGAGATCTGGTTTGCATCGCCCCTACGTACATGGGTTCGGTTGGGATCCCTAGAAAGACGTAGCGACAACCCAAGATCATTGGGAAGATAGGATCGAGCAGAACGGCTGCCTGTATAGTGCCGGTAACATATTTTGATTTGATGTCCACCTTCGCAATTGGAAGAGACATCGCTACCGCACTCTTTGTCGCCGTTTGAATCTCAATAGATTCCCCGGTTAGCTGCTCTGGGCTCACTAAGTGTGATGAAATTACAGCCTCAAACTGCAGACCCGTGTCATAGAGACACTCAACTGGTTGTCCGTTCACAAGTATCGTCTCTACTACTGGTGGTTTTTCTGAATCTTTGTTCTCAAGACCCCTCCCTTCTACCTCCTTGTGAGACCCTTCCCCGGTTTCTACAAGACAAGCAGCATAGTGAGAGTCTTTCTGTTTACGCCGGCAATCAGCCGTATTGTGTGTGGGAGATTTGCAGTAGGCGCACCACTTTTCACTCCACTCTCTTTTAGGAGATCCAGGTGGACTCTTACCAGAAGGTTTCTTAATTAGAACTTTATCGAAAGGATCCTCCTTTTTGGTGTGGGTTGTTTTAGGGTTCTTCTTCTTTCCAGACCAAGTGTCTGGTGATTGGGGATTGGGTTGTGACAGTTCCCCATTATCCCCATGAGCTAGCACATACCTTTCCGCTAATGTATTTACCAAGTCTAACTTCTCTCCCCATTTTCTAGCAAGAAGGTTTGCAATGGCTTCGACATCATCCTCTTCATTTGGTCCACAACCACTAATTCTTCTAAACTTTCATAGTCGTTAGCAAATCCAGCTAATGACATCCACTTCAAAAGGTAAGACTTCAGTCTAACACTGTAGGCTGCGAACATCTCCCCTGGTTCTCTCTTCGACTTTCTGAACTGCTGTCGATAAGTATGAGCTGTCATCTGGAACCTTTTCAATAATGCTTTCTCCAGGGCTTCATAGTCATTCTTTATACCAGGTGGCAACCTTGAGTATACCTCGTACGCTGTCCCTCTCAGGCCCTGTGAGAGTTTCAAGTTCCATTTCCCACGTTCCAATCCCATAGCCAAAGCCATCGACTGGAATCTTTGAAGATACTGGTCGATCTTATCTTTGTGTTCATCGAACGGGAGCAAAGGGAACTTTATTGCCTGGTATGGACCGCCACCAGAAGTTGTTGAGTCCGGTAGAACGGCGCCTCCCACTGCACCCTCGCTTTCCTTGGCAGTTTCAGCTCTAAGCTCCAACTCCCTCATGCGGAACTTATGGTCTCTGACTGCCTGCTCTGCTTCCATTTTCTTAGCTTCGCGCTCAGCTTCAATTTTCTTAGCTTCACGCTCGACCTCAAATTTCTTAGCTTCGCGCTCTGCCTGTCTGAAGTCTCTTTCAACTTCCTGAACATATTTTTGTAACTCTACCCCATCGTAGCCCATCTCTCGCCCTTTAGCCTGTACTTCTGCAACATGAAATTTAGCTGATGCCATCTTAAACTCAGCGGGTAAATGTATACAATTTTATATCAAAATT
The DNA here is from genome assembly GCA_963921405.1 of Cepaea hortensis. Taxonomy (NCBI): domain Eukaryota; kingdom Metazoa; phylum Mollusca; class Gastropoda; order Stylommatophora; family Helicidae; genus Cepaea; species Cepaea hortensis. The sequence goes on from OY992888.1 coordinate 32,892,412, forward strand.
TATCCCTCAAATATACAACTGGATATTTTATACGACCACAACACGTCACATGTCGGTCAGTCTGTGTCAGGCAGAGTACAGACAATAGCCAGGCACGGTAGGCAGAACCTATTGATAGTAGACAAGGATATCTGTCCCTTATCACTATATCAGCCAGAACTCCACCAGGATTTCAAATATCCCGGGACGTGCCCCCAGAAATTGTAACATGCTATGGGGAGGGTCCCATAATGTCCCGTCACAATATTTCAAACTTATTCTTTTGCCCTGGCTGGGGATAGGTCTTTGCTGCCAACCCTCATCCGTTCCCCGGACTTACTGTCACTCTCTTTTTCGACCTCAGGGTTATTTCCTGCAGAGTATTTCTGGCTGACACAAACGTAATATGACGACCGTCTCAGTAACTATAATTAGTATTTAATACCGTAATAAAGACAACACAGAAGAACACCAAGACAGATAAACCTATAAACATATAGAAAAACAAAAAAACTGATGAGATAACTCTAGTCCAGATAGGAAGCCAGAAAACTCTGAAGTTCATAGATCACAAAGCTCTAAATTGTCCTAGTATTTCACAACTGCCTCACCGGGCAAAGTTTCCAGTCTCTCTATCCAGCGTCGGTTGTTCGAACAACAGCTTCCAAGTTTCCTAGGCCAACGCGATATATTCATTCATCTGGTCTGGGAAAAGGCCATGGGATCACTTAGCACAATTTAGGTTGGGAAACACGATATAATCACTCATCTGGTCTGGGAAAATGCCATGGGATCACTTGGCACAATTTAGGTTGGGAACCAAAGTCCTGAGACCAGATTGTGTATAGGGAATGAGTCAGAGTCTTTCGCTGTCTGGGACAAGGATGGGAATTGGCGTAGGTCCAAACAGCATCCTCAGCAAACACTCGAGCTTAAGTCGATGAGAACACTTGCGTTGTGGTTGCTGCACTCATTTAATTTTTGTAATGCCTCTCGATTGACATTAGAAACAATATACCTGATATGTCCACTGACTTGCCCTGGCTTCATCAGGTACTTATAACTTTTGGCATAGAAGCCCTGTCGAGTCCTTCACCACACTTTACGGTAAACACTCGACCTTAAGTCGATGAGAAGACTTCAAAAGAAGGACCCTTTCGTAGCCCATCAGTATTCTGCCTTTAAAAATGTCCCAATCTTTAACTTGACATCTTGACATTCGGCAGTGGGTAACGATCAGTAGAAACGGACATGAATTGCCCCTGAAGTCGGACCAGTGCGCATTTGGCGCAAGGCGCTCCATCGGGTCTACCCGAAAGAAAAGACCTATATCTAATCGCTCTATGAAAAGATCGTGTTATGAAAGTAACCCAAAGAACTATCTTTCATGGAGATTGAGCGAACAAGAGAACTGAGAGCTCCGAAAGCTGTTTCCCCCTGTTTACCCAAAATAAAAGAAGGCATGAGGACATGAGCCATTGGCGTTTCGCCACAGGGTCGCTTTCGGCAGATTGCTTTGGTGAAAGAGACCGAACCATATGAGATAATACCTGGTGCAATTTTTTGAATTCACTCGGTTTGAACTCAAACGTAGTCCATATACATGCTATATTTCTAGTGAACTGGACTGATGTTTGCATGTTGATTAGCTTTCCCTATTAACAAGTGTCCCTCGCCATCAGGCGAATGCACTCTGATTTCAGAGGTACTTGTAATATACGTCAACATTTGAGTCCAACTGACATGTGTAGGAATTGAACCCGCTCCCTCGGCATCAGCACACCGGATGTCTGAGAATGAGCGCGCTTACCCATAGGCTAACGGTCTTTGTTGGATGGGGACGGGCAGCGCTAATGACGTTTCACACAGAAGACTACATGGGTATGTTTATGACACTGCAACACAAGACACCGGAATTGGCCCACTTAGTTAGATTTGTTGCATGTCGTTTACATGATGTTGCAATCAATCCCAGAATGTATTGACTGGTTGCAATTAAATAAAAAAAAAAAAATTATCGCCATGCTGTTTCTTTTTCGTGGGGTCTGTGATGTGATCTCATCATGTGTCATGCCGGCAAGCGTAGATGGTCATGTTTCGCCATCTTTACACGATTACCATAGTCGTGGATCAGCTCTGTGTTTTTTTCCCGACCATGCCATGTGGTCAAGCCATCCAGATATTTACTTCTCTGCCTCTCCCTTGTTCTATTCTCCCCAATCTTGCCAGTTGTCACCAAGTTCTCTAGTTTAATTCGTCTCATAACGTTCCCCCCCCCCCCCCCCCACAAAAATGACTGTCTACGTCACCCTCCTATTTTTTGCCATTACCTCACAAAGAGAACTGATTACAGGCATCAGAAGAAGATAGTCCACATTCTTTTGGCAGATCAAGAGAAAGGGGAAAGCTGGAGAATGTCGCTACAACGGGAAAGTTGGCGGGAGTAGAAGCAGAAGGAGATCAAGAGAGAAGATGCTGCACAGTTTGACCTTCAAGACATGGATAAATATCGGCAACAGAAGTGGTCGGCAGCAAAAGGGACAGAAGGACCTTTGCAGACATAATAAGAACCAACGCCCACATGGCATGGACTATGATAAAAAGAAGAAGATGAGGAGGCAGAAGAAGAAGAAGAAGAAGAAGAAGAAGAAGAAGAAGAAGAAGAAGAAGAAGAAGAAGAAGAAGAAGAAGAAGAAGAAGAAGAAGAAGAAGAAGACAGAGAAGAAAAAGAAGGAGGAGGAAGAGGAGAAGAAGAAGAAGAAGAAGAAGAAGAAGAAGAAGAAGAAGAAGAAGAAGAAGAAGAAGAAGAAGAAGAAGAAGAAGAATGAGCTCTGCCAGTGCTTTCTGTAGGAGTCGCGCTCATACCATCTAAATCAACGCAAAAAGACATGGGCCCAAATCGCCTACATGTGATTTCGAACTCTCGACCCGATGTGTCCGGGAGTTATGAAACTATATTCACTAAGCCGTAAGCCGAAAGATGTCATTTGTAGCGAGAAGAAGACTGTTGAGGTGCTACATAGAACCTGCACTTTTGTATGGATGTGAAGCGTGGACAATGAGCAGACCAGCTGATAGACATCTATTGTCTGTGAAAATGTGGTCTCTGAGGAAAATACAAGAATACCATGGACAAACAGAAAAACCAATGACCATGCCCTACAAGAAACAAATGAAAACCGGAAACTTAGACATATAGAAATTAGACGTAGAGAAATTAGACGTACACAGTCACAGTTTTCTGGACACGTTATGAGAAGAAATAAATTGGAGATCTTGGTGACAACTGGCAAGAATGAAGGGAAGAGAATAATGGGACGGCAGAGAAGTAAATACCTGGATGGCTTGGCCACGTGGTATGGTCGAGACTAGAACACTGAGCTGATCCACGACTCTAGTGATCGTATAAGATGGCGAAACATGACCGCCCACGCTTATCGGCATGGCACATGATGATGATAAAGCCGAAAGGCGCTGATGTGTTGTTGCAAGTCACGTTATTTTGTGTCAAGAGAATATGGTGGAGTAGTTTAGAGATGAGCGCAGTAAAGAATTCGTTTCAATTCACGGTATAGGCTATTAGGAGATTGACAAGATGCGAACAGTGTAATATACACAGCGGTCTTGTAAGAATGGTATCTTCTGACCTTATTTCATATTTCTCTTGTTGTGTCTTTAATTTGCTTCCATTTACTTATCATTTGATATTTCTTGCGCTTTTCGCTCTCTTCTCTGTATTATAAGTTCAAAGATTTCATGTGTGGGCTTGTTGTTCTGTCTGCTATTAAATTGCTGCCTAGGATGTTGTTGAAATATACGACATTACAACAACAACAACAACAACAACAACAACAACAACAACAACAACAACAACAACAACAACAACAACAACAACAACAACATCAAAAAGCAGATCTGAAGTAAGGAAAATATCCAATCATAAATATATTGTATATAACGTGACAACGGCATTAGGACACTGAATCCCCTCCTTCCTCCACAAACCAGCCTCTCTCAATCTTTCCAGAGAAAGTTTAATAAATGAACAATTTACTAGATATTACTGGATCAATATGGTACAAACATTGAGACGCAAACACAAACACGGGGAAAGATCAAGGGGACAAGGATATTGAAACAATGTGGGTGCCAAACAACAAAAACACGCCTACAGCAATGGAGTAATACAGCCTGGTTGTCCCAGAAAGGGGAAGGGTGTTTTTGATTCACGTTGTGAAGTGTGATGTTTCAAGGACTCATTGGCAATTTTAATGAAGACAGGAGGGAAGGGGAGAGAGAGAAAGAGAGAAAAGCGAGTGAGAGAGAGAGAGAGAGAGAGAGAGAGAGCGAGAGCGAGAGAGAGAGAGAGAGAGAGAGAGAGAGAGAGAGAGAGAGAGAGAGAGAGTCGAGAGCATGTTTGTATGGCAACTAGATCATTTGTTGGAATACTGAAGGTCAAGTGGTGCTTTTGTGTCACCAAGTTTAGTTTAACATAGAAATAACTACTGCTTTCATTAGAGACAAGAATGTGGAGGTCAGAATGCGAATGAGGAGGGGTTCAAAGAGGAGGAGAAGGGTGAGGACGATGGACAAGAACGAAAGAAAGAACGATTCATTTTCAAAGGATCGCACATTGAACATGCAGGCAAGTCTTTCATTGAAGAAGAAAAGAACAAGAACAAGAAGAAGAAGATCTTCTTCAGATCTGCTTTTTTGTGTGTTGTTGTTGTACATGTCCTATATTTTAACAACACTGCCGTACTGGCGTCGGATATCTGGGGGATAGAGGGGTAGATTTCACAAATTTCAATTAGGAACACAATTTTGCTGTATGGGCACAAGTTTGAGGTAGGGTCACAAATTTGAGGTAAGGTCACAACTTTGAGGTATGGTCACCACTTTGAGGTAGTGTCACAACTTTGTTGTAAGGACACGACACAACTTTCAGTGAGGAACCAGCAGGCAAAAAAGTCAACATTCGTATAGAGAGGACATATTGTGTAAGTATATAAGAGATGAAGAAACCAGTGTTCTTATAGAGATTACACATTTAGTAAGAATTGTATGACGTATCCCCTTGCGAAAAAATGTACGTTCTTAAAGAGGTGACGTTTTTAGTAGATGGCTTGGCCACATGGCATGGACGAGACAGGAACACTGAGCTGATCCACGACGACCGCCCACGCTTTCCGGCATGGCACATGATTGATTGATTGATTTCAAGACATCTCTGTAAGATTAAACAAACAAACAAAATCAACATTCTTATAGAGATTACGTATTTAATAAGTATTTCAAGACACGCCTACAAGGCGGAGAAATCTAAAATCTGATAGAGATTACACATTTAATAAGTATTTCAAGATATTTCTACTTGACGAAAAAGCAAAGCTCTCATAGAGATTACAGTTTCCGTATTTCAGGACATCTCTACTAGGCGAAGAAACCAAAGTTCTTATAGACATTACTTTTTTAGTAAGTATTTCAAAACATTTCTAGTTGACGAAGAAATCAAAGAACTTACACATATTACAGTTGCAGTATTTCAAGATATCTCTACAAGTTTACATGTTCAGTAAGTTATACAAATGACATGATAGGTAAGCTATATAGATTACATGTTCACTAAATTATATAGATTACATGTTCAGTAAGTATTTCGAGATATCTCTACTGATCAAGAATCCAAATTCTTATAGAGATTCCACACGTGAAAGTATTACACGTGAAAGTACTTCACGACACCGCCTCAAGAGTCCGCGCTGACAATCTTGCAGTCTTCCCCAACAAGATCGCGCCTCACCCAAGTCATGTTCCCCCCCCCCCCCCCATGCCACTCCAAGCTGTGATGACTAGATACTCTGAGGAGGAAAAACCGGTCGTTAGACTTGAGAGCCGGGTGCCGACCTTAGACGCGTTGACCGATGTTTCTGACGGCAAAATCTGGCTCGAGGCGGGATGTTTAATCTGGTTCCAACCTGGAGGTCAGAAACTAAGTGTCTGACTCACTTCTTTTTCCTCCACACACACCATTTTCTAGATAAATCTGTTTTCTATTTTCTACTGCTTCTATGAAGTCAGGATATTTGAAAAGTTACTCATTTTCACAGTTATCGTATTAATCTGGGGGTAGGGGGATTTTCCTGTTCGCGTTTCCACACATTGACCATATGCGCGTGCGTGTGTGCGTGCGTGCATGGGTGCTAGCGTGCGTACTTACATATGTATGTGTGCATGTTTCTATCTGTCAGTCAATATATATGTATGTATGTATAAACAGGAATGTGGGCATGTACCCAATATTTTACAATGTTGATAAAAATATACACGATATCTGTTAAAATTTAAGAGGTCACAAAATGGCCAGGAAGTTAGGGAGAGAGGGGAGAGAGAGAGAGAGAGAGAGAGAGAGAGAGAGAGAGAGAGAGAGAGAGAGAGAGAAAACGTAAGGGGGGTGGTGAGAAAGAGAGACAAAGTGATGGTGAGAGAGACAGAGAAACAGAGAGAGATGGTGAGAGAGAGACAGAGAGACAGAGAGAGATGGTGAGAGAGAGACAGAGAGACAGAGAAATGGAGAGAGAGACAGAGATGGAGAGAGATGAAGAGAGAGAGGAGAAAGACAAAAAGAGAGTGTGATGGAGCGAGAGAGAGAGAGAGAGAGAGAGAGAGAGAGAGAGAGAGAGAGAGAGAGAGAGAGAGATGGAGATGCTTGTAGACAAGTTAAGGATGGAAAGTTAGAGAACGGAAGTCGGAATGAATAAAAACAGCAGATGCAGCAAGGAGCAAATCAACAGAGGAAGAAAGAGACAAGAGGTCTGATCCTACAGTAGGTGGATGAACGGACAGATTATGTGTCGAGTATATAAGGAAAGAGCAAGAAAAGACACATAATCAGCAAGCCATTACCCTCTTTGAACAAAAATCACTTTCAAATTAATAAGCTGATTGTGGCTGTCTCGGTTACAGAATTATTAACCTAAGCCCGGAATGTAACTTCTCTTTGACGTTGACCGGGGTAGGGGTAATGGTATATTCGAATTGAAGATAGATTCGAGGACGGATAGAAACATGTATACAGAAACGATGAACCTGCGATACGTGGATTGGGAACTATTGAAAACAGCCGTTAAAAGTCTAGATGATCGATTTACAGGACTTCACTGTCAACCCCAGCATTTTTGGCTGCGATTTCTTGACAAGTTTATGTTCAGTTCCGTTCTCCGTGGTGAAGGTGTTACGGACGCGATTCGTAATCCCGTATACCCAAGTTCGAAACACAGCGGTGCTGATTTTTTTCGAAAAAGGTATAGGTGTCAGTCGTTCATAAAGCAATGGCAAACTACTGAACGTAAAACTTGCCAAGGAATCACGAACGGCCAAAATGCTGGAGTTGACTGCTACGTCCTGTGAAGGACGTGCAACTAAATTGTTTGCTTTTATGTTAAATACATAGTCATTGCTTTCTGATCGACCGGCACTAACACCTTTTATGAAAACCAACGGTCTGTTGCAAAATCACCCGCAGCTGTGTTACGAACGCGGTGCGGGATTACGAATTGCATTCGTAACCCTTTCGCTACAGAGCAAGCTAGTAGACAATAACTGACAATCTAGTGACAACTGGCGACATTTATGGGAACAGAGCAAAAGGAAGGCAAATAGATCAATTTGAGACTGATTGACTGCATGGAATAAGAGATCTACCGTAATACATGAGTGTGATGATGCGAGATGGCGAATTATGACCTTCTTAGACTATTGACAAAGCAAAAAGGTGTTGATGATGATGAAGATGATGATGATGATGATGATGATGATGATGATGATGATGATGATGATGATGATGATGATGATGATGATGATAATGCTGTTGCTGTTGCTGCTGCTGCTGATAATGATGATGATGATGATGATGATGATGATGATGCTAATGATGATGATGATGATGTTTATGGTGATGACGATGATGATAATGATGATGATGATGATGTTTATGGTGATGACGATGATGATGATGATGATGTTTATGGTGATGACGATGATGATGATGATGATGATGATGTCGATGACAATCAAACTCTATTTGGCTTGTGTGGTTGTCTCAACTCTTCTGCGTTATCCTGTCAGTATGTATATATGTTGTATAAATGCTTTAACACACCGTCTCTCAACTGCTTCTATCACAACCAGTTGTTGCTGTAATTATAAAAAGCCGTGAGGAGCTGATGCACAACGTTTCTCCCTGAGTGTTAAGTTCTTCTTAAAGATTAACCGTTAATTATTTCTATGATTTACTAAATTATATTCACATTTTAAATGTTTAAATGCAGCGCAAAATTCCTTTGAATATAAATGTTATAGACGGGTTCTAAGAATTTCTTGGATACAGAAAAGAACAAATGCATCCATACGACAAGAGCTGAATATTGAAGAAGGGTGGCTGCTAAAGACGATAAAGCAAAGACAATTGAAATAGTTTGGTCACTTGAAACGTCATGAAAGTTTGGATAGAACAATAATAAAGGGGTATATTGACACCTGGGAGACTGCTGCCAAAGACCGAAATTCGTGGCGTACATCATTAAGCAAAGATGCAGTCACTTGTGAAACAACCAGGTCTGCACGAGCTGTGAAGAAAATGCTGGACAGAAAAAACACTGCAGGAGATCCTCCTCCTGGAACGTCAAGCATTCTTTGCCCACATTGTTAAAGAACATTTCGAGCCAAAATAGGCCTTATCAGCCATCTTAGAACCCACGGCTCCATACCTTTAACCCCACTGGATGAAATGAATTGTCATCATCATTCTTATTGGACAAATAACAACAAACATATGCCCGGGAAAAGAGGAGGAGGACAGCCAAAGAGAAGTTGGGTTCAGGATGTTGCAGGTGATCTCCCGATGGGTGTAATGGACGCGGGGCACCTTGCTTATGACCGAGAAGTTTACCGGACGGTTGTTACGAGAGCAAGTTTTATCGACCTTTGTTGACCTTTAGTCAGTTGAACCTTTAAACACTACATCCGGTTTATTCCATCCACGGATAGCCGCTCAAGCTAGGATACAGATGAGTACCCTTAATACTTTCATGCACCGTCTTCCGTGTATTTGTTTGTCTAGTTTTATTTGTTTGCTCTGTTGCTGACGAAGGCTTTGGCCGCAACGTCAATTTTGTCTCTTGTAATCGTGCTCTAGTAAAGCTTACAATATCTACTTCTCGTTTTTCGGTGATTCATTCATTACGGGAGCAAGGTTCTGCAAAGGAATGCAACTGAATGTATGAATGAATGAATATGGTTAAAAAAAAAGGGGGTTAAAAGAAGGGGGTTAACAGATAAGCTTGGTCTTTCTCTGCAGGACAATTAACCACCTGCCGATATCGCCACTCAAAGCTTAACTCCGAAGCGTCGGCGACGACCCAAAGGAGTCTAAAACATAAAAACTACAATGGAGATCAGCAGTATCAATTGGATAAGAGCGCTGGCTCTTAAACTTCCGATATGCTGATAGTAAGAATGCGGGTTTAATCCCTACACCGGTCAGTTGGACTAAAATGTTGACATCTCAGACGTGAATTATAAGTACCTCAGAAATCGGAGTAGGTTCGCATGATAGAGAGGGAGACTGTTAATAGGAAAGTTAATCCACACGCAGAAATCATACTATTGTACTAGAATTAGTAGCACGTGTATTGACTACGCTTGAGTTGAAAGCAAGAGAACGCAAAAACTGCACACAGGAACTGGATGACGAAGACAAAATGTAAACCCATGACCTTTCTAAGCTTGAGACAAACGACTTAACAACAAGACAAACGGCTTAACCAAGAAACAAATGCCTTTACCACGAGACAAACTTCTTTACCACGAGACAAACGCCTTTACCACGAGACAAACGCCTTTACCACGAGACAAACGCCTTTACCACGAGACAAACGCCTTTACCACGAGACAAACGCCTTTACCACGAGACAAACGGCTTTACCACGAGACAAACTTCTTTACCACGAGACAAATACCTTTACCACGAGACAAACGCCTTTACCACGAGACAAACGCTTTTACCACGTAACAAACTTCTTTACCACGAGACAAACGCCTTTACCACGAGATACACGGCTTAATCACGAGACAAACTGCTTAACCACGAGACAAACGGCTTAATGAAGACACAAACGGCTTAATCACGAGGCATACTCTTTGCTGCAAGACAAACGGCATAACCACGAGATAAATGGCTCAAGCACGAGAAAAACGGCGTAACCACGAGACAGACAGCTTTACCACGAGACAAATGGCTTAACCACTTCTCCACCCAGGACCTCTCTCCTCCACTTTGTCTGTAAGTCTTAATAAATTAAATAAAGAGACCTTGTAAAATGTATGAAGGCAGCTTCCAAAATGTAGGTAATGTCCAAAAGGTAAGCTAGCAAACCACTTTGAACACAATTTATGTCTCCAATCTGCTTAGTTCCTGGCATTATACCCCTCTTCTGTGATTTAGTATTTCGATCACGCGTTTTGCCTAACATTTATGAAATCTGCGATCGCCCGTAAACTCTTGCAAGCAAGGCGGGATGTCAATATTAGCCAACTAATCGCCGCCGACGAATCATTTATATGACTTTACGCGACAACTTATAAGATCCCTGAAATTTTATCGACCTGCACGGGGGATTTCCTAATAGGTTTATTGCTCGCCCAACTCTGTGCTCATTGAGGCTCCTGGCTGGAATGAGAAATTATTGGCATCAATTATGCAGATGTTTGTAAGCTGGTTCAGTTTATTGGGGCTGATAACGTCTCTCTATCCTCTCTCTCTCTCTCTCTCTCTCTCTCTCTCTCTCTCTCTCTCTCTCTCTCTCTCTCTCTCTCTCTCTCTCTCTCTCTCTCTCTCTCTCTCTCTCTCAGTCTGTCTTTCCATCTGTCTACCCACTAACCTCATCACCCACCTACCTACGAGTGCGTTAATTTATCCGGTTTTTGTTAGTCCACCCACGTGCTGAGTGGCGTTAGTTAGTCAGTCAGTCGCGGTTCCAACTTTACGGCATCGGGTCGTCCCTTTTATGCACCGCTCGTGTACCAGTGAATATCACACAAAATGTTCCTCACTGCCCAATGTGAAAAAGTGGAAAAGACAGGAATCTAGGCAAGTCAACAGCCCGCACAGGTATATATATTGTGAATAATGCTGCCGCCAGACCAACACAAAAGTACTCCACGTAAAATACAGTTCATCGTAGATGGAATCGGCAGTCACCAGAAAGACTTTATTGACCCCGGTTTCATCCCATAAGGCTCGGTCTCTTTCCGCAGGGCGACCCGCCGAAAGCGCCGCACAAAGCACTAACTCCTTAGCTCCAGTGACGACTCCCAGGAGTCTCCTACAAAAGTGAGTGCGTGGGCGACACTGTGAGCTGTGAAATTCGCGGGGAATACTTTTACATCTGTCCTGTACAGTGACCTGCATGTTCGGAACAATGGCTACCGACTGTTGCTGAATGGACTAATTTGCCTTTTCGATTCACGAGTGCATTTTTCAGGAGACTCCCGGGAGTCGGCTCTGAAGCTGCGGAGTTCGTGCTTTATGCGACACTTTCGGCGGGTCGCCCTGCGTTAAAAGACCGAGCCATGTGAGAAAACCCGGGTCAATGAGGTCTTTCTGGTGACTGCCGAGTCCATCGACGATGAACTGTGGTTTTCGTGGATTAATTTTGTGGTGGCATTCTGGCAGCGGCATTATGCAGTGTACCTGTGCTGGCTGTTGGATTGCCGAGACTCCTGCCTATTCCACTTTTCACATTGGACAGTGGGGAGCATTTTGTGTGATATTCACTGGCACAGGAACGGAGCATAATGGGGACGACCCGTTGCCGTGAAGTTGGAACCTCGACTAACTAACTAACTATTATATAAAGTTTGCTATTCGGGGTGATGCAGAAAGTGGTTATCTATTCATCCATCCATCATCCATCCTTCCTTTCATTCATCCATGTCTGTCAGTCTGTCTGTCTGTTCTCTCTTTTCCTCCCCCCTCCCCGCCTCTTTCACAAGGTCTATTCTGTCGAGTTTAGCCGTGAGCTGAAACAGGCAAAGAAAACCAACTATATACTTCAACCACCAGGAATGCTGGGAGAGACAATGGTTGCAGTGTTTCTACCCAAGACTTCACAACCAGGTCATTTTCTCCTGATATAGTCGTCTCTGGTTACCTTACGGCCATCACTGTGCGTGTTATCTGATGTATTCTCTTATACCAACCCATGTCCCTGCTTTCCTTGACTGTCAATCATTAACAGTCAAAAAAAAAAACACACACACACACACACGCACACACACACACACACACACACACACACACACACACACGCACACACACACACACACATGGTTATAGTAATGTTACAATCAAACTGTTAGTTAGTTAGTCTTTCCTCTCGAGCTTAAGGTGGCGCATAGGGCAGAAGTCATGGCTCTCCGTGTCCGGCGGTTCGCTGCTACCTGTTGTAGATCCTGGATGTTCACTTGGCCGTTGAATGAGTCTTCTCTGATGATGGTTCTCTTGGTCTTCCCCGTTTTCTTTTCCCGACTGGTGATCATAAGAGGGCTTGGTTGGGGAGTCTTGTCTTCTCCATTCTGAGTACATGGCCGATGTAGTTTCAACGGCGTTTTCTTATAAAATTGGATACAAAATCTTGCTTAGTCTCTTGTCTTATTTGCGTATTGGTTCTGAAATATGTCCAGTGGAGGTTTAGAATTTTTCTAAGACATTTGTTCTCAAAGTTGTCTAATTTTGTATCTAAATCAAACTGTACACACGTGTTTAAAGGTGGAAAGGGGGTTGGGTGGTTTACGTGGCGATGTTTTTAAGCCCTCATCCTCGCGATCCGAAGGTTGTGGGTTCGATTCCTGACCCCACCAAGCGGTTCACTAGTGCGAATGTCTCGGAGACTCCAGGGGGTTGTCGCTGGAGCTACAGAGTTCGTGCTTTGTGCAACGCCTGCGACAGGCCGCCCTGCGGTTGGATACCAAGCCATATGGGTGAAACCCGGTGCAATTAAATCGATCATCTTGCATTTACATGCATATTTTTAGTGTTTCTATCCACGGTAATAGTGGCCACGATCGTTAATTTGCAAATAGGATCTACACTGCAGTGAACCAGACCTACAATTTTTTTTTTTCCGTTCGCCGTTTCGACAGTAACATTTTGAGATGAATTGTTACCTACCACAGGTCTCCGTGGCTAAGGGCTTGCGAACGCGGTTTGTGAGCCCGTATACCCGAGTTCGAAACACTGCGGTGCTGGTTTTTTCGAAAAAGGTATAAGTGCCGGTCGTTCAGAAAACAATGGCAAACTACTGAACGTAAAATTTGCCCAGGAAACACGAACAGCGACAATTCTGGGGTTGACTGCTAAGTCCTATGAAGGACATGCAACTAAATCTGTTACCTACCGAGTCCTTTATCCGAGGTAGGTGGCACTATACATAATACAGATAAAACTACTATGGAGAAAGAAATATATGTTAATTAGGAAAGATTGGAAGTGGTGGAACATTTCTAATATCTTGGGTCATTGATTACCAACAATGGTGACACAATGAAACAAATTAAACGACGAATATCAATAGCTCTTCAAAGCAACTGAATAAATTATGGAGTGGGACAGATAGAACTACAAAAATTAGATTTTAAAGAGCATGCATCTTTCCCATTGCAGCATACGGCTATAAGACATGGACACTTACTAAACATGCTGATCAGCGCATAAATGCTTTTGAAAATAAATGTTATAGACGAGTTCTAAGAATATCTTGGGTAAAGAAAAGAACAAATGCATCCATACGACAAGAGCTGAATATTGAAGAAGGGTGGCTGCTAAAGACGATAAAGCAAAGACAATTGAAATAGTTTGGTCACTTGAAACGTCATGAAAGTTTGGATAGAACAATAATAAAGGGGTATATTGACACCTGGGAGACTGCTGCCAAAGACCGAAATTCGTGGCGTACATCATTAAGCAAAGATGCAGTCACTTGTGAAACAACCAGGTCTGCACGAGCTGTGAAGAAAATGCTGGACAGAAAAAACACTGCAGGAGATCCTCCTCCTGGAACGTCAAGCATTCTTTGCCCACATTGTTAAAGAACATTTCGAGCCAAAATAGGCCTTATCAGTCATCTTAGAACCCACGGCTCCATACCTTTAACCCCACTGGATGAAATGAATTGTCATCATCATTCTTATTGGACAAATAACAACAAACATATGCCCGGGAAAAGAGGAGGAGGACAGCCAAAGAGAAGTTGGGTTCAGGATGTTGCAGGTGATCTCCCGATGGGTGTAATGGACGCGGGGCACCTTGCTTATGACCGAGAAGTTTACCGGACGGTTGTTACGAGAGCAAGTTTTATCGACCTTTGTTGACCTTTAGTCAGTTGAACCTTTAAACACTACATCCGGTTTATTCCATCCACGGATAGCCGCTCAAGCTAGGATACAGATGAGTACCCTTAATACTTTCATGCACCGTCTTCCGTGTATTTGTTTGTCTAGTTTTATTTGTTTGCTCTGTTGCTGACGAAGGCTTTGGCCGCAACGTCAATTTTGTCTCTTGTAATCGTGCTCTAGTAAAGCTTACAATATCTACTTCTCGTTTTTCGGTGATTCATTCATTACGGGAGCAAGGTTCTGCAAAGGAATGCAACTGAATGTATGAATGAATGAATATGGTTAAAAAAAAGGGGGTTAAAAGAAGGGGGTTAACAGATAAGCTTGGTCTTTCTCTGCAGGACAATTAACCACCTGCCGATATCGCCACTCAAAGCTTAACTCCGAAGCGTCGGCGACGACCCAAAGGAGTCTAAAACATAAAAACTACAATGGAGATCAGCAGTATCAATTGGATAAGAGCGCTGGCTCTTAAACTTCCGATATGCTGATAGTAAGAATGCGGGTTTAATCCCTACACCGGTCAGTTGGACTAAAATGTTGACATCTCAGACGTGAATTATAAGTACCTCAGAAATCGGAGTAGGTTCGCATGATAGAGAGGGAGACTGTTAATAGGAAAGTTAATCCACACGCAGAAATCATACTATTGTACTAGAATTAGTAGCACGTGTATTGACTACGCTTGAGTTGAAAGCAAGAGAACGCAAAAACTGCACACAGGAACTGGATGACGAAGACAAAATGTAAACCCATGACCTTTCTAAGCTTGAGACAAACGACTTAACAACAAGACAAACGGCTTAACCAAGAAACAAATGCCTTTACCACGAGACAAACTTCTTTACCACGAGACAAACGCCTTTACCACGAGACAAACGCCTTTACCACGAGACAAACGGCTTTACCACGAGACAAACTTCTTTACCACGAGACAAATACCTTTACCACGAGACAAACGCCTTTACCACGAGACAAACGCTTTTACCACGTAACAAACTTCTTTACCACGAGACAAACGCCTTTACCACGAGATACACGGCTTAATCACGAGACAAACTGCTTAACCACGAGACAAACGGCTTAATGAAGACACAAACGGCTTAATCACGAGGCATACTCTTTGCTGCAAGACAAACGGCATAACCACGAGATAAATGGCTCAAGCACGAGAAAAACGGCGTAACCACGAGACAGACAGCTTTACCACGAGACAAATGGCTTAACCACTTCTCTACCCAGGACCTCTCTCCTCCACTTTGTCTGTAAGTCTTAATAAATTAAATAAAGAGACCTTGTAAAATGTATGAAGGCAGCTTCCAAAATGTAGGTAATGTCCAAAAGGTAAGCTAGCAAACCACTTTGAACACAATTTATGTCTCCAATCTGCTTAGTTCCTGGCATTATACCCCTCTTCTGTGATTTAGTATTTCGATCACGCGTTTTGCCTAACATTTATGAAATCTGCGATCGCCCGTAAACTCTTGCAAGCAAGGCGGGATGTCAATATTAGCCAACTAATCGCCGCCGACGAATCATTTATATGACTTTACGCGACAACTTATAAGATCCCTGAAATTTTATCGACCTGCACGGGGGATTTCCTAATAGGTTTATTGCTCGCCCAACTCTGTGCTCATTGAGGCTCCTGGCTGGAATGAGAAATTATTGGCATCAATTATGCAGATGTTTGTAAGCTGGTTCAGTTTATTGGGGCTGATAACGTCTCTCTATCCTCTCTCTCTCTCTCTCTCTCTCTCTCTCTCTCTCTCTCTCTCTCTCTCTCTCTCTCTCTCAGTCTGTCTTTCCATCTGTCTACCCACTAACCTCATCACCCACCTACCTACGAGTGCGTTAATTTATCCGGTTTTTGTTAGTCCACCCACGTGCTGAGTGGCGTTAGTTAGTCAGTCAGTCGCGGTTCCAACTTTACGGCATCGGGTCGTCCCTTTTATGCACCGCTCGTGTACCAGTGAATATCACACAAAATGTTCCTCACTGCCCAATGTGAAAAAGTGGAAAAGACAGGAATCTCGGCAAGTCAACAGCCCGCACAGGTATATATATTGTGAATAATGCTGCCGCCAGACCAACACAAAAGTACTCCACGTAAAATACAGTTCATCGTAGATGGAATCGGCAGTCACCAGAAAGACTTTATTGACCCCGGTTTCATCCCATAAGGCTCGGTCTCTTTCCGCAGGGCGACCCGCCGAAAGCGCCGCACAAAGCACTAACTCCTTAGCTCCAGTGACGACTCCCAGGAGTCTCCTACAAAAGTGAGTGCGTGGGCGACACTGTGAGCTGTGAAATTCGCGGGGAATACTTTTACATCTGTCCTGTACAGTGACCTGCATGTTCGGAACAATGGCTACCGACTGTTGCTGAATGGACTAATTTGCCTTTTCGATTCACGAGTGCATTTTTCAGGAGACTCCCGGGAGTCGGCTCTGAAGCTGGAGTTCGTGCTTTATGCGACACTTTCGGCGGGTCGCCCTGCGGTAAAAGACCGAGCCATGTGAGAAAACCCGGGTCAATGAGGTCTTTCTGGTGACTGCCGAGTCCATCGACGATGAACTGTGGTTTTCGTGGATTAATTTTGTGGTGGCATTCTGGAAGCGGCATTATGCAGCGTACCTGTGCTGGCTGTTGGATTGCCGAGACTCCTGCCTATTCCACTTTTCACATTGGACAGTGGGGAGCATTTTGTGTGATATTCACTGGCACAGGAACGGAGCATAATGGGGACGACCCGTTGCCGTGAAGTTGGAACCTCGACTAACTAAATAACTATTATATAAAGTTTGCTATTCGGGGTGATGCAGAAAGTGGTTATCTATTCATCCATCCATCATCCATCCTTCCTTTCATTCATCCATGTCTGTCAGTCTGTCTGTCTGTTCTCTCTTTTCCTCCCCCCCCCCTCCCCGCCTCTTTCACAAGGTCTATTCTGTCGAGTTTAGCCGTGAGCTGAAACAGGCAAAGAAAACCAACTATATACTTCAACCACCAGGAATGCTGGGAGAGACAATGGTTGCAGTGTTTCTACCCAAGACTTCACAACCAGGTCATTTTCTCCTGATATAGTCGTCTCTGGTTACCTTACGGCCATCACTGTGCATGTTATCTGATGTATTCTTTTATACCAACCCATGTCCCTGCTTTCCTTGACTGTCAATCATTAACAGTCAAAAAAAAAAAAAAAAAAAACACACACACACACACACACGCGCACACACACACACACACACACACACACACACATACACACACACACACGCACACACACACAAATGGTTATAGTAATGTTACAATCAAACTGTTAGTTAGTTAGTCTTTCCTCTCGAGCTTAAGGTGGCGCATAGGGCAGAAGTCATGGCTCTCCGTGTCCGGCGGTTCGCTGCTACCTGTTGTAGATCCTGGATGTTCACTTGGCCGTTGAATGAGTCTTCTCTGATGATGGTTCTCTTGGTCTTCCCCGTTTTCTTTTCCCGACTGGTGATCATAAGAGGGCTTGGTTGGGGAGTCTTGTCTTCTCCATTCTGAGTACATGGCCGATGTAGTTTCAACGGCGTTTTCTTATAAAATTGGATACAAAATCTTGCTTAGTCTCTTGTCTTATTTGCGTATTGGTTCTGAAATATGTCCAGTGGAGGTTTAGAATTTTTCTAAGACATTTGTTCTCAAAGTTGTCTAATTTTGTATCTAAATCAAACTGTACACACGTGTTTAAAGGTGGAAAGGGGGTTGGGTGGTTTACGTGGCGATGTTTTTAAGCCCTCATCCTCGCGATCCGAAGGTTGTGGGTTCGATTCCTGACCCCACCAAGCGGTTCACTAGTGCGAATGTCTCGGAGACTCCAGGGGGTTGTCGCTGGAGCTACAGAGTTCGTGCTTTGTGCAACGCCTGCGACAGGCCGCCCTGCGGTTGGATACCAAGCCATATGGGTGAAACCCGGTGCAATTAAATCGATCATCTTGCATTTACATGCATATTTTTAGTGTTTCTATCCACGGTAATAGTGGCCACGATCGTTAATTTGCAAATAGGATCTACACTGCAGTGAACCAGACCTACAAATTTTTTTTTTTCCGTTCGCCGTTTCGACAGTAACATTTTGAGATGAATTGTTACCTACCACAGGTCTCCGTGGCTAAGGGCTTGCGAACGCGGTTTGTGAGCCCGTATACCCGAGTTCGAAACACTGCGGTGCTGGTTTTTTCGAAAAAGGTATAAGTGCCGGTCGTTCAGAAAACAATGGCAAACTACTGAACGTAAAATTTGCCCAGGAAACACGAACAGCGACAATTCTGGGGTTGACTGCTAAGTCCTATGAAGGACATGCAACTAAATCTGTTACCTACCGAGTCCTTTATCCGAGGTAGGTGGCACTATACATAATACAGATAAAACTACTATGGAGAAAGAAATATATGTTAATTAGGAAAGATTGGAAGTGGTGGAACATTTCTAATATCTTGGGTCATTGATTACCAACAATGGTGACACAATGAAACAAATTAAACGACGAATATCAATAGCTCTTCAAAGCAACTGAATAAATTATGGAGTGGGACAGATAGAACTACAAAAATTAGATTTTAAAGAGCATGCATCTTTCCCATTGCAACATACGGCTATAAGACATGGACACTTACTAAACATGCTGATCAGCGCATAAATGCTTTTGAAAATAAATGTTATAGACGAGTTCTAAGAATATCTTGGGTAAAGAAAAGAACAAATGCATCCATACTTCAATAGCTGAATACTGAAGAAGGTTGGCTATTAAGTACGATAAAACAAAGAAAATTGAAATATTTTGGTCACTTGAAACGTCACGAAAGTTTGGAGAGAACAATAATGGAGGGGTATATGCCTGGGAAGAGAGGAAGAGGAAGGCCAAAGAGAAGATGGGTGCAGGATGTGGGATGATCTCCAGATGGGTGTATCGGACGCGGGACATCTTGCTTATGATCGAGAGGTTTTCCGGAAGGCTGTTATGGGAGCGAAGTTCTGCACAGGACATGCTACTGATTGAATGAATGAATGAGACGGCACTATAAATTGTCTCCATTTCCAAGAACAGGCACAGCAGGTCTACATTTTACTGGCGCTGGGAAACAGAGCTGAATAATTTCACGTGCTACTGGCGCTGAGAATCATAGCTGAATAATTTCACAAACTGAAAACGATATATGGACTACAACCAATAGAAACAAAATAATATCGACACGGTCTGTTACCAAGCATTAATATAACAGTAGGGAAAGTGGAGGTCGGCATGGAGGAAAGGTTAAGAGCGATTGTTCGTAAACACCCAGTGCTGATGACAAGATAGCGTGTTTAACCCCTACACCGGTCATTTTGACAAAAATGTTGACTTCTCGTCCTTGGCTTGGGGACATAAATTACATGTACCTCTGAAGACGAAGTGGGTTGACTTGATGGCGAGGGGACACTGGCGATAGGGAAAGCTACTCCACACGCAAACAAAATCAGTCCAGTGTAGTAGAAGTAGTAGCATATGTATGGACTACGCTTGAATTCAAAGCGAGAGGACGCTTAAACAAACTAGAGCCAGTTTTTTAAATGAATGAGAGAGAGAGAGAGAGAGAGAGAGAGAGAGAGAGGGGGGAGGGAGGGAGAGAGAGGGGGAGAAGAAGAGAGAGGGATAGAGGGAGAGAGAAGGATAGAGAGGGGGAGAGGGACAGAGACGGAGAGAGGGACAGGGAGGGAGAGAGGGAGGGAGAGAGAGGGGGAGAGAGAAGACGAGAGAGAGGGGGAGAGAGAGGTGAGGGAGAGAGAGGGAGAGAGGTGAGAGAAACGGGGAGAGAGGTGAGAGAAACGGAGAGAGAGGAGCAGAGAGAGGGAGAGAGAGGGGTAGAGGAAGAGAGAGCGAGAGAGAGGGGAGTGTGAGAGTGAGGGAGAGAGAGGTGGGAGAGAGGGAGCACGAGAGAGGGAGGGAGAGAGAATAGAGAGAGAGGGAGAGGGAGCAAGAGAGGGTAGGAGAGATGGGAGAGGGGGAGGGGGAGATATAGGAAGAGAGATGAAGAGGGAGTAGGAGAGAGAGACGGAGAGAGAGAGAGGGGAGAGAGGGAAACAGAGGGGGAGGCAGAGGGAGAGAGGAAGAGAGGACGAAATAGAGAGGGAGAGAGAGGGAAAGTGTGAGAGAAAGGATAGAGTGAGAGAGAGGAGGGAGGAGAGAGAGGGAGAAGGAGTGAGAAAGGCGTAGGGAGAGAGAGGGAGAGAGAGGAAGAGAGAGAGAGGGGCGAAGAGGGAAAGAGGGAGAGGGAGTGGGAGAGGGTAACAGAGAGATAGAGAGAAGGAGAGAGGGAGAGGGAGAGATAGGGGAGAGAGGGGGAGAGAGAGGAGAGGGAGAGAGACAAGATTGAGAGGGGGGGGGGCGCCTTTACTTCTCAAAACACTTCCTTGTAGGTTGGGTCGACCTAAGAGTTCAGATCAATTTTACAAATTCACCACTACCTGGATTCAAACCGATGACCACGGGGTCGGCAAGCGAACACCAGCCACATCTCTACCGCGACGAACCATTAGATGTGGTAGTGGTACAATAAAGAAATAGATAATTAGCTTCCACAATGAACGGAATGTTTTTTGGTTCGACAATGATTAACACTGATTCTGAGCTGGCAACAGACACACAAAAACACATGTATTTATTTATGCCAAACAGCATAGATCATAACCTTCCTTCAAAATCACTAGGTTAGACAGGTACAATAAAAAGTTGAAGGACAAAGATACAGACAGAAAGAAGAATGCATTGTCAGTACACATGCAACTTGTAAAGTACATATTTTTTTGCTTTCGTAAGAAACGGATAATAATTAAAATGACGAAACAAAATCTATTTAAATAGACGTAATTATTTCATTGCATTATGTGAAATAAGACACATTAAATATCTTAATTATAAATGTAAAAACGCAGAATAATGGCATCCATTAGGTTGTGTTAAACCACACATACACCGTTGGAATGCATGCATTGCAAGCCGTGCAAACACACAATACAGTAGAGAATGAGATATAGTAGAGATACAACAAAAGCAGACTATAGATGACCAAAACACGGAGATGATTTTGTATTAATAGCTCTCGACTGTAAGAAAGTAACAGGGAAGGAAAATAAGAAGGAAGAGGCGCTTGGGAAGATGGGGTGGCGAGAGAATTAGATGCCGAGATAAATGAAAAGTTATTCACAAGCTGGGAATTGGGTTTCCTCGAATGTCAGAAATGCTATTCTAACTTTTGCCGTTTATATACGGAAGGCGGATGGGGAGTTACAACTGAGCATAATGAATGTGTCAGTGGTAAATTCATGTCGTTAGAAACCAGATCTTGAGGAAGATGTGGGAAGGAGAGAGAGAGAGAGAGAGAGAGAGAGAGAGAGAGAGAGAGAGAGAGAGAGAGAGAGAGAGATGAAGAGAGAGAGGGGGAGTGAGAGGAAATGTGATGTGTTATCACGCGAGAAGTAACAAAACGGTACTGGTCAATGCAGACAACGTTCGCAGCAAACAGAATAGTATAACTGGAAAGGTCTTACATTGAGACAACCAGAAAATAGTATAACTGGAAAGGTCTTACATTGAGACAACCAGAAAATAGTATAACTGGAAAGGTCTTACATTGATACAACAGAAGAAAAGCATAACTGGAAAGGTCCTACATTGATACAACGCAAGAATAGTACGAAGTGAAGTCAATAACTAAGTCACATATGGCTGTAGAAAAATAACTAACTATGATAACAACTTGAAACTAGTTTACTTTTATACATATATTTTCCCTTTATTTCTCAACATAATTTCCACCAACACTGAGGCACTTATCCCATCGTTTTATCAGTCCTCCCAAACCGGCTGCATAGAACTGCGAGATCTGTTTTTTAAACCACGTTTTCTCTTAACATTCAACTTCGGCGTAATCCTCGAAATGTCTCCCGCCAAGATGAGTTTTCAGTGGACCAAAAAGGTGGAAATAGCTAGGGACTAAGTCGGGGCTGTAAGGTGGATGTTCCAGAACTTCTCACCTTAGTTGGTGAATTTTCTCCTGAGTTAATCGAGCCCGTATGTGGTCTTGCATTGTCATGAAGAAGCAACACTCCTCTAGTCAGCAGACCTGGACATTTCAATCGATTATGCATTATGTTGTATGCTGAACCATGTGAGCACCCTATTGCAGATGCTACAGAGTCTATCGTTACTCGCCTGTCACCTTTAATCATCTTCTTCACCCGCTGCACGGAGGCTTCTATTGCAATCTCAACAGGACGACCAGATCGGATTTCATCAACAATTTTAGAGCGTCCTTGATTTGGGGTGGGGGTCTGCGTGGTCTCGAGGTATGGTGTCCGCCTCGAGTGCTGGAGGTCCCGGGTTCAAGCCCCTGTGATGCCGGGATTTTTTCTCATAGACGTCTAGTAATAAATTTCCCCTGGTCTCTGGGTAGTGAGATCGGACGCCCGTGTGTATTGTTGCGCACGTAAAAGATCCCTTGGCAGTTGGAAATCGAAAAAGAGTAGCCTAACGGCGCTGCCTGTGCATAATTTCGAGTTAAAAATCTACCCAAAGTATTTTCAGGATCCTCGGCGGTGCTACGGAGTTCGTGCACTGAGCAGAGTTTCTCCAGACTCAGATTTGAGTTAGGAGGAGAATGGAGCACTTATGGGTTGCACCCGTGTGCCGTGATGTTGATCCATCGACTAAACAAACTAAACTAAACAGAGCGTCCTTGAGTAAATTGTTCTACCCAGCTATGCAACACTTTACGGGACAAACATTTGTCAACATAAACAGGAAGCATCGTCTTACGAATGTTCTTTGCAGGCAGTCCTTTTGTACACACACACACACACACACACACACACACACACACACACACACAAACGTACAACAGCACGTTGCTCTTTGGTTATACACTCCGTAAGTACAGTCACCATTTTGTTTATGCGCTGCGCATGCGCATCAGACACATAGCGCCACCTGACGAATGGTAATATAAAGTTCGATGTTGCTGTCACCTAATGACACCTGCAAAAAACACCAACTACATTTGCCTGCCATCCCACAGAACTGTGTGACTTACCTATTGACGTGTCCTCGTATAATTGGAAAAACCTTACATTGAGAATAGTATAACTGGAAAAGCCGTAGTCTGGAGCCCACAGGAAGCAGTACGAGCTCACAGAGAAGAGAAGTGGAAACAGAACTGAACATAATGGGAAGGACAAGAACAGAGCTGCATGGAGCAGCTAAAGATTGTGGGTTTTGGTGTGAGTTTGTTTGACAGCCTATACCCAACTAGGAGACAGCGGGCAACAGAACAAGGAGACCAAGAGAGGAGTGTGTGGGTGTTGATCATTCCATCTGACTCCGTTTCTCCAGTAAATGTTTGCTCAGATTAAAGTAGCCTGTGTTGGGATTTACAAGTCATTTCCTACCTCACTGTTTACTTCTCTCTGTTTACTTAATGTGCTTATGGGAGTTCTGTTGTCAGAAAAGATCAAGTCGGTAAATATCATTGCTCTAAATCTT
This sequence comes from Cepaea hortensis, assembly GCA_963921405.1. Taxonomy (NCBI): domain Eukaryota; kingdom Metazoa; phylum Mollusca; class Gastropoda; order Stylommatophora; family Helicidae; genus Cepaea; species Cepaea hortensis. The sequence continues at coordinate 32,916,404 of OY992888.1, forward strand.
TGATCCGTATGATACAGATCTGTGACAGTGTGTGGTAACAGTATCATCTAACCTTATGGATAGTCACTGACAAATGATATGAGGAGTAGCGGCTGCAGCAGGATAGAACAATAGAAAATAAAATAGTTAGGTATGTGTAACTGCTGCGAAATAGTTAGAGGTACAAAAACACAGAAACAGTGTACATAACTTACAAGGAACTCCACTAAGGCAACCGTAAATCCCGCGGATAAATAATAGTAAAAATAGTAATAGTAGTAGTAATGGTGATGGTAGTAGTATTTATATAAGTAGTAATAATAGTAATAGCAGTTAGTAGTAGTAGCAGTGGTGGTGGTGGGAGTGGTAGTGGCAGTGGTAGTGGCAGTTCTTGTGAACTTGAAGTAGTAGTAGTAGCAGCAGCAGCTATAGTAGTAGTAGTAGTAGTAGTAGTAGTAGTAGTAGTAGTAGTAGTAGTAGTAGTAGTAGTAGTAGTAGTAGTAGTAGTAGTAGTAGTAGTAGTAGTAGTAGTAGTAGTAGTAGTCCAAATAGCTAACTTCGAAAGCTCATGACAGTTCCATTAACACCTAACTGACTTGTTCGCAAAATAATCAAAACATACTGTTATTGTTAAGTGCCTTGTGGACAGGACATTAGCAGAAACTCAGATTACCGACGCACTGTTTAGCACTGATAAAGAACGTACAATAATGAACTCCGACATGCGACGTCACTCTCGTAGATAAGAAACTTCAACAGAACCGAAGAGTGAATGGAAGCCGTAAAGGAAAGAGGCGGGTTTTGAGTTTTTGAAACGACAGGTCACGATTCTACAGTTTGGAGTAAAACGTAAGTAAAGGCTCTTATTATACGCTTTTAAAACGCCTGGACATATATTGCTAAAAGCATGTTTTTTTTTTTTTACAGACTAATCTGCACCGATTGGGTGATACTGATCATTATTACATGAACCGATGACCACAGGCCTAGAAGGATAGCGTCTAGCTGCTACCCAACCACGGCAATCATCTGGGAGCAAGGTTGTAGTTTGCAGCTTTTAGCAAGTACAAAATGAAGACTCCTTCCCCATGGGAGAACTCCGTGGGGAGGAAATATATAAATGTCATGTACAATTTTACCCCCCAAAAGTCGTTTAAAAGTCGACAGGGTCGACTTCATTGCACCGGATTTTAATCCCATATCGCTCTGTCTCTTTCCGCAGCGCGGACTGCCGAAAGCGTCGCACAAAGCACGAACTCTGTAGCTCCAGCGACGAAACCCAGGAGTCTCCGAAAAATGCAATCGTGAACCGAAGGACGCGGCCCTTAATCGAACCCACAACCTTCGGAGCCCCTGTCAGACGGCTTGACAACTTCGCCACGGAGCCTCCCTACAATTTTACAAAGACTGAAAGGACAACACTAAAGTATCCTTATCGATACTAGTCTAGGAGCTGGTATTTGTCCCTCAAGTAGGATGATATTCATTCGTTTCATCCAGTGGAATTGAAAGTTCTGAGCCGTGATTTGATAGGTGATGTTGGATGACGAATGACTTGCGCGATGAATTGGATTAAAGTGAGGAAGAGTTGCGCAATTCGTCGACCTTCATTCTCTCTCCTGAGTCCATCTGAATCCAGTGGCAAGACAAATTCAAGACGACTGGAGACGAACTAGTCATGAACTGTTGTAGAAATATTTCTCTGTGAGAATATCACAATCATAATTCACCAAGACCTATGTGGGTAAATGGCTACACGTTTACTGCGAAGGACAATAGAAAATGTTAATGAACGTTCCGTCTTGCCATGCGTCAAATAATAAATGAAACAGCCAGAAGATTGCCTGCACAGTTTAATCCAAGTTCCGACTCTACAGTTCCCATTGTCCGGCTGATATTTTAAAAGTTGTTCGTAAGATCCGAGACTAAACCGCTGGCACATTGCTGGCGCTGAAACCATAAGTACCAATCAGCACAATAGACGCCGTGTGCTAAATAAACAAGGCTTCCATGAAATAGATTTGGACAATTCACAAATTGATTCTTAAAGACCTGAATGCTCTCTCTCTCTCTCTCTCTCTCTCTCTCTCTCTCTCTCTCTCTCTCTCTTACCCCCCCCCCCCCCCCCCACACACACACACACAAGAGTTTCCTGATATCGCTGGTGATTATGGAAGCTTAGTTACTGCTATTTTATGTCTGTAAAAAAAAGACAAGTCTGATCCGGTACGTCACAATGAATCAAACCAGACAAGTATAATTCTTGTGGCTGAATTGATTGTATTTTCCAAAATTTATGACAGTGTTCCTCTTTATTTCCCCCTCCTCTCCCAGAAACCTATATTCTTCTCCTTCCTGACTTTCTTCTTCTATCTCCCCATAGGATCTCTTTTTCTGCAATCAGTTTCCTAGACACAGAAAAGTGCTGACTCCACGAATCCAGCCGCCACCGTAAGGCGATCGCTGCAACCCCACAGTTCTCACACTGTCGTCTCGTGGAGGTCGGTTTAAGATTTCAAGTTACCAAAGTTGACGCACATTTCCTGAAACTGTTCTTCAGATTGGGGGATATCTTGACAAATTGCACTGGTCAATCTGGGAACCGTATGGAGCAATGTCTAGTACGCTAGCCTGCTGGGCTGGTGGTCTTGGTTTGATGAGTTAGAAATCTGCTTCGAAGTTTGGCATTCTTTTAATGACCCGCGCTCCGCGTTCGACTCAGTCTACAGTGGGGCAGCCAGCAGCACATTTCTTGGAAATTAACAGCCATATGCTGATAATGCCGGCTTCGTGGCTTAGAGGTTATGACTTTTCTCCGTAATCTCGTATACTCTCGTCAGGTAACGTGATGACGGTTCAAATCAGCAGTGGTTCGAATCGCATCGGTAACTTACGGGGTATGTGAGCCGGCCGCTCAGAAAGCAATGGCAAACTACTGAGCGTAATCTTGCCAAGAGATCAACATACAGCTGAAAGATGCTGGTGTTGACAGCTAAGTCCTGTAAAAGGATATGCTAAAAAAAAAAAAAAAATGCTGATAATATCAGTGATATCGACTATATTACTCATCGATGTCCCATTGGCCTAAAACATATTCAGCCATCATCATCATCATCATCATCATCATCATCATCATCATCATCATCATCATCGCCATCGCCATCGTCGTCGTCATCATCATCATCATCATCATCATCATCATCATCATCATCATCATCATCATCATCATCATCATCATCATCATCATCATCATCGTCCTCGTCGTTGTCGTCGTCGTCATCATCATCATCGTCATCGTCGTCGTCGTCATCATCATCATCATCATCATCATCATCATCATCATCATCATCATCATCATCCCCATCGTCATCGTCATCATCATCATCATCATCATCATCATCATCATCATCATCATCATCATCATCGTTTGCCATGCTTACAAGCGTGGGCGGTCATGTTTCGCCATCTTACACCATCACCAGAGTCGTAGATTAAAGTGTTTTTCTCCCGACCATGCCATGTGGTCAAGCCAAGTTCAGATATCGCCATATACCCATTGCTTTTAATGATGTGAAACTGATACTTTATTAATCAATTTTACTGGTCAGTATGAGCGATTTAATTTTTTAAAGATGGGCTTGTAATCAACCGTGTGCTGTGATGAGGAGTCTACCGATACAGGCTCGTTGTTGAAGGTATCAACGCACTGTTCCACATTGAGCTAACAAACAGTCCGGGCGTAGTATTGCAGATACCAACTTCTCAACACACTCACACTTCAGAACATAGATGCAACTGGATGCGGCTCTGTGTACACCGCAATGAAGCTAATTGTTGACTGGGTGAATGGGGAAATCCTGACTTGTGCCAAACATACAAACAAGTGAAATCGTGGATATAAAAACGAGGTGTTTGCATGTAAGAAGAGGCCAAGCGCCAATAAACAAGCCAATATTGTTAGTGTTAATCTACCGTTCCTGGCACCATTTATCCTAAGTGTATTTATTTAGTTGTGCGCCTCATTCCATTCAAGCGAGGCTCTTCGCCGTTCATATTACCTCTTTCTGCTCACTTATCTCAGTCCACCGGTACAACTCCTCACCAGTCTTTATAACCGTTTTCTTGTTCCTCAGAAATCTACGTATTCTGTTCAGGCGTAGTGCCAAAGGACTACGTGGGCGATCGAGCCACTCAAACAATAGCGTATGTATGTTTACTGTTGAGTTATATATACACCTGTATTCTATTATCTACTTGCCGTAAATATATGCACACCTTTATTTCACACCCATCACCTTGCTATATAGAGGTCGCGGTGGTGTAACGGTTAGGATGTTATGCTGACAATTGTTTGAGCGCGGTCGCATGTGGTGTAGATGTCGGTTCTCGACGTTCGCTACGGGAGGAAATGACTGGCAACCTATTCGTCTTCTGTAGTCTATTGACCTTCATTCATTCATTCATTCATTCATTCATTCAGTAGCATGTCCTTTGCAGAACCACGCTCCAATAACAACCTTCCGGAAAACCTCTGGATCATAAGCAAGATGTCCCGCGTTCGATACACCCATCTGGAGATCATCCGCCACATCCTGCACCCATCTTCTCTTTGGCCTTCCTCTTCCTCTCTTCCCAGGGTGAGGACGGGCAGGCATCGTGCGGAGTGGCTTGCTTCGCTTCGGAGGTCACGGGTGACAAGCATCGCCTGGATCTTTTCTCCGGGGCATGCCGGTGTGCTGGGGAATGAACAGGCGGACAGATTGGCTGGCTCTGCAGAACTTGGTGGAGTATTGATACATGACAAGGCAGACGTGGTTGCGGCCTTGTGGGAGCACGTGTACACCTCGGAGGAGTAAATGGATTACTATGGTCTGTCAAGAATGAGGCAGCGAGGAGTGACGAGGGGATCTGGCCGAGGCTCGACGCTCAGAGGAAAGGCGAGACGGACATATAATCAGGTTGCTACTGGTACTATTGGTGTTGGAACTCTTCGCTGGCTGCTGAGGATGGGGACGGAGCGCTTATGGGAATGCCCCGAATGCTGTGATGTCGATTCCTAAATCAATCAATCAATCAATCAATCTTCCCAGGCATATATTCCTTCATTATTGTTGTCTCCAAACTTTCGTGACGTTTCAAGTGACCAAAATGTTTCAATTTTCTTTGTTTTATCGTCTTTAATAGCCAACATTCTCTAATATTCAGCTCTTGAAGTATGGATGCATTTGTTCTTTTCTTTATCCAAGATATTCTTAGAACTCGTCTATAACATTTATATTCAAAGGCATTTATGTGCTGTTCAGCTTGTTTAGTAAGTGTCCAGATCTTACAGGCGTATGTTGCAATGGGAAAGATGCATGCTATTAAAAATCTAATATTTGTAGTTCTGTCTGTCCCACTCCACAATTTATTTTGTCGTTTCAGTCTTTGAAGAGCAATAGACATTCATCTTTTAATTTCTTTCATTGTGTCACCATTGTTGGCTATCAATGACCCAAGATATTCGAAATTTTTCACCACTCCAATTTTTCCTCATTAACATATATTTCTGTCTTCATAGTAGTTTTATCTCTATGCATTATCATTGTTTTTGCTATATTAAGATATAAGTTGTGATTTTCACTATTTTATGGGTTGAGGTTATTATGCTTTATATACCATTCTGTGTTGTGGATAGTAATACTGTATCATCAGCGTATAGAATCTCTGTCCTTAGCACTTGACATATCCACAGTAAATTACTGTAAGTGTTTAAAACTAAAACTACAAACCTAGATGTATAGGAGCAGTGCAGATATCGCGGGCAGTGCATGTGGATCAATCGATCAATCAATCAATCAATCAATCAATCAATCAATCAATCAGGTGACGTATCCACAATGAAGGTTGGCTGAAATGAATCTGCAACACTGACTGCTGCTCGCCTTCATTGTTCCTTCTGTTAGACTGCTGTTCGTCCATCTATTGCTGTCATCTTCCCACTTTTATCGTTTTCTGATGCCAACAGTGTAATAGCGTTCGAACTGAGCACTGGATAGGATGCATTTGTTTCCCATCAGCACCACATGGAGACAACCAGACAAATCCCAGTACTTCAGTCAGGGGAGAGGAGACTGGATGCTTCTTCTGCTTTCTCTTTCTATACTTCTTTAGAAGCCTTGTATGGAGCAGAAATTGGCTATAATGACTATTTCGGAACAGTCATAACATCTGACGGGAGGAGTCTTAAAGAGATTAGATCAAGAATCACTATGGCGAAGGTGGCCATTTGCAAGATGGAAAACATACTGACCAATAAAATTACGTCCATTGCAACGAGAACAAGAGTGTTTAAGTGCTACATAGAACCTGTACTTTTGTATGGATGTGAAACGTCGACAATGAGAAAACAAGCTGAGAAACGTATAATGGCAGTGGAAATGTGGTTTCTGAGAAAAATGTACAGAATATCATAGACCGCTAGAAAAACCCATAAGCAAATCCTACAGGAAGCAAATGAAAACCGTAAACTGATTAGAGAAATTAGGCGTAGACAGTCAACATTTTTGGGCACGTTGTGTTAAGAAAGGAATTTGGTGACAGCTGGCAAGTTTGAGGGGAAAAGAACAAGGCAGAGAAGTAAATATCAGGATGGCTTGGCCACACGGCATGGTCGAGACAAGAACACAGAGCAATTCACGACTCTGGTGATCGTGTGAGATACGGAGATGATATTTAGTCTTCAGGTTGAATTTCCTTGCACTAGGATAAGACTTGTACCCTTCAAGATGCGTCCCCCCGCCCGAAGCTGTTAGTACAATGTGGGGTGTCGGGTTTGGTTAGAGCCGCCCAACGTTCGGCGCTAACAGAAGGCAGTCGTATGGCAGATCAGTCATTTATGACTCAGACCTGACTCACAAAGAGACCTCTGCTCCTACCTGCATTTCAAGAACAGTGTGTGTATGACGTCACATCTTAAAGTGAAGTCTGGTCATCGGGTTTTCATGGGCTTATTTATTATCATTATTCGTCTTTTCCGTAGTGGAAATTTACACCTAGTATTGTGTAACTTTGTGCCACATATTGCAAGGCAGAAGATCAAATAGCTGTGCCACCTCGTTAGAAGGCGACACCATCAGCTATCAGCACTGATGCTACATACAAAAAGTCTGATACGAGAGTACGCGGACGTTTGAGAACAAAATGAATTGACTACATCAAAGACATTGTACAATCATATGGAATAATACAATCCATTCCCACCCATCCCGGAACTGGAACGTCAACTATTCCTCCGTGGCTTGATGGCAAAAGTGGAAGATTATAGTGATTTTGTAACCTCTTATCAAGTGTGCTAACTTTACACTGCCTATCGTTTTGAGTTTGGTACACAGCAGCAAGATCCCCAGCAACGTCCAATCTACAACGTGACGAGCCGACATTTTTCAAGTAAAAGATCCATGCTCTATCTGCGGTCAAGCTCAGGGAACTCCAACAATGTAAGAAGGCGTTCATCATCCGCTCTTTCTTCTTCTTCTTCTTCTTCTTCTTCTTCTTCTTCTTCTTCTTCTTCTTCTTCTTCTTCTTCTTCTTCTTCTTCTTCTTCTTCTTCTTCTTCTTCTATTTCTTCTTCTTCTATTTCTTCTTCTCCGTGACGAAGTGGTTATGACGGTTTCCTCGAGGTCCAATACTACTACTACTACTACTACTACTACTACTACTACTACTACTACTACTACTACTACTACTACTACTACTACTACTACTACTACTACTACTACTACTACTACTACTACTACTACTATTACTACTACTACTATTAAATTAAAAGAGGGGTGGCCAAACAAGAACACTACGCAGGAAGCCAAAGAAGATTGATAAACCAACACAGAACTGGCGTCATTAGCCGCTACACGCTGCGGGATTTGCTGAGGAGGGGATCCGAGCACTTATGGACTGAATGGTTCGATGTGCAACGAGGATGATCTGTCGACTAAAAGACTAACAGACTAACAGACTAACAGACTACTACTACTACTACTACTACTACTACTACTACTACTACTACTACTACTACTACTACTACTACTACTACTACTACTACTACTACTACTACTACTACTACTACTATTACTACTACTACTACTACTACTATTACTACTACTACTACTACTACTACTACTACTACTACTACTACTACTATTACTGCTACTACTATTGCTGCTGCTGCTGCTGCTACTACTTCTACTACTACTACTACTACTACTACTACTACTACTACTACTACTACTACTACTACTACTACTACTACTACTACTACTACTACTACAAGTGCAATTTTCTCGAAGACTCTTGGGGATCGTCGGTGGAGGTAAGGAGTTCGTGCTTTGTGCGACGCTTTCGGCAAGCAGTATCTGCGAAAAGAGGCCGCGCCATATGGGTTTAAATTCGGTGCAATGTAGTCGATCCCCTTGCCCTGTAATGCGTTTTTTAGCTCCCCCCCCCCTCCCTTCTATCCTCTCCTCCTCTTTCTTCATCTGCGATCAGATTCCTACACACAGAGAAACGTCGCCGCCATGAGTCATACTGCTTCAATATTTGCGGTTAATATTCTATCTTATTTGACAAAAGAGGCACATTAGCTTGCCAGTTTGTTCATCTCGTATAACCAAACATACGTTTTGAGCTATCGTCACAACAACAATGAACAAAAGTAGTCATCTCATCGCAAAGTAGTCATTTGCCTAAATAGCTAGATACAAATCTGAAAACTACACACCATTTAAAAATGTAAATACCAATATTAATAGACAACCAAATCGAAACGTAACACCAATCTAACAGACAGTCACATATAAAAATTTAATATCAATCTAAATCGCAATCATACTAAAAACGAAATTGTAAGGAAATTATCTGTGATTGTCCATGGTAGCTGTTTGTTAATTCTGTCATTAGTTCGCGATGAAAATCTGTCGCCAGAGACATCTCGTGTGCACGTCGGATTAATGGTATTAGCCTATTTTGACCAGATCGTCTTTGATAGTGACAACACACAATAACACACGCTCACACACACGCGCACACGCACACACACACACACACACACCACACAGACCGTGAACGCAGTCAGACGGATAAACAAGCGTATAATAGCGAGATGGCTTTGCATAGTGATTGCATCTGACTACACTGCAATTTCAACAATAGACATAATGTAGGGACATCGAGAGAAAAGAAACAATACAGACATAGCCGATATTAATACTCAGCTCAAATATGTGGTATGTACACAAATGTTTACAATTATTCACTGTTGGTTGGTTTGTTGATTGTAAATCCCCTGGACAAACATGTGAATCTTAACTCAAAGTCCGGTGTATTGATGTTCCAATCGCCTAAGCCATGAATGGGGGATGGTATCTTCGGTAATGAGCAGTGTGTAGACATTTTTTCATTCTACACTGTACAAAAGAACCAGTTGCATGGCTAATTTGTTGGAGTTTGCTTCCCTTGATCAAGTTTCACGTTCTGAATCAACGGGGTGTGCGAGGTCAGTATTAGGATATTACATCTGCACAGAAGCATCGGGATCCTTGAGAGGCTGCTCTGGCTGAAGACCTAGTCTGTGTTTGGACAGTACCACAAAGAGGTGCCCAATTGTCTCGGTCAGAGTGAAACCTGCTGCTGGTTTTGTGATTTCACCAGCTCACCAACATTCAAAGTAACTAACAACGACTGCCTGAAAGAGGCTAATGAAACTTGAACATTATATACAACAATAAGAAAGAGGCAAACAGCTTTTTTGTGGGTCATGTGATGAGAATAGTGGCATTGGGGAACATCATGACAACTGGAAAGATCGAGGGGAAAAGAGGCAGAGGAAGACCAAGAGAAATGATGCTGTATGGATTGCGACAGTGGCTTAGAATAATATCAACTGCGGAGTTGATCCAGAAAACAAAAGACCGAGATCTGTGGAGAGTCTACGTCAGCCGGTACGACACTTGATGCTGATGACCACCATTCGCACGAGGAATACATGGTCAACACTTCAGAGGCCCAACATGATTCGTAAGGTGAGTATATGGTCAACACCTCAGTGGCTCAGAGAGGGATCGCACACACAACAACAGTCAAATGCGCCAATGAGTTAAAGAAGGCACACACGCGCGCGCGCGCGCACGCACACACACACACACACACAGAACACTCGTATTTATATATTGACAGGCGGACAGTAAGCATATTGCTGTGCTAATCCGGCAGCTTCTGCTGCTTGTCTTGTTCATGAAGTATTGTGTTACCTTTCCCCTGCAGTATGCTAGACAGGCCGAAAGAACTCAACTCAACCCAACTCACTACCTTGTTACGATAAACGATTTGTTCGGACGTAGAGTCAACAATGGTGTCTTCTTCTTCATGCCTTGTCTGGAGCTGGCACTAGCGATCATGACACTCGACCCTTGTTCTAGTATATTTTAATGAAGTATATGTTGCTTATCATATTATTTGCTGTGTAAGCTTCTCAGAAACACGTCTCTCCGTGTTTCTTTGATTCTCCCTCTAATATTGTGAGAATTATTGGATTTGATATGGGGAGAAATATTGGATTTGAAAATGTTATGACAACATGAAAATTTTATGACACAAGCGCAAGAGGAATACAAATGAACTAATATCTTAATGGCGTGGTCAGCTGTCATAATTTGCATTAAGAAAGAAGTACCTACATGGATATCTCCATAAATGGTCATGCGAGCAAATTTTGGTACAGTACACGAATTATGTAGCACAGGTAAGGATTTAAATATGTGTATATCAGAATGACACCTGGCGAAAATATTGTTTGTTACATAGGTGTCCTAAACAGTTACTGACTGACATCTCACACGGAAAACATATCTTACTTCCCTCGGGAAAATAGTTCATAAAGAAACGAGACAGCAAACACAAAATCCATCTGAATGTGTTTTATGATTGTATCCTCTTCTTCTTCTGCCCGTTATCGTCCATTGTGGGAGAGGCCCTCACCAAAGCCACACCAAACCACCCTCCTATGCTTGCTTGTTTGTGTTCGCTGGCTGTGAACTCCAGCGTGAAGTGAAGTCCTGTGTGTCGGATGAAGACATCCTGTTGTCCAACATCAATGTGATGTCATACAGGACCTAAGGTTTGCGTGAGTATCCGTTGTCCCATGTCTGGCTTATGGTGTGCAGGCTGGTGGTTCCTCTCCATGCAGGCAGATACTCTCCGACTTTGGAGGAATCATTGATCCTACTGATGTTAGCCAGGTCCCCGAAGGAACCTGTTGCCCAGGACGCACGGCGTGGACGTGTCAGCAGGTCTTGGCCAGTATAGATCCCGGGCCTTGTGCCTTGGAAACACCTCTGCGTCCCCACCCTCCTATCTTTTGCTATCTCTGCGGCTCCCTCCATATCCTCCCAATATTATCCTTCACTGTAACTCCCTTTCCGTGCGTGTGTGGGTCCCCCGCTATTTCGCTTGCTTGTAGGTTTTAGTAATATTATATTCTTAAACGTTCATTACTGGCACCTTGCCGTCTTGACAGACGATTGTTTGTTACTTTGTGCTTCATAAAAGGCATTATAATTTAAGCCCATGGCAATAAGACTTGGGATAGAGTTACATCTCTCTATAACACAATTTATCTTCTAAATATACTTTTCAGTGCTGTCAATTAAACCAACTAAACAGCATTATTGCTTGTTCTTCTGCGTCGTTGGTCATGTATGTTCAACTGGTGCATTGCCCCTCAACATCTAGCGCCACGCCAACTTATCTTTTGCTATCTCCTACAGCTTCAACTATGTTTTCTGGAACATTATTCCCCATTGTCTTCAATTCTCTTCTCGTTGTGTCTTTTAGCCTTGTATATTCCAGACAAGAGAATTTATAGTTATGTTATACACGGATCTTTCCAGTGTTTATTTTGCACTACCTTAGCGCGCGCGCGTGTGTGTGTGTGTATGTATATATATATATATATATATATACTTCTTCTTCATTAATATGTATTTGTTTAGTTCTCTCGATCAGCTCTATATTAGCTTCCTGCCATTATTCCCAGACAGCAGGTAATGCGTGATTATTGCAAGTTACAAAGTGGCAATTCCAACATATTACTGTGAATTCTAGACAATTAGCAAACATGCTAAAATCAATTGAAATGACATAAATGTGGCTTATGAGACTGACATTAACCATTGGTAGCCAAAAAGGGCAATCTAGATGATGACCACTGACAGCCAAAAAGGGCAATTTAGATGGTGACAATTGACAGCCAAGAAGAGTAATCCAGATGATTACCACTGGCAACCAAAAAGAGTAATATAGGTGACTGGGGGAGGAAAATGCTGAGACACAAATACAAGGTATCACAAACACCGTAACAAGACAATCAACATTTTTTGGGCCCATATCATGTGGACGCAAACACCTTTTTCATACTGTTAACAACTGCAAATATTAATAAGAAACAAAATGAAAGTGAAAGACATCACGAGAAGATTATTGAAAGCCTTTCATCGTGGCATGGGAAATAAGCACAAAAACATATCCATTCCGCTGTAGATGGTAATATGCAGAGAAGCATCAATGCGCATGCTGATTAGCAAGTTACTTGTAGAAGATGATAATGATGCTCAAGATAATCTCAGTAAAACTCAGGAAAAGAAAGCAGACTCCTGTCACGTGATTAAAAAAACACAACAACAACAACAACAACACAGTGTTACAAATATGGGTTACTTTCTGTAACGTTTCTAGTAACACCTTTGTGGAAATAGACCAAGACTGGACTTTCAATATCTTCTTCTTGTGCCTGCGGCCTGTGCCGTGAAGCGTACCAGAGAGAAGGCAGATGTACATTTGTGTGTTTCGTTTGTCTTGGTACTAACGTCACGGCAGTAGTAGACTAGGGTTTCCAGACCCCACTTTTAGCCTCCATAGTAGTGTTTATGAAGGAAATATGGCTCCAGCCTGGAGGCTGAAGGAAATTTGGGCGGGTGAAATTTTTTCGGCGTGCCTCGTGGGAACGGGTTTTTTGTGGAGGCTGAAGGAAATATTTTTGGGCGGGTGAAATTTTTTCGGCGTGTCTCGTGGGAACGGGTTTTTTTTTGACGCTGCCTGGTGGGGTGTAAAAAGTAATTAAATGTTTAGTTGGTTCTGGAAGAGGGGAAAGTTATTTTGGTTACATTAGTATGCGTAGTGATAGACAAGGGTGTGATGGGTTGTGGTTGTACTCGAAGTAAGAGGTGGTTACTATCATCTGAACAGTGTGATAGTAGTGAAGGGTGGTATATTCACCGATTACAAAGGAAATCTTATAAAGTTATAATGGGTATGGTGGTAAGGGGTATTAGTGATCAAGTAGGAGTGATACAGGGGTGGTCATAAATATAATAAGAGGTGTTCGCAATTACACACTGGTCAACCAGTGGTCAAGCAATGGTCAAGTAAGGGTCAAGTAGTCAAGTAAGGAAACTTTAGGGAAAAGTGATTGTAATGATATGGTGGTGATTAAAGAGTGGTAAATTAGTGGTCAATCAGTGGTCAAGCAGTGGTCAAGTGGTCAAGTAAGGAAAATTTTAGGGGAAATTGGTCGTAGTGACATGGTAATGTTTAAATTAGTGGTAAATTAGTGGTCAAGTAGTGGTCAAGCAGTGGTCAAGCAGTGGTCAAGTGAGGAAAATTTTAAGGAAAATTGGTCGTAGTGACAGGGTGATGATTAAATTAGTGGTAAATTAATGATCAAGTAGTGGTCAAGTAGTGGTCAAGCAGTGGTCAAGCGGTGTGTAAGTGAGGAAAATTTTAGGGAAATTTTAGGGAAAAGTGATTGTAATGAGATGGTGATGATTAAAGGGTGGTAAATTAGTGGTCAAGTAGTGGTCAAGCAGTGGTCAAGTGGTCAAGTGAGGAAATTTTAGGGGAAAAGTGATTGTAGCGACATGGTGATGCTTAAAGGGTGGTAAATTAGTGGTCAAGTAGTGGTCAAGCAGTGGTCAAGTAGTGGTCAAGGGGTCGAGTGACCACTTAAATTGTAGAGGACGATGTGCCTAAGATTATGGTAGTGATTAAAGTGATCGATGACGTGGTCAAGCAGAGGTCAAGCAGTGGTCAAGTAGTCAAGTAAGGAAATTGTAGGGGAAAGTATGTATAGTGCAATGGTGGTGGGTAAAGTGAGGAAGAATCAATAGTAGTGATAATACTACTACGAATATTAGCGACAAGCACAAAGACAACCAAGTACATAATCAATTACACAAATACAAAGACAACGAAACACACACACGTACACACATACAGATACAAAGGCAACCATACCATTACTACTCTCACAACAACAACTATACACAAGTACATACCCATAATCAATTACACAAATTCACACCTACAAACACAAAGACAACCACACACACATGTACACACTTGATACACACAAATACAAAGACAGACAAGTACACAAGTACACACCCATAATCAATTACACAAATACACACCTACAACCACAAAGACACCCAAGTACACACACACACACACTCACCCATACACAAGAACACTCAAAGACAAATACAAAGACAACCATACACAGACAACCCATACCATTACTACTATCAGTATCAACAGATATACACAAGTGCAGAGACAGCACAGACACACCCATCGCCAATGATTAATACTGTCATCACAACTATACACACACACACACACACACACACACACACACACACACACCCATAAACAAATAAACAACCACTCAACTACAAACACCTATAACAAATACATAAACAAAAACATAATAAAATAGAGAAACAAAATAATAACATTTTCAAATGGCTTTTATTGGTATACAACATTTAAAAATGGCTTCGTTTACGATCCAAAGGGAGCAGAGGGACTTGATTATTGTAGAAAGATGTCTGGTCTTTCAGAGGCTTGTCTTGACTGTCGGTAGATTGATATAGATGGAGTGTCATTGTTCCTGTGTCTTGAGAAACTGTCACCGCTTTCAAACTGTTGTCTAGTTGTCTGGGCATATCATCAGGTCTTGACATGAA
The DNA here is from genome assembly GCA_963921405.1 of Cepaea hortensis. Taxonomy (NCBI): domain Eukaryota; kingdom Metazoa; phylum Mollusca; class Gastropoda; order Stylommatophora; family Helicidae; genus Cepaea; species Cepaea hortensis. The sequence continues at coordinate 32,931,442 of OY992888.1, forward strand.
TAACCACTTGGGTGTAGACATCTTGATCGTTGTAGAAACAAAAACACGAGTGGTCGTCTCATTTTATAACGACGAATTTATCTAGTTTTAAACAGTTCTGGACTTGTCTTTTTTAACCACGGAGTAACCAATCGAAACACGAGACGATCGTTCACGTGTTGTCTGTGTCCAAAGCGTTGCAGGATACGTGACATGCTCGAACCACGACATTTCATTAATAAGAAATACAACGCATACAGACCACAAGTAGTGTTATTAATGTCTTGTAGCATACGGGCATTGTACACGGGTGATCTGTCCGAGTTTCGTTGTATAAAATGGATAATGTCGGCGTGTAATGGTGGCAAACCAAACGAATCGAAATATTCAAACTGACCTAGACCATTAAAATATAGGGCGATCCAATGTGAACCAGAGTAAGCACTGGTGTCAGTATTGACGATAAAAGCAGCTGGCTGTGTTCTATCAATGTGTCTAGGCAAATGATCTCTAGCGCATACGTTGACTAGTGGAAGGCGACGAACAAACAGATCAGACATGAGTAATTGTCTTAGTTGTTGGGTATCCATTATGCTATGTAATCTGTTAGCACTTGTCTCGTCTTGGAAACTTCTAGGACCGAATCGAGTTCGGCGTATACGATGACTTGTAGAGGTACAGTCGTTATAACGTCAAACTTTAGTTCTACTGACAATGGGCCAGATTTCGCCATTTCAAACTGTTCTCCATCTAATATACTAGGAGTCAGATCAAAACTATAGAGACAATTCCCTTGACTATAGCTTTCATAATTTATACCATTCCCGACATCCTTACCGGTCAGACCAAGGGCCAAGTTGGTACTATGGAAAGCTCGCATGTACTGACCTGTGGTATAATTCATGGTTAAGGGTTTGCCTGTAACACTACGCCCATCTACCATCAGACTCAAATAGTTTAACTGATAATGATTGAATATGAAGGGGTTCGTATTCAGCTCGCCGTTGAAGCAGGAAGCATTGACTAATCCGATCACCACCCGGGTCGGTGTCTGGCTGAGAAAAAGGTTATCTTGTGTGTGGGAAAACATACCTTTAGGGATAGAAAAGGTCTTTACCACGACCCTTTTAAAAGGATACTTGGCATTGGATCTCAATAAGGCTTTTTCATGGGCCAGAGAGATAGCTGGATTTAACTTAGCTTTCCTCACCAAGAGGGCGGCGTAAGTAATGACACTTTTCTACCCACCACTTACATCCGTGGCAATCAAATTAAAGACGGATTTTGATGGGGTTAGTTTGATTTTAATATCGACACCATTCAACATGTACCGGTCCTGATTGAAAATACACACAAGAGACAGTAGCTGGTATATGTTTTTACCTCTTTCATATGCCCGAGTTCCCGATAGTTTGATGTCTAGGTCATCCCCCAACTACATTGTTTTATAATTTTGTCACTAAGCATGTATGTCATTGATGTTTTCTTATACCACTAAAGTGTTTTGATGAATAATACATTCTTTGATATATTGAAACCAAGATATTTGATGATTTTCTTTAGTGGTTTTGTTTTTACTTATTGTTCCGAGAGACATCAACACTGACAGACAATGAAACAAAGACACATACTGAAATGTATTATGTATTTATTCAACTGCTGCTTGCAACCAAGTATAGAAATTACACCATCCACCTCGCAGTATCCAATGATGTAGTTTATCAGTCATATACGTGCCTACAGATGTAGCGAAGCTTTCCTCCAGGTCCTGGACATTCACGTCTGTGTTATAAGAATGATTAACCAGATGCTTACCCAGACGCATACCAAGTGTAAAAACCATCATTATTCTCCCGTAGTTGATGACGTTATCGGCAAAGACTTCGTCAGCGATTGAAACAAAGACCGGGAAAACGTGTTCGGGCTTGATACAGACTTCTAGTCTCGTGAATAACACATTATGTTGGTTGGCTATCTGACGTACTAAGCGACACAACCTCGAGTTATTGGTCTTTGTGGGGTTGTAGGAACTAATAATAGTCAACGCCATACTCACCAACTCGGTGTGAACTTGTATCAAGTCGACCATTGGTTCCATCGTTATTATACCAATAGCTACCAGAGCCCCACTAGCGTGCAGTTGGTGGTCAAATGGTCTAATAATATCACCCGATACGTTTATAAACACCAATGCGAGTAGATAGGTGGTTATTAATACCCATGGATCCTAGGTGGAAACATCCTTTTACGGCTTTGATTGCGGGCCCAACGGGGAGTGGTAAAACCGTCTTTGTCCAACAGTTCTTGACCCATCTACCAGCCATGGTAGACCCCCTTCCAGAGGAAATTATATGGTGCTATGGGGAATGGCAACCCATCTACGAAACTATGAAGGGTGTTCAATTTAATGAAGGTCTGCCAGATATGGAAAAATGGACAGGTGATAGACGTCGGTTAGTAGTCATAGATGATCTAATGTCTGAGACAGATGACAGAGTGACTAAATTATTTACTAAAGGCAGTCATCATCGCAACCTCAGTGTTATGTATATAGTACAGAACCTATTTGGTAAGAATAAAGAACAAAGAACTATCAGTCTGAATTCGCACTACCTAGTGGTGTTTAAGAATCCTCGAGACGGGTCTCAGATTACCAATCTCGCCAAACAGATGTATCCAGGCCGTGTGTCATATGTCCAAGAGAGTTTTAAAGACGCGACATCGGCTCCACACGGGTATTTGTTATTTGACCTGCGACAGGAAACACAGGATCAGCTCCGCTTACGAAGTCATATATTTCCCGACCAGCAGCAAGTCGTCTACGTCCCCAAATAACATGTCTAACCGACTTAAACGTAACGAGGGTATGTTACGTTTCTTGGGTCAGACCAACCCAGCCACTGTGAAGGCAGTAATGAAATCAGCTTCCCCGGATCTCGTCCAATCAATTTGCGAGTGCTGTCACAACGTTTTAAAAGGTAATGTTCCCCTGACACCAGCTCAGAAGAAGCGTCTGCAACGACACAAAGACAGTCTGAGAGCACTCACTCATAAGAAAATATCGCTCAAGAAAAGGAAAGAGATTCTACAACAAGGTGGTTTCATAGGCGCCTTACTAGGCCCCATACTAAATGTGTTGAAAAGCGTGGTGGGATTGTAATGGCCAAGAAGATGATCTTGATCGATCCCCGATTGCTAGAAAAACCCTATGTACCACCCGACACACTAAATGATAGTCTACAGGATTTGGATCGTCAGATGCAACAAGTCCTGGAAACAGAAGATCTACCACCCCGTGACAAGGCCAGAGCGTATCAGCAAACACTACAGAGGTATCTGAATCGACTCGAACAGTACAGACACAAGCCTCTGGGACTAGTAGATATCAAGGAACAAAAACCTGAAGTCACCAGTGTACCGACACCAGTAGCCGAGACACCTCTTCAACCAACACCTCTTCAGTCTATTCAACCGGCTCAAGTAGTCGAACCCAAAACAGTCGAGACCACACCACCTTACAAACTCAGGCGAAGCAAGAAGAAGACTAGGATACCTACCCCCAAGTGGCAAAAATGGCCGCCCAATTAAAAAATATTACTATGACCCTAAGAAACCCGGAGCCTATGGTGGAGCAGCCGCCTTAAAAAGAAATACTAACCTGAAGAAAATAGATAAATGGTTACGTCATCAAGATACCTACACGTTACATAAACCGATCCGTCGCCGCTTCCAGAGACGTCAGACCATAACCGGTGGTATAAAGCACCAATTTCAAGCCGACTTGATAGATATGAGACTATTACAAAGATACAATGATGGGATGTCGTACCTACTGACTTGTATCGATGTGTTTAGTAAATATGCTTGGGCTATCCCGATCCAGAAGAAAACGGGGAAAGCACTGGTGGTGGCTATGAGTAAAATCTTTGATGATAGCCAACCGATAAATTTTCAGAGCGATAAAGGTTCGGAATTCGTTAATCGGACCTTCTTAAAATTTCTGAAAGATCGAGGTGTGCACTTCTTTACCACCGAGAATGAAGATGTGAAGGCAGCGATAGTGGAAAGATTCAATCGAACCCTGAAAGAAAAAATGTGGCGTTATTTCACCAAGACCAATACACTGCGCTACGTCGACGTGCTAGATAATTTGATCCAGAACTACAATGGTTCGTATCACAGAAGTATTCGCATGGCCCCTGTACAAGTCAACTATAGTAATCAAGAAGAGGTGTGGGATAACTTGTATAAGCCGACATACGTATCGAAAAAAGTGTATTTTACACCTGGGGATCGAGTCAGACTGGCTGAACCCAAACAACCTTTTAAAAAAGGGTATATGCCCTCGTGGACAGAAGAATTGTTTACCGTCAGTCGCATAAACCAGACCAGTCCAGTGACCTATGTGGTAAAAGATGATTCGGGAGAGGAACTACAGGGCTCGTTCTACAGAGAAGAAATACAACTAGTTGGAGACAAGCAAGTGTATCGTATCGAAACAATCTTACAAGAAAGACCCAGGCGAGGTGGTGGGAAAGAGTATTTAGTGAAGTGGTTTGGTTATCCCCATTCATTCAATAGTTGGATAGCTGACACGCAACTAGCTAGTTATGGAGACTAGTGGTGTGACTGAAGACAGGGTGGAAACTATGGGGGTGCGCCCACAACTGACAGAGGGGGAAAGAACATCAATCTGGTCATTCTTTGGACAACGTGTACCGAGGCCAGAGATTGTATTTCTGTGTCAAATGGTGGTTATATATGCCGTAATTGCCGTGTCTTTGTTCAATCTGACTCAAGGCAGCGCAGACGCACCAGACGGCAAGTTGTGGGTAGCTCTAATGAGTAGTTGTTTGGGTTATATGCTACCTAATCCTAAATTAGAAAAACGATGAGTTTCTATATAACTTTACCGAGTAATTCTGGACCAAAGGTATTTCCCAACAACCAACCCGGTCACTTTTTTGTCAAGTTGCCGCAGACCATTGATGTAACGACCCAATACGAAGTGGCCCTGGTCGAGATTCAGTTCCCCAATTCGTATTTTAATGGTTTGCCTGGTGAAATTTGGTTCCAATACTTTCCACCTAAAGGTAGTGGTATGGAACCTATAACCCTTGAATGTCCACCGGGTCCGTTCAGCAGCCCTGAAACTTTCATCGAGGAATTGAATAAGTTGTGTGTAGAAACCCAACTAGACGAGAAAGTAAACATCAAATTCGTGCTAGGTACACCTTGGAAAAAAGTCGCGATGAAGATATTTGAAAAAGGCGCCCAGGCTAAAGTTAGTGACAGATTGAAGAATATATTGGGTTTTCCCAGCTCGACTCTATCAGATGATAATGTCTTATTATACGGTAATACAGAATTAGAGATGGATAACGAAGTTAAAAATATCTATGTCTATTCCGATCTCGTAGCCGCGAGACCAGTTGGAGACGTCATGGTTCCTTTACTAAGGACTGTTCCTATATTGGACCGACTGTCACCTTCAGTGTTTCGTCTTTATGATAAGCCACATTATGTACCATTAAGTCGATTCTCCTTCGACACGGTGGAAATACTTTTAACTGACGATACGGGTAAAACACTCTCATTCAACGATGGGACTTCAGTACTAACTTTACATTTTCGAATCAGGAAGCACTCAGACCTCGAATAGACTAATATGAGTTTCTACGTGACAATAACGAGTAATGCTTCGCTACAAATATACCCCCAAAATAATGCCGGACATTTCTTTGTCAAACTACCACAAACTATTGAGCTCACCTCCCAGTACGAAGTTGGTTTGGTTGATATTCAGTTTCCCAACACCTATTTTAATATTTTGAAAGATGAGGTGTGGATAAAGTACTTTCCACCTCCAGACCTAGACGAACCACCGATGACGATTACGCTGACGCCTGGTCTGTACAAATCAATAGAAAAATTCATTGGTGAATTGAATAGATTGCTTTTCGAAGCTGAGAGATTTATCAATGAACTGCAATGGTTGCGTCTCGATGATGCCTTACAAGAACATAACCGAATGATGTTCTCTTATAACGATATTTCGAATAAGGCTCGTTTCCAATTATATGAACAGGGGGCTGAAGTTAGACTTAGTGACAAGTTGGCAGAAATATTACAGTTTCCCTCGACACATGTCACCGAGACTGAACCCAGTCTGTCTGGTGTGGGTGAAGTGGATTTAGACCAGGACACAAAAAATGTCTTCGTCTATTCCGATATTGTCACATCGCGGGTGGTTGGTGATGTGATGGTACCATTACTGAGGACACTACCTGTTCTAGACAGATCTACCACCTCGGTATTTAGGATGTATGACAAGCCACATTACGTACCCCTCAGTCGATTTTCATTTGACACGATTGAACTTCTTATAACCGACGAGCAGGGGAAACCTATCCCATTTACAGGTGGAACTTCAGTAGTGACGTTACATTTTCGAACAACCAAACGGTTTGATCTGGGCTAACCATGGTTAGACACGTGCCAATCCAACGCAACCCCAAATTATACGAGGAGTATTTCTGCAATCAAGCTGGAAGTGGTCTCCCTGTTTTTGTAGGTGGTCGAAGTCAGCGAGGTCATGGAATTGGTAGTTTCTTTAGTGGTCTTGGTCGCACAATTCTTCCTTGGTTGAAGACTGGTGGCAAAGCCCTATTGAGAGAAGGACTGGGGACAGGTTTGCAAGTGGCTCAAGATGCCTTAGCTGGTAGAAATGTTGGTGAGTCCTTCAAAGAACACGCCAGAGATGCTGGTCAACGACTACTCCATGGCGCAGCTCAACACATCAGCCAATCAGGTAGTGGTGTTAGGAAACGAAAACGAGCCGCCCCACCAGGTCAGCCCAGTAAAAGAATAAAACCAACAGTCAGAAAGCCATCGAGTCATAAGACACATCACCACCAAGCGGGACATTCGGATATTTTCTCATAATGGCGTTAATTCATCCCAAGTCATGTGAGTGTCTGCATTCTGGTCTGGATCTGTTTAGTGTACCTCCCACCCAGACAGCCGTAGAAGAGGGACAGTTTGTGGAGATTCATCCATTGGCCACTTTAGCTTATGGGGCACCCATCGAATTCACCATTTCTGGTGTCGGTGAAGATTACATTGATTTGTTTAATACTTTTCTGCACGTGAGAGCCAAAGTTACACTGCCCAATGGCGACGACCTACCAAACACAGCCGAAGTTGGTCCGATAAATTATTATTTGCATAGTTTGTTTTCTCAAGTAGACGTGTCCCTGAACGACACTCTTATTTCACCGAGTGAAAATTCGTATCCGTACCGGGCCTACTTGGAAGCTCTTCTGAATTACGGCGAAGAGGCCAAAAAGAGTCATCTGACGTCAGCTCTATACTATCAAGATACTCCTATGCACATGGCAGACACAAAGGGTGATACCAATACAGGTCTAGCCAAAAGAAGATCTTTAGCCAGCTATAGTGTGCCTCTGGATATGATGGGGCGCCTACATTCCGACATTTTCAATCAGGACCGGTACATGTTGAATGGTGTCGATATTAAAATCAAACTAACCCCATCAAAATCCGTCTTTAATTTGATTGCCACGGATGTAAGTGGTGGGTACAAAAGTGTCATTACTTACGCCGCCCTCTTGGTGAGGAAAGCTAAGTTAAATCCAGCTATCTCTCTGGCCCATGAAAAAGCCTTATTGAGATCCAATGCCAAGTATTCTTTTAAAAGGGTCGTGGTAAAGACCTTTTCTATCCCTAAAGGTATGTTTTCCCACACACAAGATAACCTTTTTCTCAGCCAGACACCGACCCGGGTGGTGATCGGATTAGTCAATGCTTCCTGCTTCAACGGCGAGCTGAATACGAACCCCTTCATATTCAGTCATTATCAGTTAAACTATTTGAGTCTGATGGTAGATGGGCGTAGTGTTACAGGCAAACCCTTAACCATGAATTATACCACAGGTCAGTACATGCGAGCTTTCCATAGTACCAACTTGGCCCATGGTCTGACCGGTAAGGATGTCGGGAATGGTATAAATTATGAAAGCTATAGTCAAGGGAATTGTCTCTATAGTTTTGATCTGACTCCTAGTATATTAGATGGAGAACAGTTTGAAATGGCGAAATCTGGCCCATTGTCAGTAGAACTAAAGTTTGACGTTATAACGACTGTACCTCTACAAGTCATCGTATACGCCGAACTCGATTCGGTCCTAGAAGTTTCCAAGACGAGACAAGTGCTAACAGATTACATAGCATAATGGATACCCAACAACTAAGACAATTACTCATGTCTGATCTGTTTGTTCGTCGCCTTCCACTAGTCAACGTATGCGCTAGAGATCATTTGCCTAGACACATTGATAGAACACAGCCAGCTGCTTTTATCGTCAATACTGACACCAGTGCTTACTCTGGTTCACATTGGATCGCCCTATATTTTAATGGTCTAGGTCAGTTTGAATATTTCGATTCGTTTGGTTTGCCACCATTACACGCCGACATTATCCATTTTATACAACGAAACTCGGACAGATCACCCGTGTACAATTCCCGTATGCTACAAGACATTAATAACACTACTTGTGGTCTGTATGCGTTGTATTTCTTATTAATGAAATGTCGTAGTTCGAGCATGTCACGTATCCTGCAACGCTTTGGACACAGACAACACGTGAACGATCGTCTCGTGTTTCGATTGGTTACTCCGTGGTTAAAAAAGACAAGTCCAGAACTGTTTAAAACTAGATAAATTCGTCGTTATAAAATGAGACGACCACTCGTGTTTTTGTTTCTACAACGATCAAGATGTCTACACCCAAGTGGTTATTCATGTCAAGACCTGATGATATGCCCAGACAACTAGACAACAGTTTGAAAGCGGTGACAGTTTCTCAAGACACAGGAACAATGACACTCCATCTATATCAATCTACCGACAGTCAAGACAAGCCTCTGAAAGACCAGACATCTTTCTACAATAATCAAGTCCCTCTGCTCCCTTTGGATCGTAAACGAAGCCATTTTTAAATGTTGTATACCAATAAAAGCCATTTGAAAATGTTATTATTTTGTTTCTCTATTTTATTATGTTTTTGTTTATGTATTTGTTATAGGTGTTTGTAGTTGAGTGGTTGTTTATTTGTTTATGGGTGTGTGTGTGTGTGTGTGTGTGTGTGTGTGTGTGTGTGTGTGTGTGTGTGTATAGTTGTGATGACAGTATTAATCATTGGCGATGGGTGTGTCTGTGCTGTCTCTGCACTTGTGTATATCTGTTGATACTGATAGTAGTAATGGTATGGGTTGTCTGTGTATGGTTGTCTTTGTATTTGTCTTTGAGTGTTCTTGTGTGTGTGTGTGTGTGTGTGTGTGTGTGTGTGTGTGTATAGTTGTGATGACAGTATTAATCATTGGCGATGGGTGTGTCTGTGCTGTCTCTGCACTTGTGTATATCTGTTGATACTGATAGTAGTAATGGTATGGGTTGTCTGTGTATGGTTGTCTTTGTATTTGTCTTTGAGTGTTCTTGTGTATGGGTGAGTGTGTGTGTGTGTACTTGGGTGTCTTTGTGGTTGTAGGTGTGTATTTGTGTAATTGATTATGGGTGTGTACTTGTGTACTTGTCTGTCTTTGTATTTGTGTGTATCAAGTGTGTACATGTGTGTGGTTGTCTTTGTGTTTGTAGGTGTGAATTTGTGTAATTGATTATGGGTATGTACTTGTGTATAGTTGTTGTTGTGAGAGTAGTAATGGTATGGTTGCCTTTGTATCTGTATGTGTGTACGTGTGTGTGTTTCGTTGTCTTTGTATTTGTGTAATTGATTATGTACTTGGTTGTCTTTGTGCTTGTCGCTAATATTCGTAGTAGTATTATCACTACTATTGATTCTTCCTCACTTTACCCACCACCATTGCACTATACATACTTTCCCCTACAATTTCCTTACTTGACTACTTGACCACTGCTTGACCTCTGCTTGACCACGTCATCGATCACTTTAATCACTACCATAATCTTAGGCACATCGTCCTCTACAATTTAAGTGGTCACTCGACCCCTTGACCACTACTTGACCACTGCTTGACCACTACTTGACCACTAATTTACCACCCTTTAATCATCACCATCTCATTACAATCACTTTTCCCTAAAATTTCCCTAAAATTTTCCTCACTTACACACCGCTTGACCACTGCTTGACCACTACTTGACCACTACTTGATCATTAATTTACCACTAATTTAATCATCACCATGTCACTACGACCAATTTTCCTTAAAATTTTCCTTACTTGACCACTTGACCACTCCTTGACAACTACTTGACCACTAATTTACCACTCTTTAATCATCACCATCTCATTACAATCACTTTTCCCTAAATTTCCCTAAAATTTTCCTCACTTGACCACTGCTTGACCACTGCTTGACCACTACTTGACCACTAATTTACCACTAATTTAAACATTACCATGTCACTACGACCAATTTCCCCTAAAATTTTCCTTACTTGACCACTTGACCACTGATTGACCACTAATTTACCACTCTTTAATCACCACCATATCATTACAATCACTTTTTCCTAAAGTTTCCTTACTTGACTACTTGACCCTTACTTGACCATTGCTTGACCACTGGTTGACCAGTGTGTAATTGCGAACACCTCTTATTATATTTATTACCACCCCTGTATCACTCCTACTTGATCACTAATACCCCTTACCACCATACCCATTATAACTTTATAAGATTTCCTTTGTAATCGGTGAATATACCACCCTTCACTACTATCACACTGTTCAGATGATAGTAACCACCTCTTACTTCGAGTACAACCACGACCCATCACACCCTTGTCTATCACTACGCATACTAATGTAACCAAAATAACTTTCCCCTCTTCCAGAACCAACTAAACATTTAATTACTTTTTACACCCCACCAGGCAGCGTCAAAAAAAAACCCGTTCCCACGAGACACGCCGAAAAAATTTCACCCGCCCAAAAATATTTCCTTCAGCCTCCACAAAAAACCCGTTCCCACGAGGCACGCCGAAAAAATTTCACCCGCCCAAATTTCCTTCAGCCTCCAGGCTGGAGCCATATTTCCTTCATAAACACTACTATGGAGGCTAAAAGTGGGGTCTGGAAACCCTAGTCTACTACTCACGGCGCTCTCATACCGTCGCTCTCATACCGGCGCTCTCATCACGATGCTCTCATCACAGCGAACTCATCACGGCGCTCTCATCCCGGCGCCCTTATCACGTCACTATCATTACGACCCTCTCATTCTGGTGCTCTCATCACAGCGCTCTCATCACGTCTCATCACGGCCCTCTCATCCCGGTGCTCTCATCACGACGCTCTCATCCCAGCGCTCCCATCACGGCCCTCTCATCACGACCCTCTCATCCCGGCGCTCTCATCCCGGCGCTCTCATCACGACGCTCTCATCTCGGCGCTCCCATCATGTCTCTTCACGGCCCTCTCATCACGACCCTCTCATCCCGGCGCTCTCATCACGACGCTCTCATCCCGGCGCTCCCATCATGTCTCTTCACGGCCCTCTCATCACGACCCTCTCATCACGACCCTCTCATCCCAGCGCTCTCATCACAATGCTTTCATCCTGACGTTCCCATCACGTCTCATCATGGCCCTCTCATTACGGCGTTCTCATCACAGCCCTTTCATCCCGGCGCTCCCATCACGGCGCTCTCATCACGGCGCTCTCATCACGTCTCATCCCGGCACTATCATCACGACGCTCTCATCCCGACGCTCCGATCACGTCTCATCATGGCCTACTCATCACTGCGTTCTCATCACGGCCCTCTCATCCCAGCGCTCTCATCCTGGCCCCCTTATCCCGGCGCTCTCGTCCCGGCCTCCTTATCCCGGTGCTTTCTTCCCGGCGCTTTCATCCCGACCTCCTTATCCCGGCGCTTTCATCCCGACCTCCTTATCCCGGCGCTTTCATCCCGACCTCCTTATCCCGGCGCTTTCATCCCGGCTCCCTTATCCCGGCGCTCTCATTCTGGCGCTCAAATCCTGGCGCTCTCATCACGTCTCATCACGGCCCTCTCATCCCGGCGCTTTCATCACGTCTCATCACGGCGCTCTCATCACGTCACTCTCATCACGCTCCTCTCACCCCGGCGCTCTCATCACGCCCCTCTCATTCTGGCGCTCTCACCCCAGCGCGTCGGAAAGTCTCAGGATGTTTCGCCATGTCTCCTGCCTCGTGCACCCTCATACCCCAGGTGTCTGCAATGTCCTGTGTCCATCATCGTACTGTCACTTCCCCCAGGCAACACGCCTCCCATCAATGTTCTTACCCAGCCACTATGACTTTAGGTACTTTTGCCTTAATTCACCCCAAACAAACAAGGATCCCTTCGAGCCTCATTTGCATCGGTCCGGCAATCACTTTCCGGTTAGGGTTAGGGTTAGGATTAGGGTTAGGGTTGTGTGTGTGTATACCCCTAACCCTAACCCTAACCGGAAAGTGATTGCCGGACCGATGCAAATGAGGCTCGAAGGGATTCTTGTTTGTTTGGGGTGAATTAAGGCAAAAGTACCGACTTTAATATGGCCAAACTAATTAATTTCCCGAGACACTGTTTATGAGCTTTCTCCGATCTTCAGATCTTGGAGAATTTCAAGTTGTTTCTTCTGCTTGGTTCGCCCACCTCATGTCATATAATATGTCTTCTAAGTCTTTGCCATCATTTTGTTCAGATGTTAAAATACAACATCTACATTAGCAACATCAAAAGAGGTCGCCCAATTAGCATTTACCCCATCTAAGTAACGCTAAAAGTGCCAACTGAACATCCAAAATAGGACATATCTTTACATGTAAAGATTTTCTTTTCTAAACGTACCTTAGCATATCTCATGCTGTCGTTTACATTTTATAACACGCACAAAAAGCTATAAATATGCAGTATTACAGCGGACGTTATATATTTATGACCTGAAGAAAAGCTGAAAGATCTAAAGCGAAATCATAAACATCATAAAGGAAAATCATATGTTATTCCGAGTCAATTAGCTAATCACAATGTATGGCAGCTTCCGGGTATCTTGATATGTCAGATAAGTATATATAACACATGGCCACTTCGAAAGACAGTTTCTGAAATTTAAAACAATACAAGTACACGAGTAAATACGTGGGTAACATGCGTTAGACATCTCCAATCTCTCATGATGTTCCACAATTTGCTATCTTGAGGTCAATCGAAGGTGTTAATGTCGTCTACGAAACAAGTATGGAGATCTACAAAGTAGCTCATCGATGGTTCTCATGTTGGAGATATGGTCTTTGGTTTCCTCCGCCTGTCTAAAACCTGCCTTGTGATTAACTTGTGTGTGTGTGTGGGTTCGCTTTGAACTGAAGCGTAGTTAACACATATATATATATATAAGCTCTGCGCGCACAAGTACATTCCCACACACACATACACACGTTACCTATCAGCAGAAGGTAATCTGTGTCTACGCCCGCACATCTATAAACTGTTACCTCGTGCAGACGTGAACTAAATTTGCTCAATTGATTTTGTATCACAAACTAGTTACAATTTAATGTATCGAACTCATAAACTACTTACAACGTAACGTATAGAACAAACCAAATACTTACCACTCCATGTGTCAGACCACAAAGTACTTACAACTCTATGTATCAGACTACAAAGTACTTACAACTCCATGTTTCAGACCACAAACTTCTTACCACTCCATATGTCAAACAGACAAACTACTTACAACTCTATGTATCAAACAGACAAACTACTTACAACTCCATGTATCAAACAGACAAACTACTTACAACTCCATGTATCACACCACAAACTACTTAAAACCCCATATATCGAACAGACAAACTGCTGACAAATTAAATGTATCGAACATAACAAGCTCTTACAACTCAATGTAAAGAACATACTTCAATTATCAGACCACAAACTACTTACAACTCTCTGTAAAGAATACACTACATACATCTCCATGTACTGATCACCAACTATTAATAACTCCATATACCGGATTACAAACTACATATATATATATATATATATATATATATATATATATATATATATATATATATATATATATATATGCATATACAAACCATTTCGACCATCTGCGCATCAATTTCTAAACAACCAAATACCCTCGACACAGTACAACATCCACAACATCAATAAACCGAACGAAATATTTCACATCAAGACAGAACCCAGATAATGTAAATTGAAAATACTAATCACAAATATAAATTGCGGGAAAGAGAAGAAAGAAAAAATAAAACAATAACGCCCTAACCGCTAAGCCAAAATTAATTTGCTAACAACCTGTTCGGAAGAGTTCAAAAATCCATACAGAGCCGTTAACGACTTCGGTAATTCGGCCGGGACATCATCAGTTTCTGGAGTAATTCAGAAAATAACAAATCACGGCCGTTGTATCACCGGGGATGTGAAACAATTTCCCGCGAGTGTCTGAAGAGATGAAACTGCAGGCTGTTGTGTTATTTTTTTCTAAAGCCCGGGGGAATACAATCCAATCGCGGATATGGGAATGGTGTAACAAAAAATGGGATCGGTTGTCTAATGATACGTCTAACATAAAACGGTAACAATGCAGACAAAGAGAAACTGATCCATGTTTATAAATCTATTTGCGGTTGAACAAGTTCAGGGAGGAAGACGTCTGGGAAATCTGGAGTGTTTTCTGAAATGTGGCTGTAAAGAACTAATATTCAGTTTTATACTGTCCTGACTTGCTTTGGTGGTGGTGGGGAGGGGGGGGGGGGGTTGTGTGCTGGCTCTCTCATCCCGGCGCTCTCATAACGACGCTCTCATCCCGGCGCTCCCATCATGTCTCTTCACGACCCTCTCATCACGACCCTCTCATCCCGGCGCTGTCATCACGACGCTTTCATCCCGACGTCCCCATTACGTTCATCATGGCCCTTTCATTACGGCGTTCTCATCACAGCCCTCTCATCCCGGCACTCCTACCACGGCGCTCTCATCACGTCTCATCTCGGCCCTCTCATCCCGGCGCTATCATTACGACGCTCTCATCCCGAAGCTCCCATCATGTCTCATCATGGCCCACTCATTACTGCGTTCTCATCACGGCCCTCTCATCCAGGTGCTGTCATCATGACACTCTCATCCCGGCGCTCTCATTCCGGC
The DNA here is from genome assembly GCA_963921405.1 of Cepaea hortensis. NCBI lineage: Eukaryota > Metazoa > Mollusca > Gastropoda > Stylommatophora > Helicidae > Cepaea > Cepaea hortensis. The sequence continues at coordinate 32,946,638 of OY992888.1, forward strand.
CCCCTTATCTTGATCAAATCGAATCATCGTAAGATAAATGGGAAAACCGGGAACTCAAGTGAATCACCTATGATTCAAAGCGATGACCAACAGATTGATCCCACTGATAACTCAGTTAAATCACTGATTACTCGAACCGCCAAATATTTATTGGTATAAATACAGGCTACTGAACATAAAACGTTAACGTCACTATATACCGCCAACCTCTAAAAGACACTCTCCTTTTAGCGCAGCAGTTACCTATCAAAAGAAACCGTTAACCAAAGAAGACGCCGTCAACCCCTAATAGACGACGTCAACCCATACAGGACACCGTCAACCCCGAACAGACGCCGCCAATCCCTCATAGGCGCCGTCAACCCCTCAAAGGCGCCGTCAACCCGTAATAGACGCCGTCAACCCCTCATATCGTCAACCCCTAATAGACCCGTCAACCTCTAAAAGACGCCATCGACCCCTAATAGACGCTGTCAACCCTTAACATATGCCGTCAAACCCTGAAAGACATTCGTCATTTAGCAAAGCAGTTACCCTATAAAAGAAACCGTCAACCCCCAGAAGACGTCTTTATCCTCAAAATACGCTGCCAGGAAGAGGAAGGAAAATAAGTACTCCCACACACGACCTGGGGATGTCCCGTACTTGAGCATTAAAAGTCACACGAGCGGACCCAGCTGAACTAGCCAGGACTCCAACATGTTTATTGAAGAATCCAACATTTCTATAAACACATTCATTACATGTTTATGTTAGAATCCAGTACGATACCTACTTACACTCGTCCGTCTAGTTTCCCATTTCACTGTCTATTATCTAAACGCCGGTGTATTTTATAAATTATACCATTTAAATGTATACTTTTCAACTAGAAAGCATCTCCACGTTTTACTTTAAATTAGAAGGAACCTTTTGCACTGTAAGATTGCGATAATCAATGCCTATGGGAAGTGGGGCCAACACAGAAGCATTAATACAGTTATATAATCAAGAAGATATTTGACTAGAAAATGTTATAAATTTTTAATTTTTTTTTGTTTTCATTCGCCCGCTTTGAACTCACTCACGCGTAGTTCATATACACGATACTATTTCTAGTGTATTGGACTAATTTTTTGCGTGTGGATGACCTTTCCCTATTACCAGTACCCCTCGCCGTTAGCCGAACCTACACCGACTTCTGAGGTACTTGTCATATACGTCCTCAAGTCAAAGACGAGAGGTCAACATTTTAGTCCAGTTGACCGGTGTAGGGGTTGAACCCGCTACCATGGCATTAGCACACCGGATCTTTAAGAACGAGCTCTCTTATCCATTTGGCCACGCTGACCTATACTAGCAAGTGGTCAAAACAAGAATCAAAGTCGGGGCCTTCTTCATGTGGGTGTCCTGGGACGAGTTGATTGGGGTCATGTCACAGTTGTGACTAAATGAGTGATAATAAAGTCTTAAGAGACACGTCTTTCGACAAACCCGTAACAAGATGCACCGGCAAGACGGGGAAAAGTCGAGCAGAGAAAGTGATTACAGCAACATAGATTAACTGAAGAGAAACGGTCTATAGGGCTGCTTGAGAAAATGGGCAGAAAAATAGTAGAAAATGCAACACGAAGAAAGAAAGAAGAACATGGAGCAGGAGTGTAAACGGAGAAAATGGATATAATGAGGAAGAAAATCAGCTGCCACGAAATAACTTAAAAATGGGAAGATAGCATGGATGTGAATAAATGGGTGGTAATATGATGTTGGGTAAGAAGGTTCTGCGAATCGACAATGACAGAATACACTAACGGAGTGCGGTAATATTGTTAAGGCTGAATCGGGTTATACGGCATTGATTCATGGAAGTTTTTTGTGGATGTATGAAAGACAGAGTGAGGAATGTAGAACAAATTAATAAACACTGCATAGATAGTGAGGAAGAAAAAAAGACAGAAATGCAAGATAGAATATATATGTTGCAAGAGGAGGACGAGGATGAGGAGGAGGAAAAAGAAGAACACGAATAAAAATAAGCAGGAGAAGAAAAAAAAACAAGAACAAGCAGAAAAAGAACAAGCAGAAAAAGAAAAAAAAGCAGAGAAGAAGAAGAAGAAGAAGAAGAAGAAGAAGAAGAAGAAGAAGAAGAAGAAGAAGAAGAAGAAGAAGAAGAAGAAGAAGAACAACAACAACAACAACAACAACAACAACAACAACAACAACAACAACAATAACAATAACAACAGCAACAACAACAACAACAACAACAACAACAACAACAACAACAACTAACAATGACATCGAGGTGGATTGATGGGAAGAGAGAAGAAAAAAGGAATTCTTAATATCACTTTTTTTTTTTTTTTTTGCGTATCCTTTTTACAGGACTTAGCTGTCAACAGCAGCATCTTTCAGCTGTCTGTTGATCTCTTGGCAAGATTACGCTCAGTAGTTTGCCATTGCTTTCTGAGCGGCCGGCTCAGTATCCGAAAGTCACGAGCGGGGGTCGAACCACCTCAGTTCTCGCTCCGCTGCGAGACTCTGCGTGATAAACGGGATTACAGAGAGAAAGTGTTGTAACCCCACAGCCAGAGAGACCGGCCTTAATATCACTAGAACCGTTAAATTCTAAGTTTAAAAAAAAAAAAGGTACACAATTCAGTTAAAGCAAACGACCGACTATCAACATACAGTTAAAATGTAACAGTTTTCAGTACTGGCATAAACACACTACAAAGCCCCCCCCCCCCCGGGTGGGGGGGGGGTGGGGGGGGGAGGTGAGGAAATAAATGAAAGCCAGGCAAAGGGAGATGTCATCTCTGAATATTACACGTGATCATTGTTTACTGTGTAAATCTTATTTTTGAACAATGGATCACTGAAAACGAGATTCCAATCCAATAAAATAAATAATGGAAATTCAAAAATGCAGGCATCCAATGTTGATTACATACGAACATAAATGATGAGATTGGGTACTAAAGGGTTGAGGCGCAAGACAGAAAGTGGGTAGACGGGTATTCTGGCTGTAAGGTAGAGAGATAGACAGTGAGGACGACTAAAAGGTGGATATGTAGGCAGATAGGTGGTATTTTAGATATAGATTCATGTACCTGCTGCTTTGAAGGAAGACTGCGGACGATCAAGGGCTAGGGAAAGCAAATTAGAATAAAATGCATGTCATTATCGGATGTGCTGAGTCACAGATTTGACGCAACAATGCAGCGTAACTCACTACATGATGTTCCCGATGTATTCTAATGTTTAAAATATTCTGCTGTCATAATTCTCTTCACCGTGTAATCATAACCCGTGATGACATTCGCCCTCTTTTCTTTTATTTAAATATCTCCCACTTAATCAATTTCACTTCTCTAATTGAGAACCCGATCAAAGACTACCCCGAGGGAATTACACCACTACATTAGAATCAATGTCTCAAAGTGTCGGGGATGCGTATAAAGATTGTGCCATCTTAAGACAAGACGCCACACAGAAATGAAGGCTAATTGGATCCAAATGGCGTAACTTTGAAACATAATTCTGACGACAAGGTCAGTCTTACTGTAGACTTTCTCACAGCTGCATCCTCTGTCATTGACCCAGTAGCATGTCATCCCTGCCGGAGTCACAGTGGCGTAGTGGCTAGGAGCTCGCCAACAGCCTGATGGTCATGAGTGCGATTCCGCATCCGGGAGTATTTATTAAATTGACCTGGGTACCCACGTCTGCCCAGCCGTAAATGGGCACGAGGAAATGTCTTGGGAAGTAAACTCGGCTGGCGAGATACTGGCCACGTGACCAACCGAGTGTCGACTAGCTACTAAAATATTGCTCCAGCACCATATAACCGCTGCCCTGAAGGGGTGTTAAAGGGTCCTCTAGTTCTCTTTATTTTACTTATTCCCGATTTCTTATCCATCTATTTACCACTTCCTTCTCCTTTCTACCAATTGCGACTCCTTCCCTCGTATTCTACTTTCTTCCCAACTTCGGGTTCACATTTTTACCCCCATATTTCTTTGTTTCTATGTCCACTTTATATTTGTGTGGCCATCTATGTCTCTGGATACCTACAATCGCCCATATCCTGCGTCAGTTACTTTTCTTTCCACCACCTAACGTGATTGGTATCTTCCCTGCCTGCGACATTCTCCAGTTAACGGGGTGAGAGACTGGTCGCTTCCTCTTGATTCAACATATATAGGTAGATGTGCTAGTCTGGCCTGGGATTATACCTCATGTTGTTTGCATTACGTTGATGTTGACCCTAATACGGGGTTGATGTTATAGATAATTTTATGTTAAGTAATTTTCCACTGCTTTCATATGTACATTGCCATTGCTTTCATGTGTATATTGCTATTGCTTTCATACGTATATTGCGAATGCTTTCATGTGTATATTGCCATTGCTTTCATGTGTATATTGCCATTGCTTTCATGTGCATATTGCCATTGCTTTCGTGTGTATATTGTGATTGCTTTCATGTTTATATTGCCATTGCTTTCATGTTTATATTGCCATTGCTTTCATGTGAATATTGCCATTGCTTTAATGTGAATATTGCCATTGCTTTCATGTGAATATTGCCATTGCTTTCATGTTTATATTGCCATTGCTTTCATGTGAATATTGCCATTGCTTTAATGTGAATATTGCCATAGCTTTCATGTATATATTGCCATTGCTTTCATGTTTATATTGCCATTGCTTTCATGTGAATATTGCCATTGCTTTAATGTGAATATTGCCATTGCTTTCATGTATATATTGCCAGTGCTTTCATGTGTATATTGCCATTACTTTCATGTATATATTGCCAGTGCTTTCATGTGTATATTGCCATTGCTTTCATGTATATATTGCCAGTGCTTTCATGTGAATATCGCCATTGCTTTCATGTGAATATTGCCATTGATATCGCTTACCGGTTAGTTTAAAATGCGTTTCACAATCACCGACACACCGAGTCGAAGGTTCGAAATCAGTCGCAGACGATTGGGAAGCAGACCTCTTTGAGTAGATTTCGGTGTTCAGAAAACAATGGCAAACTACTGAACTAACGATGTCTAGTAAATCATACACAACCAATGGATTGAGGGCGATAGCAGCAAAGTGGTAGAGCAGAGGATGCTTTATAGGCTCTTTCAGCAGTTAATCATTTCTGTCATTGAGTATGGTTTGGGGCTACTTATTGAATCAAAGAACCAGCTTGAAAGGTTGGAGCGCATACAGAATGGGGCGATGCGGGTGATCCTGGAGTGCACACGGGAGACACCAATTAGATGCGTGAGGCATATCGTGAATTATCAAGAATTGCAGACAGGTACATGGTCCTTCAAGCCAAATGTATCTCCATAACAATTGCATCCTCTTACGACACATCATCTTTGCTTTCCATGTAACGAATATTTCTCTATGGTACGGAGACTACACGCCTTATATAAGAGCTCTAACAGAGACTGGCTGCTTTCTTAGTTGTTTACTCGATGATAAAGATTTCTAACGAAGCGTTTGATATCGTTTGCCCGTTGTTTGTCGAGCCACCCAGACAGTTTAGTGTTAACATGTTTGTTGTCAATAAATATTATAAGATAGCTGCAGACATTTGTCAACAGACAATTCTGTTGGATAAGATGGCCAGAAATAAGATGGCCAGAAATGGTAACATAATTGTCAATACTTAAATATATGCAATAAGCCACGGTTGTTGTTGTAATAATGTAAGCACTTAAAATGCTGATGATATTCCTCCGTGTCACTGTATCAATCTATCCAGCATCATTTCTCTTGGTCTGCCCCTGCCTCTCTTCTCCTTGATCTTTCCAGTTGTCACAATGTTCTCCAATGCCTCTCTTCTCATCACATGACGAAAGAAAGTTGTTTGCCTCATTCTTATTGTTTTATATAGTGTTCTAGTTTCATTTGCCTCTTTCAGGCAATCGTTGTTAGTTACTCTGTCAATTCAAGGAATTCGCAACATTCGTCTCAAGAACCACAACTCTGTTGCTTTCACTTTATTCCTGATTTGTTCATTTACAGTCCACACACACATACACACACACACACACACACACACACACATATATATATATATATATATATATATATATATATATATATATATATATATATATATATATACCAAATGGACACATTATCAGACTGCTACTAGTACAATTAGTATTGGCACTCTTCGCTGGCTGTTGAAGATCATCACGGAGCACGTATGGAAATGTTCTATATGTTGTGATGTCGGTTCTTGACTCAACTCAGCTCTGTCGATCACGTCTTTCAATTATCCTCTCATTTAGAGATATGCTTTGCATGTCTGTTTTCACAATGGTATTGTTCATCATAACCATGCGCCATGCCGATAAGCGTGGGCGGTCATGTTTCAACATCTTTCACGAATACTAGAATCGTGGATGAGCTGTGTTCTTGTCTCGACCATTGTTTGTTCAGTGAGCACCAAAACACCACCAGTCCTCACGGAATTCTGCGTTGTATTGGTAGATTCACATAACTCAACCGCAGTCTACAGTTTCTTTTTGTATATGTGGTCATGTCATGCCCGATTGATCCAATCCGGATATATTAATATCTCGTTTGAGAACGCCAGGGCAATGGTGGAAGTCTGCAAGACGAAAAACAAACTCTGCAATACAATGTTGTAACTTGAAATGATATTTGAAAAAAAAAAAAAAAACATTATGGAAGTGATATATAGAACCTGTAATGTGTTTTACATGTGAACTAGACAAGCAGGGTAACTTCTGATGACAATGAAAATGTGGTGTCTGTCATGATATGGCTGGCAGGCGACGATCCTGATGGATTAAACGACAGAAACATTTATATGCTAAGTGACGGTCCTGTAATTTTCAAAAAGACAGCGATCGTGACTTCAAACACTGGCCGTACGTATTGGACGGGGAACGGAAGAATCGTTTACCTCCGGGAAGTTCGGAGCGAGATCAAACAGTGATCGCGTGGAAATACGGTGAACAGAGTCATTTGATCAAACGGAGAAACACGATGGAACAGGGGATCGTCTTTAGTAAAGACGATGATCAGTACGGTGTACGGAGATCAAAACAACCAGGGAATAGAACAAAGGCTGAGGGTTAAGAACAAAACAAGTGACGTAGTCCAGCCCATAACTTTGAACTGAATTTACTGTTGTAAAAAACGAGTTGAAGTTGGCCTTTACGATAGGCGGGTGTGGATTTGATTCAGTGCAGTAATAGAAAATATATCACAGAGTTTAGGTTGTGTAAAGATAACCAGCCCTGTCCCTTCATGGGAATTAAAGGATATATTTCGAGGCCGAAAATATAATTCAATAAGGTTCCCTGCACTTGTCATTTAAGGTAATTACCTATCTGAGCAGAAGAAATTGGTAATGCTCGGAGAAAGTGATACAGAATATCAAGTGTGACCCTGTTTTGAAAAGAAGGGCATACCAGTGTGAGTCAAGTTGACCAACGAAACAGAAGCACTCTAATCATGTAATATAAACACTAGAGAAAGGAAAAGACTATAAGTAAGGTTATTTTTTTCATGAAGGACAATCCTCAGTGTATAGCAGAGATATTGTTGGACTGGTGTTTATAACTTTTTCAATACCAGGAATATATTACCGATCGTGGTTTTTTGGGAAACAGAAAGGACCATAATTACGCAGTCAAGCAGTGTTGATCTGACATTCACAGGAAATATAAATCTTACAGCATGTCGAATGTGTATATGTGAAGACTCGAACATTAAATTAGAATTCAGTGGAGAATATAGTCTTCAATACATTTCCAGAACCTATGGCAACAAAACCATCATCAGTCATCAAGAAGCAGCCGGGTGAGAGATTCCACGTTATGTGCTGTGTGAGGTCTAATAGCTGTATAATGATGACAAACTCTGATACTGATCCGGGAGTATATTCTGTCACACTTTCAAGATAGATCACATCACATATATTCACACACATACCTTGCACACTCAACTGACACTTTTCTGCAATAAATGTTTTATCATTTTGTTCGAAAACGGTGTTAGTGGAGGTATGTGCTGAAGGAACGTGAATGGGGGTATTGTCTGTTGGAGAGAGAGAGCGTTAGTGATTAAAAGACTTTAAAAATAAAAGGGGGGTATGTAGACAAAGGTCCACCAGCAGAGGAAAACCTAGACAAGGATAATTAACAGGTGTGCTTGTTGGTTCCACTTTCCCCCCAGGGACGACAAGCGACATTAATGGGGCTCGTCCGGGATATATATTGGTGACCTTAATGGGGGCACGTCCATGAGATATATGGTAACATTAAAGGAGAGCACGTCCAAGATATATATATATATATATATATATATATATATATATATATATATATATATATATATATAGGGTGACTTTATATAATAGCACGTCTATGGGATATATATAGTGACTAAATGTGAGCAGGTCCAGGGGATATATAGTGATATTGCATATTGCATTATATATTTGGGCTACATCACATTGCTGTTGGGGACATTATTGTCGGGAAATTAAAGATCCAGACAGGGTGAATTTGGATAGGTGGTAAGACACATTACATACCTGTTGACACTTTACACGTCTACATAAGTCTTAGTCCTGAATCTCCTCTTGTGGTTGAGAGATTGTTTGTGGTGTACTGTGTGGTGTCATATTTATATATAGATCTAGATATATAAAAATATATAGATATATATTTATTTTAGATATTGAGTACTTACTTACTGCCTTAGGGTTTCTTTACTCAACCTGCTGACTCATCTTCTTTAACTATGGCCACTCATAAACTAGAGATGGAAGAATTGAGAGAAAGGGGTGAAGCGATGGGGTTGTCTGGACACACACTATCCGAGTATATACAGGGGGTAGAAAGAGAGCGTCGTCAAGCAGAAAGAGAAGACCGAAAGGCAGAGCTAGAGCTCAGAAAGATAGAACAGGAGGCCAAGAGACTGGAAATGGAACAGACTGTCAAGAGACTGGAAATGGAACAGGACAACAAGAGGTTGCAAGCTGAAGAAGCCAACAAGATAAGAGAACATGAATACCGCATGCGAGAACTAGAACTCAAAACACAAACTAAGGGAGAAACAGATGGAGCAGAAGGAGGATCATCTTCACATGGTTCAACTAACATGAGTGGACATGGTTACCATGCCATGAAGTTTCCCTTAGCTGTTTATGAGGAATCTAAAGAATGATTTGACCAATACGCGAACCGCTTCGAGGCCATGGCAGTCGCTATGGGGCTGGATAGAAGCAGATGGAATCTTAAATTATCCCAGGGAGTACGAGGTTACGGTTTCGAGGTTTACTCACGCCTACCACCGGGACATGAAAACAACTACGAAGAATTAAAAGCAACTTTGATGAAACACTATGAGGTCACCGCACAAACGTATCGGAAGAAGTTTCGATCGGCAAAAAGAGAGCCGGGAGAGCTATTCGCCGCCTACAGTCTGCGCGTAAAATCATATCTCCAAAAATGGATGGATTTGGCAGAGTTCAAAAGGGACTATGAGAGTCTGGAAGAGCTGATGGTAGTCGACCAGATGCGCCAGCAAATGTCAGAACCACTGAAGACATTTTTCGGAGAACAAGGGGCGGAACAAAGGTCCACCAGCAGAGGAAAGCCAAGACAAGGATAATTAACAGGTATGCTTGTTGGTTCCACTCCCCCCCCCCCCCCAGGGACGACAAGTGACAGTGTCTTTTGAAAATGCACAAAATACCATAGACGGACATAAAACCTACAGAGACAGTCCTTCAAGACATTAATGAATACCATACACTGATTAGAAAAATTAGACATAGAAAATCAAGGTGATTTAAACCCATTATGTGGATACATTAACATTCTTTAACAAAACAAAAAACGTTGTGATAACTGGCAAAATTAATGGTAACAGAGTAAGGAGATGGTAAAGGTATAAATACAAGAACATCAGGCCATGTGACATAATCAGGGTAAAACACAGACCTGATTCAAGAATGATGATCGTGTGGGATGGTGAACCATAAAGAATATCGGTGTGTCACACAATGACGATGAATATACAGTCAAACCTTGGTTTTAGGCGATAATCCGTCCGAAAATAATCGACGACACCCGAAACCGACGAAAACCGAGGCAATTATTTCCATATGAATCACCGTGAATCCAATTAATTTGTTCTAGACACTTCAAAATACATACCAAAAACACATTTTATAGAGAATAAATATAGTTTTTAATACTATTTTTGGGCACCAGACCTGTCTGAATTCGCACCTTCCCCGCACCTAGTAACACAGTGTATACCAGTGCACCTCTTTTTTTTTTCTTTTTCAAACCATAATCTGCTTGCCTTTAAATCACTAAGTACACTAACATTGGGCAGTGGGGGGCGTTTTATGTGATATTCACTGGCACAGGAACGGAGCATAATGGGGACGACCCGTTGCTGTGAAGTTGGAACCACGACTAACTAACTAACTAACTAACACTAACATTCGTCTCAGTCATTTTTTTTAATGAGATCGGCATACAACAGACTGACCTTTTCACACATGGTATCCTCCGAAACAGAATGACCATCTACCTGTATTTGATTTATCCAAATTAATAATAACTGTTCGACATCTTCAATTGTTTGCGATCTCTGTTTCGATAGCACATTCATGTCTTTCGCTACATTAGCCTCTTTTATTGCTTCCTTTTTCGCCAAAATGAAACTTATTGTAGATGGCGACTTCCCGTACACGCGGCCGATTTAAACAATCTTAATGCCACTCTCGTATTTTATTATTAGCAAGTGATGCTCACACAACGAAAAACAACGCCAAACTGAGCATAAGAACTCGTGGGTCCCTTTGTTTTCTCAAAATTAGCAGCGAGGTTGTGTGGGCATGTCGTTGAAATCCGAGGCAGTCGACGAAAACCGAGACAATTTTTTCGCGTAAACGGACGAAAACTGAAGCAACGAAAACCGAGATTTGACTGTATTATGAACATTCAGAGAAGACGCGGGATTGATTGGTTCCTCTGTATTATAATAAATACACATAAATAGCAGATGCCGGGGAACCGTGAACATTGTTTAATGTGTGTTTCTTGCATTGATCGCGCCACTCTACTGAACAACTAAACTGAACAATGGCAATCCACCGGTATTCAAGTTCTACCATTAACTAAGGGTCCTCGTGCAGACTTAGACCCAGCAAATGTGCATTTAACCAAATGCATCAATTATTGCGAAGCTGCGCCGACAATTACATTACAAACACTAGAAACTGCGCAAATTCATAGCAGAACATTCTAGAACCTCAACAAGGCTTTAACAATTCGTCAATCTGTGAAAGAAAGAAGCAACTCCTTCGCTGCAAGATAACCCGTTTGCAGTACATGTTAAAACCTGCAGAGCTTTCGACTCAAGTTAGCAGTTGTCTCATGAACACGACTGCAAGCTGCAAGATATAATAGGTCACTGTTGCAATGTTGCCCCACGAATACTGACTGAATTGAAGATAGAATAAAGCTTGACAGCAGTAAATATTGAATAGAGGTTATCTATATAGTTGGCGAATGGTAATTATTAATAATAATCGTCATCATACGCTATGACGGCAATCATGGGCGGTATTTGTTCGCTACCTCACACGGTCACAAGTCACGGATGATGTCTGTTTTCTTGTCCCGATCATGCTATATGGCCAAGCCATCAAGGTATTCATCTCTTTGGTTTCATTTTGCTCTTCTCCCTTAATTATGGCAGCTGTCGTCGATTTCAAGGTTATTTCTCCTCGCGTCCACGTCTTTTCAACTGTAAATGTGAATCTGTTTTTGAACTGTATTAATCGCTCAAGAGTTCCCCAACTATTCATGTATTCTGTGAGGCAGACTTCCAGCATCCACCTCACCTCTCATCATTGCCCCCGTTCGATGTGTACCGAGAACTTCGGTAAGCTAAGCTAACGATCGTTTATATGCGGGTTAGCATTCAATGGAAACTCGTCCGCTAAGCGAAGCGTCGGATGAGTGGGGTTTGGGTGTATACATTTATACCATTATTACCATTAACTACCCTACGGACTGCCGGTCTCTCTGGCCGAGGGGTTACAACACGTTCTCCGTAATCCCGTTTATCACGCAGTCTCATAGCGGGGCGAGAGCTGGGAGCGGTTCGACTCCCGCTGGTGACTTGCGGGATAACTGAGCCGGCCGTTCAGAAAGCAATGGCAAACTACTGAGCGTAATCTTGCCAAGAAATCAACATACAGCTGAAAGATGCTGATGTTGACAGCGATGTCCTGTAAAGGATATGCAAAACAAAAAAAAAAACCTATGGACTGGCGTTTCATTTATACCAGGTGTATATTTGTGAGTCTTTGTGTTTATAGAATGTGTTTGTTATATAGAGGTCGTGTTGGCTGCAAAGCTCTATCAATCTACTTCCGTTATCATCTCTTTCACTGTGTTGGTCTCCAAATGCTCCAAGATGTTTTTCTATGCCTTCTCTGTTGTGTCCTAGTCTTTCATTGAAGTCTCCCATAACTATGATGTTGTCCTGCTTTTCTATTTTATTTAGCACGTCATGAATGTCTTCGTAGAAGTCCTCGCATTCTTGCTCATTATTGTTTGTATTACATGGTACGTATATGTGTACATATGTTGTAATTGTTTGTTCTTTTATTCTCACTGTTATGATTCTTTCTGATATATATTTTATTTTTAGTATTCCTCTTGCTAGCCGTGGTTCAATGACTATTCCCACACCGTGTCTTGCCCTTTCTTGCTGTTAGACTCCAGAGAAGACAAATGTGTAACTGTGATGATTCTGCTTGCATCCTCCCCCCTTTATTCTGGTGTCCGCTATTCCCATCAGTTCTCTTTCCCATCCTCTCTTTCATTGTTTCTATAAATTCTTCTTCTGTTATCAGTTATCGGTTATTCAGTTATCAGTTGGGGTATCTTCATTGCACTCCGGACATGTCCATAGGTGCTCAGATCCTCCCCCCACCCCCCAGCATATGCATCAGCGTCCGGTGGCTAATATGCCAGTTCTGTGTTGGTTGACGAGGCGCTTTGTTTTCCCGATGTACCTCTCGCGTCTGGCTGTGCCGATTCTTACTCCCAGGTCTTTCATCCTGGACAGCGACGTGGAATCACTGACGTCAAAGTCCTCTGTTCTCGCCATATCTTTGAGGTAGTTAATAACATCGGCACGATCCATGGGCTGGCCATCTACAGGGGGTGCAGAGCCAGCCAGTTTGTCAGCTCGTTCATTTCCCTCGACTCCCGCATGTCCCGGGATGAAGATGAAGGTGATTTTACGGACAACAGACTTCCGCAGCGACTCAGGCCACTGTCTACGTACAGATCCAGCTTCGACCTTTTGAATCATGCTCATTGAATCACTTAGTACACACACGTTGGTATAATGCTGTGATTCCAGTCATATGAAAGCCTGTGTAACTGCCATCACCTCCATCGTCATGCTGCTCGTGGTCATAAAGTGGGCACCACTGGATTCTTGAACGGTTCGGCCCGCTGAACGGGCTGCAAATGCCCACGCACTTCTCTGCTGCTTTACAACAGATCCATCTGTATAGATGAGCACTTCGGGGCTATCTGAGTGTTCATAGATGAGCGCGTTAACCTCTGCATTGACAGCGGCAGGGTTCTGCCCTCTGCACCGTCTGTCGAGTGTGATAATGCAGGAGAAAGTGCACTTAAAAGCTGGAGGCACCGGCATCCATTCCTTGCCGGCGTTGATACTGGTAAGACTGCAGACCTGTCTGACGACATCTTCCGCCCGACCCATCCATGATTTGCCCCTCTTTAGCCTGTCACCCTTTTCTCTGAATATAGCGTCATGCAGAGGGTGCTGCTCATCTGCACTTATTTTTAAGTATGCACGAGCTCTCCAGATCTTGATCCTGTGTTCCATTGTCGGGAAGTCAAGAAGGTATCTCATTGCTACACAGCTGGTGTCTCTCGTGCAGCCCAAAATGATGCGCATGGCTTCGTTTTGTACTTTTTCAAGTCTTCCAATCTGTGTGGGGCTGACAGTGAGGATGGCCAGGGCATACTCGATGCGTGAAAGCACAAGTCCTTGGAACAGAAGTATAAGCAGTCTTTGCTCGATATTGGCAGTCGCCATGACTCTCATTGCTGACAAACCATTTCGAGCCTTCGTTATGACATAATCAACATGATCTCTGAAGGACAGGCTACGATCAAGCCTCACGCCAAGATATGTCATTGACTGGGTTCTACTCAAAATGCTCCCATCCATTCTTACTGCCGGCAGGTCTGTTTTCACAATATGATTGTTTAGTGAGAACCATGTAACCGATGCCTTTGCAGGGTTGACAAGGGCATCGGCATCAGCACACCATGAGGAAATTCGATCTAGTTCGCCCTGCATATCATTGGCAGCCGCCTGTCTATCTCGACCCTGTCGATACACGAGGATGTCGTCAACGAATGACAGAGTCCTACCCCTCCCGTCCAACTGTTGATCAGTGATCGGCACCGTATACACGTTGAATAGTACTGGTGACAGTGGTGAACCCTGCGGCAATCCTGGACATATCGTTATCGGCTCAGAAGACCAACTCCCGCATCTTAGCACCACCTTCCTTTGGAGCAGAACTGCAGCTATCCATCGTACAAGGTGTGGTTGCACTTTCAGCCTGAGGAGGGTTTGCATCACGTGCTCGAAAGATACTCTGTTATATGCGTCCTCTAAGTCTATGGCGGCCGCACATGTCTCTTCTCTGACCTGAAATCCTTCGTAAACATCTTGAGCAAAGACCGCCGCATTCAGCCATGACTCTTTGTTGCGTCTGTATCCTCCAAGTGTGAGCGGGAAGCAGCCGAGTTGTTCCAAGTCACACGCAAGTCTGTGTGCTACAATTTTCTCCAGTAGCTTGCCAACAGTATTCTGCATCGTAATGATTCTGTAGCCGCTTATCTTGGAATGGTCTTTGTTCGGTTTTGGCAGCGGCAGCAAGTAGCTGTGTAGCCATTCTTCTTTGACCTGACCCCTCTGGATACTGGTGTTGAATTCTCTGGCCAGTTCTTCCATGTCATCATCTGATATCACCAGTAGGTCACCATATCGGATGCCGTCTGGGCCTGGGGCGGTGTTAGGTGATTTCTTGAGCATCGCATGCATTATCTCAGCTGTGATTATCCATTCTTCGTCTGTCCCGACCCCCTCGCACAACTGAGAGAGTGTCGTTGTGGTCCTCTGTCTGGCGGGCTCGTCTTTCTGGTCAGTCTGTTCTATGTAGCTTGCAAGAAGGGCCTTATCTTTATCCGCAACCGACTTTTTCCATGCGAGGTCTGTGCCTTGAAAGTCTGGAATACGCCTTCGTTGTGCAGCAAATTCTTCTTCTTTACTATTCAAACCTCAGACGTTCATTGTGCCTATTTTTTTTTTTTTTTTTTTTTTGAATCGCTGATCTATCTCAGTCTATTAACATTGCCGGGTCTATATCCATTTGGATCAGTCCGTTTATGCTTCTTAGTTTTTCTACGAGCAGTATGAAGATCCCCTGCCTGCTTGCTAGGCCAGTAGGAGGTTTAGGACAAAAATCTGACCATAGGGAGTCCATCCCGTATGGCGAGCCATGTCCCCGTTAGCCCATGACCTCGCGGTCATGGTTTCCCAGTTTACACCACATGAAGGTGGGGTTGACTGTTGTAGTCTGCGGGTCATCGGCAGGTTACTAATGTCCACTTTTCAGCCCTCCTGGGAGAGGCTAGCCGATCCTAACCCTGCTGGCTGCAGGGCCAGGCGCAGTCTTACTAAAATTAGCTCAATGTTTTGTTTTGTTTTTTTAAAAGGATAGCTCTATGTCCTTTACAGGACGTTGCAAATAACCCAGGTATTATTTGTTATTTGTACTTTATAAGAAAATTTATGATCAGTAGTTTGCCAACGTTTTCTCGACAGCCAAAGTCTCATACGATGGAAATCAGCACAAAGCGGTCTGCTTCAAAATTATGATGATGACGATGATAATGATTCTGATGATGATAGTGATGATGATGGTGATGATGATGATATCATATTGTGGTGGTTATGATGTTAATGGTGATGGCAGTGATGATGATGATGATGATGATGATGATGATGATGATGATGATGATGATGATGATGATGATGATGATGATGATGATGATGATGATGATGATGATGATGATGATGATATCAACGATGATGGTTATGACGATGACGACGACAACGATTAAGCTGATAATGATAGTGATTCTGATGACAATGATGACAATGATGACGATGATGACGATTCTTCCTCTTCTTCCGAGCCATTGAGGTTCTTTTTCTGCAGATACAATCCGTCTCAATTCGTCTCTCTGGTTGACCTTCTCTTGCCAGTCGTTGATTCCAAGTGCTTGTAGGTCTGTATATATATTATCTCTCCACCGTCTTCTTGGTCTACCTCGGGGTCTACGGTCATTTATTTCCTGAGTGTAAGCGAGTTTTGTTTCCCTATTATCTTCCATTCTTTCTATATGCCCCAGCCATTGTAGTCTATTAGCCTTCATGATACCAGTGATTAGCGGGGACTTAAACAGATCATAAATGTCTTTGTTACTTCTACTTTTCCACTCTCCACTTTGTGTATCCCTAATGGGCCCAAAGATGCGTCTTAAAACTTTGTTCTCAAAGGTTTATAGCAAGGCTTCGTCTCCTTTCGTTGTACTCCAGTTTTCAGAGCCATACAGCACAACTGGTCTGATCAGTGTTTTGTATACTGTGATCTTGGTGTTACGAGATAGCGCATTTGATTTTAGTAGATGTTGTAGTGCATAGTATATCTTATTTTCAGAATTGATTCTAGTTTGTATTTCTTCCCTATTGATGTTGGAGCAGTTGAAGATTGTACTCAAGTATTTGTATGTTTCCGTTCTTTTAATGGTCATATTATCTATTTGTATGTGGCCAGAGTTTTTAGCCATTCCTTCTCTTGAAATTACCATATATTCTGTCTTACCTTGGTTGATAACCAGCCCCATCTTTGGACTTTTTCCTTTAAGTGAGTCAATATTTCCAATGTCTTTTGTTCATTTTCCCCTATAATATCTATATCATCTGCATAACCAAGCAGCTTGGATGTTCCTCCAATATCACATTCCTCCTTTACCCTCCTTACAACTTTCTCTATAGCCACATTGAAGAGTAGCGGCGATAGTGCGTCACCCTGTTTCAAGCCAGATGTTATTTGGAAAGAGTCTGATTTCCTGCCTTTATATGTTACTATATTATACGTATCTTCCAAACATAGTCTGGTCATGTTGATTAACTTCCTTAGTATTCCAAATTCCTGCATAGCATTCCATAGACTATTCCTATGGACACTTTCATAAGCCTTTTTAAAATCCACAAAAATGTTATGGAGATCTCTTTTATATTCCCAATTTTTCTCGGCTATTAGTCGTAAGATAAATATCTGATCTATTGTTGATCTGTTTTGTCTAAAACCCGCCTGGTAGTCGCCTAATATGTATTCTGAATATGGTTTTAGTCTATTTAGTAATACTGCGGATAGTATCTTATAGCTTATGGACAGTAGTGATATTCCTCTATAATTTTCACACTGGAACTTGTCTCCTTTCTTAAAGATAGGTATCAATAATGATTCTTTCCAGTCATGGGGTAATTCTTCAGTCCTCCAGATTTTTATTATTAGTTCATATAGCTTTAGATGTAATGCATGGCCACCCGCCTTTATAAATTCAGCAGCAATTCCATCAGCCCCAGTTGCCTTATTGTTTTTAAGTCGTGTGATTACATATAGGATTTCTTCAAATGCAGGTTCTTGAATTTGTGGTTCACATGTTAGAACCTCTTCCTGTGGGAAAGTGTTACTTGGAGCTTCACAATTTAGTAATTCAACAAAGTATTCTTTCCATGTGTTGCACATTTCCTCATTGGTATTTATCATATTCAAATATTTGTCTTTTAAACCATATGTGTTGTGTTGGTGCCCTCGTTTCATTGACTTCAGTTCTTTAAAAAAACTTTCTGGATTCGTTTTTCTGGTGATTAGTTTCCATATCTTTGATTATATTACTCATATATTCTCGCTTCTGCTGTCGAACTATTTTTGGATGATGATGATGATGATGACTATGATATTGATGGTGCTGATAACAATGGTGATGACGCTGATGGTAATGAATGATGATGATGGTGTTGGTGATGGTGATAATGGCGATGAAGGTGATAATTATGATGGTGATGATGACCACGACCTTGACGATAATAATGATAGCAATGATGATGGTAAAATAAGATGATTATGATGATGACAACGATGACTATGATATTAATGGTGATAATGATGATGATAATTGTGGCGATGCTATGATGATGATCATCATAATGATGGTGATGATGATACAGATGATGGTGTTCATGATGATGATGGTGATATAATGGTGATATCACAGAAGAAGAACATAATAACGTGATGGACTTGATTCCATACCCACCTCAACCAGATGTATACTAATGTAACCTGATGTAAGTTGTCTAGAAAACTTAAAATTATAAAAACAACAACTGAAAATTGCAACTTTTTATGACAAACTTGATGCCAGCTAAATTAAACCGTGTTCGTTCTTGGTTAGAAATAATAAAACCGACCCTCAAAAAACTAAATATTACAGTAAAAATAACATATCTCATTACACATGACAAAAAAATAACCCACCTTTGCTTTATAAAAATAAAAAAGATGTCACCATTTTTTTTTTCGTTCTCATCTTTGGATATTTCTAATTAAGTAGTCAGTAGACAAGTGAATGTCCCCTCTAGCTACTTCAGAACCCGAAGAAAGACGATTCTTTTGCATTGCTTCCGTCATTAAAACTTTCCTTAATGTTTATATTAATTCCGGATTTGCGCTTAGCCCGCAGGTAAACTCTGGCTAAAAACGGAAAAGTGAAGTACAAAATTACATTTCCATCCTGGCAAGTCGTTACGCCTTCCGCTTTAAAGTGTACCAGGTAGCACTCAAGAACATCATTCGAATGTTTAAACAGGTGAACACTAAGTAATTACACAATATTTTAGTATTATATTTGTGAATTCTAATTTAGCAGGCGTTGGTACTTGCATTGAACATGCAATATGGAAAAATAAGAGTATTAGATTAGGTTGTGAATTCGAGGTGCAGGTCAAATCAGATTGCACACATATTGAAAAGTATACAGACAAGAGAATGATAACTCCGTCTGGGTGATAATTAGCTAAATTTAACCTACTCCGTTCTTGTTATTACTTTAACTCTTCCGCTGTAGATATTTGCTAATTTAACCCATTAGTTTATTAATTACTTTCTCTCAAGTTATATGATAGTATATTTACTACTTTAAATCCTTCGATGCAGAGTCTACTAATTTAACCCAAACACATTTGTTTCAAATTAAGATAATGATAACTTCGCCTGGGGTATAATTGGTTAAATTTAACCTACTCCGTTCTGGTTATTAATTTAACTTTTAAACTGTAGATATTTGCTAATTTGACCCATCAGTTTATTTATCCCTTTCCCTAAAGTTACATGATAATGTAACACGTCCATTATATTTACTACTTTAACTTTATGTTAATTTAACCCAAACACCTTTTTTTTTTTTCAAAATTCCTTTGCCTCAAGATACAAGTATTTAATAATTTAATCCATTCATTCTGCTGACTACTTTAACTCGTCCGCTGCAAATTCTTGCTAATTTAACCAAACTGCTAATTTATATTCTTTCGTCTCAACATATTCTTGAGTTTAATCCATCTTTCTAATTACTACCTGACATCCTTTGGCTGCAGATGTTTGTAATTTAACTTATCTACTTTTTTTTTAAAACCCATCACCTCAAGATATTCCATTTTCTACTTTAACTCTTTCAGTTAAAGAATTTTGCTAATTTAACCTATTAGATATTTTTATAAATTGCTTCACCTAAATATATTTGGTGATTTGACCTATCTATTCTATTTACTTATTTACCTCATTCAATTGCTTTTTTGTGCTAGTTTAATCCATCCGTTTGTTTTGTAATCCTTCGAAGATATCTGATAATATACCCTGTCAATTCTGTTTGATACTGGAACACATTCCGCCGAAGACACTTGCTAATTTAACTCATTTTGTCTCAGATGGTGATTTATTCAATACAACTGCTAAAAAGTAATTTTATTGCTAATTTAAAGGAATTCATTTTGGTTAGAGAGATAGAGGGGGAGAGGGCGAGAGACAAAGAGAGAGAGAGAGAGAGAGAGAGAGAGAGAGAGAGAGAGAGAGAGAGAGAGAGAGAGAGAGAGAGAGAGAATGAGAGAAACAGACAGACAAAGAGACAGTTATAGGCGCTTCAAAAGTTCAAATAATATGTCTGGATATATTGCTATCAGGCTTCGCAAAACTAACGCATTATGGAATCCAACCAACTCTAGTTCTAGCATTAAATATAATCATAGTGTAATCACTTTAAATGTAAGCAAAAACTGTTCTAGTCCTTAGGTATGAAAGGATGTTGCACTGACTATTTCACTGTACTAGAGAAATGTCAAGTTCTAAACAGAATTATAGTCTCAGTTCCTACCCTATAGTCACTGTGGCGACTCAGTTCCTCGCCTATAATCACTGTGACACCTCAATTTCTACACTATAGTCAATGTGATGCCTCAATTACCACCCTAGAGATAAAGTGACACCTTAATTCTTACACTAGAATCACTGTGACGCATAGATTCGCACCTTAAGATCACTGTGACGCCAACATTCCTACCCTATAGTCACCATGACACCTCGATTCCTACACTATAGTCACCGTGACGCCTCGATTCCCACCCTAGAGATAAGGTCACCCCTTAATTCTTACCCTAGAGACACTGTTGCGCCTTAGTTCCTATTCTATAGTCGCTGTGACGCCCCAATTCTTACCGTTGAGTCACTGTGACGCCTCAATTCCCACCTAATTTCACTGTGACGCCTCAATTCCCACCCTAAGGTCACTGTGACGACTCAATTCCTACCCTAGAGTCACCGTGACGCTTCAATGCTTACCCTATAGTCAATGTGACGCCTCAGTTCCCACCTTAAGGTCACTGTGGCGCTTCAGTCCCTACCCTATAGTCACTGTGATGTATCAATTCCTACTGTAGAGTCACCGTGACGCCTCAATTACTATCCCCGACCTCCTCTCCCCCCCCCCCCCGACCCGCAGCTTCCCCGGATCACTATAACGTTAGACTCCCTATCCTCAGGTTTATTGTGACGTGTCAAGCTGACCCCAAAGTTATTGTAACACCTCAATACTGACCCTTACGATCACTGTGACGCTCCCCTCCCGACTTCCAGTATCAGTGTTACGCCTCAGTCCCGACCCCATGTGTCGTCGTAACGCCTCAAAACCCGACCCCCAATTTAAGTTAAGATTTAAGAGTGCAGGCCTGGTCGGTGGCCCGCCAGATGTTGATCCGAAAACACGGCGGGAATTGCCCCACACACTCTTGTTTCGTCACGAGAAGCTGGTATCAGTGCCAGGTCAGATGTAATGCTGCCCATGTTTCTTGAGCCTGAAGGAGGGCGAAATGAATGTGGTTGACAGGTTCATTTGCATTCTACAAATCAGGTTTGGGGAAATCAGAGAACATTCAGGCACAGAAGAGTCTTGTCTTGCTCGGAGACAGCACTTTGGAAACTGTCTAGATTTGAGATTTGTCTCCACGGACTGTAACTGTGGCATACTATTCAATCGTGAATAAGGTCAAACACAGAAGAAATGCGTCTATACTATCATGCATCTGCTCTGTCTGTCTGCCTGTCAGTCTGCCTTTATATCTATCTGTCTGTCTGTATGACGGTCTGTCTATTGGGATATCTGCTTATATGACTGTCTGTTTACGTAGCTGTTTGTCTAAATTAATCCCAACACCTACCAACACATTCTCTGTATGTCTGTCTGTCTTTTGGACAATATGTCTATGAGTTTGTCGGTCTGTTTGTCTATCGGAATATCTCTTTTTTACCTGTTTGTCTATCGAACTATCTCTTTATGTACCTGTCAGTCTGTCTGTCGGTAAAGCTGTTGTCTATCTAAATTAATCCCAACACCCAAGCCCTACATTCTCTGCCCGTCTATCTATTTATATATATCTGTTTATATGTCTGTTTTCTAATATACCTGTCTGTTTGTCTGTGTGTTTAATATGTTTATTTGTCGGTAATTCACTCCGCCAACTGTTCTATCAGTCTGTCGGCCTACCTCAAAACCTCTATGCATATATTTCTCCCCACCTGTTCGCCCGCCTGTTTGTATGTCTGTCTGCCTGCCTGGATGCTCACCTACGAGTCTGTCTTCTTCTTCATCTGTTATCCACCAATGGAGCACTTGATCTTCATGCATCTCACGTCACGCCTGCCATCCCTGTGACATCAATAGCAATTCCTTTCATGTCGTTCCGAAACTATTACTCTCTGCATCTAATTCCCGTGTGTTGTTGTTCCCCTAATCTGCCATTTGAACTTTCTGGTTTGCAATAATCAGGTCTTCTCCGTGTGTCCTATACTTTTGATTGAGTAAACTTTGCCAAACTCTCTCTATGAGCTCCAAATTACTGATCCTGTCACACCATATCAGCTCGTCTATTCTACACTGATTCTCGTTAACGAATTTATTCAGTCTGCTGCCAACAATTAAGTTATTTTGAACAAAGAAGAAACTAAACAAATATTGCGCAATCTAATATCTGCCATATTCCGGTGTGTCCCGTCAAGTGCAGACTATAGACATAAATAAGTTGAGGCAAACATATCATCCTTTGTTTGAGAGATTCTGGGACCACCACTTCGTGTCACCGGTTGAACTTTGGTCGCCAGATCAGCAAAGATAACTAACTCATTGCGTATTCCACGGGACGAACAATCGAGGATTGTTTAGGTTGCCAAGAAATAGAAAAATGTGATTAGGGCAGATGGGAACACTTGCGTGGGACAGATGAAACCGATTGACCAGGATAGATGGAAATGACTGACAGGGACAGATGGAAACAATTGACTGGGACAGATAGAAATATATGACTGGGACAGATGGAAATATATGACTGGGACAGATGGAAACAACTGACTGGGACAGATGGAAACAACTGACTGGGACAGATGGAAACAATTGACTGGGACAGATAGAAATATATGACTGGGACAGATGGAAATATATGACTGGGACAGATGGAAACAACTGACTGGGACAGATGGAAACACATGACTGGGAAAGATATAAATAATTGCGTATGATAGACAAAAACAACTGACTGGGACAGTTGGCAACAACTGACTGGGACAGATGGAAACAAATGACTGAGACAGATGGAAACCATTGACTGGGACAGACGGAAACAACTGAATGGGACAGATTGAAACAATTGTGTTATACAGATGGAAACAATTGATTGGGACAGATGGAGACAGTTGCGTGTAACAGATTGAAACAAGTTACTGGGACAGATGGAAACAATAGATGTAGAAAAATAGAAACAAGACTTAAATAAATGGAAACAATTAACTCGGACAGGTGAAACAATTAACCCGGACAGGTGAAACAATTGAATGGGACTTATGAAACGACTGGTAAAAATGGAAAAATTGTCAGATTAAACTTTATTCTATCTAGAGTTGGTCGTATGCTATATGGATTAATCTTACGTCAGGAAATTGCAGGGTCTTTCAGAACATAGTTTCGGAACACTGAGTCAGTGTATACAGCACAACGAATGGAAACACCACAAACATCACAGGATGTACTCACCAATTTGAGAAGTTCTAGTAACTCCAAAGGCTCGTCAACACAGCAGTTAAGCCCGGTGGGCGTTTCCTTACGATTAAACTTGTTTAGCATACTATCTTCTTCTGGGCTGGGACCCAATCGGAAATCTTCACAAGGAACACAAAGCTCCTCCTTCTCCAAAATGGACGCCATCTGTTCCCCGACTTTGGGCTTGTGAGTGTGGTGATTAAGGTCATAGTTCAAGCGCGCGTAGAGACACGACACAACAACAATCAGAATCACGAACCCAGTTATTGCAACTGCCGTGATGGCGAAAAGCCAGACGCGGAGTTTCTCGATGGTTGTCTGCAAGACGTCGTAGTCGACGTCCTTATTGGGGGGTTTGCACGAGACAGTTATGCCATTATATGCCGGAGTGTTGCCGTTGCTGGCCGCCGTGATTGTGGTGTTACTGGTGCTGCAAATGCCGGCGTTGTTCATGTTGTTGGTTTTAAGAAATGGCTCTTTGCTGTCGACGTTTTGGTCGTATTGTGACATACTTTGGTTCTACACCAAAAACAAACTGTTTAAATAATTAAAAACAAACTGTTTAAATAATTAAATTAACTAGTATGGAATGTTGGAAGTGAAAAAAATATATATATTATATGGCTTCTGATTGGCTACTGTTACATCGATTTCTATTAGCCGATTCTTTTTGTTAATGCTGATTGGATACGGCGTTAGGAGTCTGATTGGTTAAACCGTATAATTAATCCTGATTGGATGAATGAATTTCCTGTCAGAATTATATATGCTTCTGTCAATATTAATTCTTGCACACGTTAAGTGTAACAGATAATAGTTCTTCTTTTGTTTTTAAATCTTTATGATAAAAATAATAGCTGATTCGCGACAAAAGAAACAAACTATCACAACTGCAAGTCAAAAACTAATCACATAAACTAGAATACACTGGTGAATGATTTCCCAATGTGAGGGTCACAAAGTATGTAATGACGCTTGATTCTTGAATACACACTGTCGATTATGCTTCAGCAAATAGTGTCATCAATCTGTGAAGAAAAAGAAAGCGCATTTGTTAATTTGCTTGTCTTCATAATTGTCAACAGTATATTGCATATGTAAGATAATATTCCACACCCCTCTTCAAAGTTTGTAATCCCGCATACCACGTTCGAAACACGGCAGCCAGAGATGTAGCAACGGACTGCTTTGCTTTGGTTTTCGCAAAACGTTTTGAGTGCCAGTCATTCAGAATGCAATGGCAAACTACTGAAATCAAACTTGCCAAGAAGACACAAACAGTCAAAAATTTACCGATTTGACTGCGACGTCCTGTAAGGGATATGCAACTAACTATCTTTCCCAAAAGAAAGGATATTTTAAACTATGCACCAACTATCATAAAAGCATTAATAAATCTTGGTAGAAAAATCATCCCACGAGGTGTCATCAAGAAAATGAAAAGTGGGTCAGACTATTAAATACGAAGAGCAGAAGTTTGTTTCAGAAACCAGTTCAACATGAGACCCATATTTGAGAAATGCAGAAAGTACATTTTAGATCTTGAGGAATACAGAGAGTACACAGTAGATAATTAGAAATGCAGAGAGTACATTGTAGATCTTGATAAATACAGAGAGTATACTGTAGATTTTGATAACTACAAAAAGTATACTAAAGAGCTAGATAAATACAGAATACACTGTAAATGTTTAGAAATGCAGAGAGTATACTGCAGATCTTGAGAAATACAGAGGGAACATTGTAGATCTTGATAAACAGAGAGTACACTGTAGATCTTGAGAAATACAGATATTCTTCTTCTTCTGCTGCGTTCATCCGGAGTTTGTTTTTTCCGGACGTGATTGCGTTGTGCCTGTTTACAGTAGAGCTGCGTTCTTGCGCCGTTAGGCCGACACATCCGACTTCTGCGGGCATTTGTTGACCGGGTTAACCTTCCCGGAGATACAGATATTACACAGCAGATAATGCGAAATGCAGGGAGTACACAGTATATCTTGAGCAATACAGAGAGTATACTGTAGATCTTCAGAAATGCAGAGAGTATACTGTAGATCTTGAGAAATGCAGCGGTTATACTGTAGACCTTGAGAAATGCAGTGTGAATTTTCAGAAATGCAGATAGTACACAGTAGATCTTGAGAAATGCAGACAGTACACTGTAAATTTTGAGAATTGTTGAGAGTACACTGTAGATCTTGAGAAATGCAGAGAGTATATAGCAGGTCTTCATACCTGCAGCGAGTACACTGCAGATCTTGAGAAATGCAGAGAGTACACTGCAGCTCTTGAGAAATGCTGAGAATAAATTGTATAATTTGAGAAATGCTGAGAGTATATTGTTGATCTACAAAAATGCAGAGAGCCCACTGCAGATCTTGAGCAATACAGAGAGCACACGGTAGATCTTCAGAAATGCAGAGAGTATACTGTAGATCTTGAGAAATTAGAGAGTACACTGTAGATCTTGTGAAATGCAGAGAGTAGATTGTAGATCATGAGAAATACATAGAGTACACTTCAGATCTTCACGCTAGCTTCGGAGACTTCGAATGTTGCAACATCAGCAATTAAGGAACATCATAAGAAATAAGAAGCTTCCAGAATGTTTGCTCCTCGTAATAGAATCATTATATATTATTAACAATAATCAGCTGTTAGAGCATTCGGAGAAACCTTAAACTGGTTTAACGTGCAAAGTGGATTAAAAGCTGCATCTTCTAACCATACCTGTTTAACATGTATGCAGAAGATCTAGTGAGAATCTGTATAATGAAGACATCTTAATGTGTTCATGATTGCTGGAAATACAATGTGAGAACTCAGGTTTGCTTGCAGATGGGAATGGTCCTCCTCTCGTGTAGTGCTTATGGACTAGAAAGGTTAATTCCGTCGGCCAAAAGACACAATAAAGACCAAAATAGTTGTCTTAACTGATTAAATGTCATGGGGTGATTAATCGTCTTAGGCGACTTCCCAAGCAAAAATCACACTCCAAATGAAGAAATGAAATAAGTAGACAGGAACTTACCAAGCAAAAATCACAATGAAAATGAAGACATGAAAGTCGTATAGTGGTAATTACTAAGGAAAGATCACAATGAAAATGAGGAAATGAAAGTCGTAGACAGGTACTTGAAATGCCGTTATTAAAAACCGTGTGATGATGATGCGGATGATTATAATAATAATGACGTTAATCACGATTACATAAAAAAGTAGTCATGACAACTGCTGTGACAATGATTATTACAACAGTGGGAATCATAAAGATGAATGTGACAATGAAGAAGACTGATGTGACAATGATGAAGACAGATGTGACAAAGATTAAGCCAGATGTGATAATGATGAAGTCAGACATGACAATGATGAAGACGACTGTGGCAATGATAAAAGCGACTGTGACAATGATAAAGACCGATGTGATAATTATGAAGACCGATGTGACAATGATGGAAATAATTATGACAATGAAAAAATAACTGCGACAAGAATGAAAACGACGGAAACAACAGTGACAATGAAGACTTGGGCAGTGACATGGAGGAAAACTACTGTGATAATAATTGTGACAATGATGATGACAATCCCGACAATGAAAACGACGGCATCTGCAATTATTGTAACGAATAAAAGACGAATGATAATAATGATGACAATTATGACGATTATGATACAGTTAGTGAGAAGAATGACGGCTACGATTATTATGACGACAACAAAGGCAGCCGACATCAGCCAACACAACAATAAATATCGATTAATCTAAAAATGAAATGCACATTGCACAGCAACAAGAAAAAAAAGTAAACATGCAGATAAAGACTCTGAAATGACACTTAACTCTCTTATGACAACACAAGAGAAGTTTAGCAAATGGAGAGTGCGTCCATTGCACATGAATTTGAAATCAACGACTGGCAAGAGAAGGTCCACCAGAGAGACGAATGGAGACAGATTGTATTTGCAGCAAAGAACCTCAATGGCTCGGAACGCTGAAGAAGAAGAAGTATAGAACAAACACTTAAAGCGGTGCATCTCAAATATGTGTCCAAGATAGAATGCGAGGCGTCAAGGGGCGGATACTATACTGTATAGTTTTATGTATTGGGAAATGCTAGGAGTTGTCATTTTGCTTGTCGCTGGAGTATTTCCTAAATACAAATGTATGTATAAACATTTTGAGATGAGACAGACAGACAGACAGACAGACAGACAGACAGACAGACAGACGGACGGACGGACGGACGGACGGACGGACAGACAGACAGACAGACAGACAGACAGGGAGAGTAAGAGAAAAGTAAGCAGTGGGAAAGAAGGGGGGGGGGGGATACTGTTAGAAAGACAGAGACAGACAGACATAGAAAAACATCTACAGAGAGAAGAGTACAGAGATAGATAGATAGAGAGAGAGAGAGAGAGAGAGAGAGAGAGAGAGAGAAAGAGCGAGAGCGAGAGAAAGCGAGAGCGAGAGCGAGAGAGAGAGAGAGAGAGAGAGAGAGAGAGAGAGAGAGAGAGAGAGAGAGAGAGAAAACCATAATTACAGAAAGAGACAGAGGACGTCAGAGAAAGAAAAGCAGAGAAGTATTATCAGGAGTAGCCGAGAACCTCGATGTTCGCCTATAAATCAGAAATTGTTTCATCCCATCCGAGTCCAGTTCTTGACAAGTGTGTGTAATAGAAAATTAATGTATGACTGTGATAACTCTGACCTTAGAGTAGTTGTTCCAACATCTTCACTTCTCGACCAACAGACCAAGTAGATACGGGGTAAGGTGCATGTTAAAAACGGAAATAAACTGGGCATACGGACTCGTTATACCACTGTTTCAATAATCAGATTACAACTTGTACTATTAGAATGGTTAGTTGAGACTCATCATATCCAACTTCAGATCGGGCGAGATTCTCCGCTGAATTTAAGCATATAACTAAGCAGAAAGCTCTAACTTGTGCGCCGGTGAAGGGCGGAGCGCATGAGTGCGCCCAGCTAAAGCAAAGCCGGTATGCGTGCGCCCGCACTACGCTAGCCTTTGTTTTATATATTCGACCTCAGATCGGACGAGATTAGTGTGACATGGTGGTAGTAGCAAAGACACACACAACTCGTGGATAATTGTAAGTGTAACGAATACACTTGGATCCAAACAAAATAATCTAACATTTCAGAAAAATACCAAGAACTAAATTATCCAAAAGTAATTCATGTGCAAAAAAAAATTTTTTGGAACCAATGATTGTAATCGATGAACGGTGGTTATATTGGACACACATGTATTGTTTAACCCTCATAGCAGTAGAAGATAGATGTCGAGACTTAGAGGACGCACTAGGCAACATAAACATAGAAAGCTGTAGGTACCGACATGATTCGAACCTGTCCCCTCCAAATGACGACAGAACCTCCTAGTACTCCGAGTTAAGGCCAATACGACACCCCAACCCTCAGAGCCAGATATAGAACTGGTCAGCTTGACTGAGATAGTGTATTAATAGCCTTTGCCAATTAGGTTTTGATAATGCTGCGTGTGCCTTTGTTGGACTGGTTCCTGGGAATCCATTTGAGACAATGGTGAAAAGGAGCTATTGTGAACATAATGTTTGTATAGAATTGACCAGAGAGAATAGAATGGCAGTTGTAATTAGGCAAGAACATTTCAAGAAATTAACGAGTGTGAGGGACACTTTAACTGTGGTAAGAAAGAAACTTGTGAGTGACATCAGAAGGGAACTTGTGAGTGACATTAGAAAAGAATGTGTGACTGACATCAGAAGGGAAATCGAGATCGACACCAGAAGGGAAATCGTGACGTCAGAAGAGAAATCGTTACTTACATCAGAATGGAAATCGCGTTTGACATTAGAAGGGAAATCGTGACTGACATCACAAAGAATATCGAGACTGACATCAGAAGGGAAATCGTGACCTCAGAGGAGAAATCGTTACTGACATCAGAAGGTAAATCGTGACATCAGAAGGGAAATCGTTACTGACATCAGAAGGGAAATCGTGACCTCAGAGGAGAAATCGTTACTGACATCAGAAGGTAAATCGTGACTAATATCAGAAGGGAAATCGTAATTGACATCAGAAGAGAAATCGTTACTGACATCAGAAGGGAAATCGTTATTGACATCAGAAGGGAAATCGTGACATCAGAAGGGAAATCGTAATTGACATCAGAATAGAAATCGTTACTGACATCAGAAGGTAAATCGTGACATCAGAAGGGAAATCGTGACTAATATCAGAAGGGAAATCGTAATTGACATCAGAAGAGAAATCGTTACTGACATCAGAAGGGAAATCGTTATTGACATCAGAAGGGAAATCGTGACATCAGAAGGGAAATCGTGACTGATATCAGAAGGGATATCGTAATTGACATCAGAAGGGAAATCGTGACATCACAAGGGAAATCGTGACATCACAAGGGAAATCGCGACTGACATCAGAAGGGAAATCGTGACTGACACCAGAAGACAAATCGTGACATCAGAAGGGAAATCGTGACATCAGAAGGGAAATCGTGACATCAGAAAGGAAATCGTGACTGACATCAGAAGGGAAATCGTGACTGGCATCAGTAAGGAAATCATGACATCAGAAGGGAAATCGTGACATCAGAAGGGAAATCGTGACTGACATCAGAAGATAAATCGTGACATCAGAAGGGAAATCGTGACATCAGTAGGGAAATCGTGACATCAGACGGTATGTCGTGGCATCAGAAGGGAAATCGTGACATCAGTAGGGAAATCGTGACATCAGAAGGGAAATCGTGACTGACATCAGAAGAGAAATAGTGACACCAGAAGGGAAATCGTGACATCAGTAGGGAAATCGTGACATCAGACGGTATATCGTGGCATCAGAAGGGAGCATGAGATTGACATCAGAAGGGTACAACAGACACAATCCAGGGACTATTTCAATGGAAGACACAAATTTGTTTCTCACACACACACACACATACATACACACATATACACACACACACACACACATACACATACACATACATACACATACATATCGACACAGACAAAGAAGAGAGAATGAGGGGGGGGGGGGGGAGAGACAGAGGTGTGGGACGCGCGCGCAAAGATACCAGACAAAGACACGGCATGACTGCATGGAACCGAGCACATAGATGGACTGATTAAACTGGAACAGAACCAATATTTGCAGAAAGGCATGATCGTTAACGCCAGTTGACAAAGGACCTGAGTAATAAGAAGTAATAACTAACAAGTTGTAAATAAGAAGTTTGCTTAATAAAGGTGCAAGCGCTGGGCGGCAGTAAGAAAGGAGAAATATAAACACACAACTAACCCAGAATGTAATAGTAATGAACAGACAAACAACAGACACATGGCCCAGTTAGAATGCCATCGTGGCAAACTGGCAACATGAGCCTGTTCTATATTTTAATAGCCACAGGGTAATGGACCGTCTCCTTGGCGAAGGGCTTACGGACGCGGTTCGAAGCACATCTGCGCGATTTGGCAGTAGACAGGGTTGCGTTGGTTTTACGTTAGTACCGTTGCCGGTCGTTCAAAAAGCAATGGCAAATCACTGAACGTAAACTTGCCAAGAGATCACAGCGGCAGAAACGTTAACTGCGTTGTGCTGTAAAAAGAATATGAAAAAAAAAAAAAATAAACACCCACAAACAACAGGGTAATGGATGTCTGAAATAACATGTCACAGCTTTATCTTTTTTTTTTTTAAGTTATGTGACCATTTAGAGTCATATGACCACTTAAAGCCATGTGATCATTTAGAGTCATGTGGCCACGAAATAACCCTAATTTGACTGGGAGTTGAACCCAGGACCTCTAGCCAGCAGACAAATTAACTAACCTCTTTGCTAATTCGCTCTGATTTACAAGTGAAATCATGTCCAGATCTGTGACAAGAATCAAGTGTTTGAAAGATATAGATTAGCGTAGCCCGTTTTGCCCTTGAAGATCAAACCTTGAATATATTTCTTCCGCTCTATGTGCTTTAGGAGCTGTGGTAGACAAGATACCAGTACCCTTGCCTGAAAGCAAAGCGGGCTTGTGTTTGAACCCCCATCGAGGCAAGGTGGTTTTTAAAAGAAAATGAAGTCTTCCCAACATTAAATGGCTACCAGGTAAATGTCCTGATAGTAGAAACGACCGGTGTAATATTGTGCTTGCCTATTCGTGTATAAAAATATGGGGGAGGGGGAGGGGTAGCATAATATACTCAATAAGTCACAGCGCGTATAGAATAGTCCTTTTCTTTATGTTTTTCAATATACTAAATACATCTAACATCGTATAGAACAGTCCTTTCCTTTATCTTTTCCAGTATACCAAAGACTTCTGAAATCGTATAGAAAAGTCCTTTTCTTTATCTTTTTCAATATACCAAATGCATTTCAAATCGTATAGAAGAGTCCTTTTCTTTATCATTTTCAATATACCAAATACATCTCAAATCGTAGAGAAGAGTCCTTTTCTTTATCTTTTCCAATATACCAAACGCATCTCAAATCGTACAGATGAGTCCTTTTCTTTATCTTGTCCAATATACCCGATACGTCTCAAATCATATAGAAGAGTCCTTTTCTTTATCTTTACCAATATACCAGATACGTCTCAAAGTGTATAGAAGAGTCCATTTCTTTATCTTTTCCAATATACCAAATACATCTCACATCGTATAGAAGAGTCCTTTTCTTTATCTTTTCTAACATCCCCAACACATCTCACAGCGTATAGAAGAGTCCTTTTCTTTATCTTTAACCCTATACCCAATATGTCTCAAAGTGTATAGAAGAGTCTTTTTCTTTATCTTTTCCAATATACCAAATACATCCCAAATCGCATAGAAGAGTCCTTTTCTTTATCTTTCACCCTATACCCAATATGTCTCAAAGTATATACAAGAGTCCTTTTTCTTTATCTTTTCCAATATACTCGATACGTCTCAACGCGTGTAAAACGGTCTACTTTTACTGACAACATCTTCGACTATAAATGCCGTTTTAATTATTAAATGAAGTAATTACATTAGCTGTTAATTTACAAATTTAAGACGCAACATTAATTGTTAATGCAATCCAGGTAAACAAATAACATGTTATTGATTAACAGATAGGCGGATTAAAAAACTGTAATCAGACAAGCGGATTAAAAACTTTGTAATGAATCTGTTTGCACACGTTGAGGCGGACTGGTTATACTGTACTGGCGCCATTGTTTGAGACCAATTGGCTCTGGGTAGCTGATGGTGTTATTGTTATTTCGAAGATCTTTACTTAACTGATTCAGTACCAAACAAACAAGTAGGTCTGGACCAAACATGATACACAATCAAATGAACAAGTATTATAATGTACATTTCCGTTCACTGAGTACTGAAATTGAGGTAGCTACCACAAAAAATAACAAATAACACGATGACTATAATATGGCGATATATCGTCCTTCTGTCCATATGGGAGGTCACATGTGGCCGTATATTCTTCTTCGGCACTAATCAGTTGTCAGAACGTTTACTGGTACCCATTTTTAGTCTGCGGGTCGAAAGCAACTTTATTAAATCCCCGCATATTAGGAGATTCAAACACATGACTGCCGGGCCAGCAGGCGAGTGTGTATTGGGCTACCGCTGCTCCAGATAGATGCTACACTAGGTAAAACAGAAGAGGCAAACCAGACTTCACCCAAAACGACCACTGTGCACAGAAGACACATTTGTTTGGGATGAAAACATGGACAGGCATGCTGAAAATAGACAAAACACAACAATTGTACTACTGGAGAATATCAACTTTTCGTCACACGTTGTGCTACATGTGAAACGAGCAACATTCAGATAAGAAACGAAAACGCTCTAATAAACACGCTCACGTTCTGGTCAGAGCTAATACGACGCTCCAGTTATGACCCCCAGGTTCACTTTGACGCCTAAATCACGACCCCTGCCCCCTCCCTGGGTTTCTATGACGCCTCAATCACGACCCCCTCCCCTGACCCCGCAGGGTCATTATAACGACTCAGTCCCGATCACGAGGGTTATTGTGACGCACGAATCCCGACATGGAGATATTGTCACGTCTCAAATGCGACCCAAAAGGTACCGTGACGTCTCAAATCAGATTCTCTAGCTCACTATAACGCCCCAGACCGATCCCCATGGTAATTGTTACACTTTAGTCCCAATTCCCAGAATAATTGTGACTCCTTCACAAATGTGAAGGGAACAGCTGCTAGAAAGAACAATGTTTCTAGAAATAAATTCAGCACGAACAAGCATACTCGTGTGTGTCAGAGTCTGTCTGTATGTGTACATGTCTATTCTGGCAGAAGCAGCATAATTAAACCTTTGTCAAAATATCGAGTTTCCCATTGTTCAGAATTTGTGACAGAAATAAATATAATATTTCACTGCTGGAAGGTGTTCTGAAATATACGAAAGTCTATGATCTTATATCACCGCAAGCAAAGACTGATGTAATTAAAGGACGCCGGTGGATTCAAAGAAAACAGAAGATGCTAGCAAATTACCACCAGTTGCACGACGCGGTATCCAAGTATACTGTCGTGGAACATTGAGCTAAGAAGTGCAGGAAAACTCAAAGAAGTGAATAAAGACAAACTTCGTAAATTACTGTCCTATGTGGTTGTTGTTTTGGTAGGTCAAATACGCTTTACAATTCAGGTCGTGGTATGAATAATGACTGGTGATGACATCTGGAAGCAAGTGGGGATATTGGCAGCGATCAGCAAGTTGGGTGGTTCGGTCACATACAAAGAATACCTACTAAACACCATACCACAAACAGCACTGAATGGATACAGAGGAGCCAAAGCAGCCGGCAGATCCCACAAACAATGGATTAGTCAAATAGTAGAGGCAGCAAGCACCACGTTGCGCCTTAATGCCCATTGGGTATATTATGCCAGATTTATATTTTACAGACCACTCGGCACCGATTGAGTCCTGTGGTCAATATACAACTAAGCACCTCTACTGTTCAGAACATTTCTGTTACCTATTTTTGGTTGAGTCGATTTTCAAAATCTGCCTCGATGCTAATTCAAACGCCACGATTATCGCAAGTATGGTAGCCATGTGTAACCACGGCTTTCACCTCCCCCCTCTACCCCCCACACACACACATATATATATTTATAATCATCATCATCGAGTGTTCTGCTAACTGGCGGAGGCATTCATGTCTCTCTACAGATCTCCTTCTTTGGTTTTCTGGATCAACTTTGCTCTTGATAATCCTCCATGCTATTGTCTAAGTCCATTGCGCATTATTTTTCTTGGTCTGCCTCTGCCTCTCTTCCCCTTGATCTTTCAAGTTGTCACGATGTTCTCCAATGCTTCTCTTCCGATCACATGACCAATTACAGCTTTGTATCTCTTTCTTATTGGTGTATATAATGTTCTAGTTTCATTAGACTTCTTCAGGCAATCGTTGTTAGTTACTCTGGCAATCCAAGGAATTAGCAACATTCGTCTCAGGAACTAAACCTCTGTTGCTTCCAAGTTCTTTTAAATTTGTTCATTTACATTCCAAGATGCACTGCCATACAGCAAGACAGACTATGTAACATTTCAGCACTTTCTTTCTTGCATTTAACGATAGTGACTTATTACATAAGACACTTTTCAATTCCATAAATACAGCTTTTCCTTGCCCTATTCTATTCTTAATTTCTTTTGTGCATCTTCCATCTGATATTATTATTTTAATATACACTAGACGACCCGACGGGGAGCGTCTCACAATTCATATAAGTAGTCATTATACATTCAAATACATTTCTCTAAGCGCACAGAGTACGCGTTCGGCCCCTGCTCCTATTCCCGCTCCCGTTGCTCGTCTGCTTCTGATGCTCCCGTTCCCGTTGCTCGTCTGTTTCTGAAGCTCGTAATGCCTTTTTCTTTCGTGCTTGAGGAAAAATCGTTGATTTTAAACTAACTAACTATTTAAGTTGGCTCCGCAGGAGTGAGAACAGCATGT
This sequence comes from Cepaea hortensis, assembly GCA_963921405.1. Classification (NCBI taxonomy): domain Eukaryota; kingdom Metazoa; phylum Mollusca; class Gastropoda; order Stylommatophora; family Helicidae; genus Cepaea; species Cepaea hortensis. Next base: position 32,982,498 of record OY992888.1, read on the forward strand.
GTACAAAATTTCATCTCAATCGGATGGACCGTTCGGGAACGTATAAAGGGCAAACAAACAAACAAACAAACAACAAACAAACAAACATTGTCTTATATATATATATATATATATATATATATATATATATATATATGTGTGTGTGTGTGTGTGTGTGTGTGTGTGTGTGTATAAACGCTTCATAACCCGCAGAGGCAAAACAGACGAAGACTACAATACGACGTACAGAAAAAGAGACAAAGAGAGAGAGATCGGCACAGAGAGACAGAGAGAGACAGAGAAAGAGGTAAGGAGAGGGAGACAGAGAAAGAGAGGCACGGAGAGCGACAGAAAGGCACAGAGAGACAGTGAGACAGAGACAGAGAGAGACAAAGAGAGAGACATCAAAAGGAATAGAGAGAAGCACACAGAGAGGCAGAGTTAGATAGGCATAGAGAGAGACATACAGAGACAGAGAGATGGAGATAGAGATAAAGAGAGATAGAGAGAGACAGAGAGACACAGAGACAGAAAGAAAGATCCGGACACAGAAATATAGAGAAATACAGAAATAGAGAGACAGAGGCTGGGATAGATAGAGAGACTGAGAGAGAGAGAGAGAGAGAGAGAGAGAGAGAGAGAGAGAGAGAGAGAGAGAGAGAGAGAGAGCATATCAATCACCTGCTCTCTGAAGAGACACAACAAAAGGAAATTGTAGAGCAGTTTTTCCGTTGCCTTGAAATGTGAAGAGCTCCTTCATTGGCTTCAAGTTGACGTGAATAGCTTAGTAAATCACTTCACGTGGACACGACGAGGGTCTCTGTTGACTGTTTTCCCCGAGTACTAAACAAAGCGACAAGTCGATCATACTTTTACTATCATTCCCTGGCTGATACGATATCAACAGTTGAGTTCTGAAGTGAAGACTTGACGATAGTACAGAGTCCCACGGTTGGTAGCTTAGCATGGCCGAATGAATAAGAACACTCTTTCTTAAACATCCGGTGTGCTGATGCCGAGGTAACGACACTGGTCATTCATTCATTCAGTAGCATGTCCTTTGCAGAACCTCGCTCCCATAACAACCTTCTGGAAAACCTATAGATCATAAATAAGATATTCCGCGTCGGATACACCCATCTGGAGATCATCCGCCACATCCTGCACCCATCTTCCCTTTGGCATTCCTCTTCCTCTCTTCCCAGGCATATACCACTCCATTATTGTTCTCTCCAAACTTTGTGGCGTTTCAAGTGACCAAAATATTTCAATGGTCTTTGTTTTATCGTCTTCGCTTATTATGAGCACATAGACCAGGTGATAACAAAGGCCAAGCAGGGTTTGGCTGCGATGCGGGTGATAGTGGCAGCAAACTGTGAACAGCGCCATCTATGTCTTCTGAACGAGGGACTGGTCATGTCTGTTTTTGAGTACTCGATGGCAATCCTGACTCTCAGCCGTAAGCAGATAGAAAGGATGGAAAGGATACAGAATGAAGCTATGCGCATTATTCTTGGATGTACAAGAGATACAGCATGCAGGGCGATGCTCTACCTTCTTGATTTTCCAACCATTGAAAAAAGAATGCAAGTTTGCAGAGCACGCGCCTACCTCAGAGTTAACGCAAACACACAACATCCACTGCATAGTGAAATTAGGAGGTGAAGGGCAGCAGCAGGTTAAAAAGAGGACGGTCGTGGATGGGTCAGGCCGAAGACATTCTTCAACAGGTGTGTTCACTTGAGGACTTAGAACCTGGCGAGGAGTGGGTACAAGTGCCAACAGATTTCTGCACATCCTTTTCAGTTTGCATCCAACTAGATAGAAAATGCAGACAAGAAAATCCGGCTGCTGTTGAGGCTGAAGTACAAGCGTTGATTTTCGAGAATTCGCTAGACGGTGATGCGGTCATCTACACAGGTGGGTCTGTCGTCCGACATGTGAGAAGCTCATGGGCCTTAACGGCTCGGGCCAGAGGGAGAATTGTGAAGGAGGACTCTGGTGCTTTTGTTGAGACCACAAGTAGCCTGACTATTGAAGTCATGGCAGTAAGTAAAGCAATAACATAGCTCGAGACACAGACATTCACTAAGGCATGTTTCCTTAGCGACTCAATGAGCATGATCAAGAGCATAGAGGTGGGGTGGATCGGAAGAGAATGGTTGCTGTCTTTAGAGCGGTCTCAGCTGGCAAAGATTAGTTTCATCTTCGTGCCAGGGCAGGCGGGAGTACAAGGAAATGAGCGGGCTGACAAGCTCGCAGGTGAGGCTACGGTGGAGGGCGGACGCGCCATGGACCAGGCTGACATTCTGAATGCTCTACGAGAAGTAAGACTTTTGAGAGAACCAAGTGATGACTGTGAATCTACAACCATGGCCAGACTGCGAGAACAACAAATTAAAAGAGGGGTGACCAAACTAGAACACTACGCAGGAAGCCAAAGAAGATTGATAAACCAACACAGAACTGGTGTCGTGAGCCGCTACACGCTGCGGGATTTGCTGAGGAGGGGATCCGAGATCTTATGGACTGAATGGTTCGATGTGCAATGAGGATGATCTGTCGACTAACTAACTAACTTATGTAATGTGTCTTGCATTGTGTCTTGCCAATATGTGGTTCTTAATTCCACCCCCCCCCCCACGAAAACCCTAAAATTTCCCCTTGGTGGGAATTCCCCACTGGTTGAGAACCACTGCCCTAGAGGGACAAGTGTAAGTCCAAGCATTGCCAACAAGACACTCGTTAACATGTTACCATTTGGTATGTCTCGGGTTACTTCAATGGCCTCGCGAGTTCCCAAATAATGCAAATTTGTGTAAATATGTCAATAGGAGGAGTTAACGAATACAGAAGCAATATTGCACAAAATATAACGAAACGTTTCAAATATGCAATTAAAATACATCAGGAAAACAAAAAGGGATCAGCTATATGAACATCTTTCTACAAATGAATAGGATGTATTTTTAATGACTGTGCAGTGTTTGAAAATATTGCCTGTCCGAGTTTTGTATTCACCTTCTGTAAAGTTCATGCAACATAACAGGTAAATACAAAACTCGGACCAGCAACATTTTCAAACATTGCACAATATTAAAAATGCAAACTGTACTGTTTACTGTTACTGAATTTAATTCGACGAGAGATCAAGAAAGGTGCGATAAACGAGACTGGATTTGAAAAACAATACTGGATGTTACAAGCGAGATTGAAAACGTAGAATGAAGTCCGATCTGAAAGAGACTGGATCCTAACAAGAAGAGGAAGAGGAAGGAGAAGAGGAAGTAGAAGAAGCAGAATAACAATAACAGAGTACCTGCAACAACATACGCCACAATCACTTATGAGACTAACCACAATATTATAATATGAAGATAATCGAAAATGTAACTTTCACACAACAAACGAGACAAAGAAGTCATAACGAATGTTGTCTTCGACAGATTTATGTGTATATAGGAAATCGCTGTTAATTATTTTCATGATATAACAAATAACTAACATACATTGTTATCAGATGAATGTGTCTTTTTTTTATTACCATCAATGTTCCGTGTTTCTATTTGCATCCCCCTTGTTAGTTGTATTTACTTGAGGCTCTGTGCTATCCATGCGCATTCGGACACATCTGTAGTGTTAAATAGCGGGCATAATTGTGTTTGTTTACATACTAGAGTCAATTATGTGGCTGATATCAACTAGCCTCATTATACGGTTTTCATCTGTCAATATTAAACAGCATGGAAACGCCAATCCTGCAGCGGTTTCCAGCCAGTTCTGGGAGTGATCCTGACCTAATAAATGTGAAGAAGGTGCTAAAGCCAGGAAATGATATACCACGAGCATCATTAAAATATCTACAGGATGTCACCTGTAGTCCTAAACCAAACAATATCAGATCAGTCGCAAGCATTAACCAACCAACAATTCGAGACTAGGAACCCTAAAAGAGTCCCGAAGCAGGAACTTGCTGTAGAGCTATGATGTGTTAGGACTATCACATTTTATAAGCCCTACCGTGTGAAGGGATAGGTGGTCAGTCTTTCCTTCGGGTGCGTGCCAAGAGATCGAACTCTCACCCGCGCACTTATCATTCTCGGCACAATTCCCTAAACGGTGCACTGAACAACCAAAGCCAAGTAATATTAGATCAATCGCGAGCATTAATCAGACAACAGTGTGTGATTGACCACTATAACCTAAACATTGCCTTGTATAGTTGTACCTTCACTAGTCGCACCTTCACTTCTTCTTCTTCTTCTTCTTCTTCTTCTTCTTCTTCTTCTTCTTCTTCTTCTTCTTCTTCTTCTTTTTCTTTTTCTTCTTCTTCTTCTTCTTCTTCCTCTTCTTCTTCTTCTTCTTCTTCTTCTTCTTCTTCTTCTTCTTCTTCTTCTTCTTCTTCTTCTTCTTCTTCTTCTTCTTCTTCTTCTTCTTCTTCTTCTTCAGCATCCCGAGCCATTGAGATTCTTTGCTGCAGATACAAGCCGTCTCCATTCGTCTCTCTGGTTGACCTTCTCTTGCCAGTCGTTGATTCCAAGTGCTTGTAGGTCTGTATGTATATTATCTTTCCACCGCCTTCCTGGTCTACCTCGTGGTCTCATTTATTTCCTGAGTGTAAGCGAGTTTTGTTATCATATTATTCCTATTATTCACAGGTATTCCTGTGGAAATATTTGTGTGCAGTGAAGGTGTGATTATACAATTCACGCCATGCGTACGATTATATGACAGTCTATAATATATTTTACATTTTATTCGTTTTATTTGTAAACATTTTCGTCATTACTTCACGCGACCCATTTTCTCCTGGTACCATATACATAGTTAGTGTTAGATATTAAGTTGAGAACCACTGATCGTATATAACATTTGTGTCTATTGTTTACTGAAAAAAATGTACAAGAAGCAAACACACCTCAAAATTACCATCACGATAATTACTGCTCGAGATGACTCACTAATTAGGTAATAATTGATTATAAAACCCGGTGCAATGAAGTCGACCCTGTCGACTTTTAAGCGACTTTTAAGAGACTTGATTAAATGAAACATTAAAATGCAATGGCGATGGTTATATAGACGCTGGTTGATCCAAAATATTATACTCCGATCCCATTTGTTATTGGGGTCGCAGATAATGTACAACACGGATGTTATTTCTTGTCACATTGATTTACTATCTCAAAACAAATCACACTGGATACTTGCTTGCTTGCTTGTGTTCGTTGGCTTGAGCTCCAACGCGAAGTCCTGTATGTCGGATGAAGGGATCCTGTTGTCCAACATCAGTGTCATGTCATACAGGACCTGAGGTTTGCGTGAGTATCCGTTGTCCCATCTAATTAGTGACGCGCATAAATGGATTAACGAGATTCCCACTGTCCCTATCTACTATCTAGCGAAACCACAGCCAAGGGAACGGGCTTGGTAGAATCAGCGGGGAAAGAAGACCCTGTTGAGCTTGACTCTAGTCCGACTTTGTGAAGACACATGAAGGGTGTAGCATAGGTGGGAGCGCAAGCGCAATTGAAATACCACTACTTTTATCGTTTCTTTACTTATTCAGTCTCTCGGTAGAGATTTGTTCGCAGCAGACGAGCATAATCTCCGGCGGGCCTATTCTCACTGGTCGCGAGATCCGCACAGTGGAAGTATGGGTGATTTGCTTGCAAATAGACAGGCAATATCTCCTGCGGTAGCTATGGCGGGCCTATTCCCGCTGGTCGCGGGGACCGCTAAAAGTCAGGTGGGGAGTCTGACGATAGTGCACGCTTTACACAGGTCCGGACACTTGTGATCGACAGATGTGCGCGCCCTCATGGTCCGGGCTCGTACAAGGCCCTCACCAGTGGGACATGGATGAACGCCTCTAAGCCGGGTCCCTTGGGTGTCAGGGTCTGGCCATAACTCGCCACCGGCTCGTGGTGGTGAGGTCTCGGTGGATTGACGCTGAGCCGCCAGCGTCTGCAGCCTACCTTGTGCCAGACGTATTGGTTACCCATTCCTCTGGAATACACAAGACTAGGCCGAGAGAGGGGTCATGTCGTTTGGGCGCCACATGATTCTCTGAAGCTCTGCCCAGACATTGTGATGGAATATTGGCCACATTCCACTCACATACTTTGGTCTGTCAAGACTGCAAGGTATCAACTATGTCTGGCTTATTGGTGTGCAGACTGGTGGTTCCTCGACGTGCAGGCAGACACTCTCCGACTTCGGAGGAATCGGCGATCCTACTAACTTTAGCCAAGACCTATAACTTATAGGTCTTACAGACTTATAACTTCAAGTTATTGAAGATATTGCTACTTGAGTTAATCTCTAGAAGCGCTCTCCAGTTAATGAGTATATCCTCACTTCAGTTAAACTACAAAAGATCAGGTTCTAACATCCGGTTAATGACGATATTGTTACTTGAGTTAACATTTAGAAGCTATCAAAATTTAACATCCAGTTAATGAACAGTTAATTTTTAGAATCGAATAGATTTTAACATCCAATTAATGAAGGTATTGTCATATGAGTTAACCTATGGAAGCGATCAGATTTTATTACCCTTTTAATGAAGGCATGGTCACACGAGTTAAACTGTAGAAACGATTAGATTTTAACCCCCAGTTTAAAAAGATTGTCACTCGAGTTAATCTCTAGAAGCGATCAGATTTTAAAATCCAGTTAATGAACATATTGTCATTTGAGTTAATCTGTAGAAGCGATTAGTTTTAACATCGAAATAATGAAGATATCGTCACTTGCAGTAGCGGTCAGATTTGAATATTGAGATAACGAAGATCATCTGCTTCTCTTGTCTATAATTGTCCTATATAAGACTAACTTTCCCATGTAACCTCTTCTGCAGACGTTCTGCATACAGCTCACTTGTCTCTTCCTTGCGGACTCGGCGGGTGAACTTTCCACACCTGAAACTACCAACATCTCGGAATTTGTTTCCGTCTCCGTCCATGATTTTCTCAACTGTCAAAAACTGCCATTTATTGCCAACGAGCTGACCCGGCCCGGCTTCGCCCAGACCCTGGAGGGGATCTATCTATCTATCAGTCTGTCTGTCTGCTTGTTTGTCTGTCTGTCTGTCTGTCTGGCTGACCCGGCCCGGCTTCACCCAGTCCCTGGTGGGGAGCATCTCATTTAATTCATATAAGTAGTCATATAAGCTCTCCCGTTCCCGACTATCTGTCTGTCTGTCTATCTGTCTGTCTGTCTGTCTGACCCGGCTTCACCCAGTCCCTGGTGGGGAGCATCTCATTTAATTCATATACGTAGTCATATAACCTCTCCCGTTCCCGACTATCTGTTTGTCTGTCTGTCTGTCCCGGCTTCACCTAGTCCCTGGTGGCGGGCATCTCATTTAATTCATATACGTAGTCATATAAGCTCTCCCGTTCCCGACTGTCTGTTTATCTGTCTGTCTGTCTGACCTGGCCCGGCTTCACCCAGTCCCTGGTGGGGAGCATGTTATTTAATTCATATAAGTAGTCAAATAAGCTTCCGTTCCCGACTATCTGTCTATCTGTCTATCTATCTGACCCGGCGTGGTTTCGCCCAGCTCCTGGCGCACAGTAACTTAAAAGAATGTCCTTCCACACACCATTCATTATTTTTAATGAAAACAGTTTTTAATCACCGACATGACAGTTGATAAGTTCTGTAAGCAGAAAAAGATGGGTTACAATGTTATGCATTATGCATTATTTTTATGCAAACTTTGAAAATGCCTTAAAGATTATATCATTATTTATTATAACTCACATGCCTGAAAATAACTATAGACAAAGAGTTTAACAATAGTGCAAGTAAGTCCAACAATATGACTATAAAATATATAGAAATGTTATTAAAAGTTATGCCCCTTGAAATAACTTTTCTAGAGTGAAGTCCCCCCTGCTATATAGACATTATATAATGAAAATGGAAAAGTAAATGTTATTAAATAAGTAGAAGATTTTACATTAAGAAATTATTATAGTCGGTTGCACAGGAATGAAAGGAAGACGTGTAGAAAATTTCATCTCAATCGGATGTACCGTTATCGAACGCATGCAATACATAAATACCCACAAACACACAAACATACACTCTGTTTTATAGATATAGATATAGTACCTTGCGGTGTATGGCAGAGGGGTTTTTGAGCCTGAGGAATTAAGGCCGCCTAGCTAGTGCAGTCTCAGCGAACAGTGCAGGATGGGATTTTCTTTTTTGCCCCCGACGAAAAAAAAATCCCACACCTTACCGAGTGATCGAACCCGGGTCTCCCGAAGGAGAGTAAGGCGTTCTAGCCACTCGGCCAGCCGCTCATCAACAGCCGATTTTCTCAACATTCTTCTAAAATCAATCACATATCAATTGGCCTCACATGTTATACCATTTTTTAACCTCATAACCCAGCAAAGACAACCAAAGAAAAGAACATACCCCATTTATGTCTCTGAACGAAAGTGTGTACTTGTGGTGGAATTTCTTTTTTTCAAGGCGCTATTCATGGTCCGTGGCGAATGCGTTATGGACGCAGTTCGTAATCGCACATACTGCGTTCGAAACACAGCTGCGGACGATTTGTCAGCAGACCCCCAAGCGTTGTTATTTTTTTATGAAAACGTATGGGTGCCGGTCTTTCAGGAAGCAATGGCAAACTACTGAATGTATCTTGCCCAGGAATCACGAACAGCCAAAAATGATGCCGGTGACTGCTATGTCCTGGAATGTGCAACTAACTTTTATTCATGCTAGCAAAAAAAAAAAAAAATAATCTTGATTTAGCGTAAGAAAATCAAAATTATAATTGTCAACATCTTCCCGGGATGAGAGCTGGGTCGACTGGCTTGTCTTCGAATCCACTCAGGGACAGACACCAAACAATAACATACACACTAAGCTATAATATGCAGGTTACCAACACTGCCTTATGTTAAACTTGTTCTGTTGTACAGCAGCCAATCGCGGTATGTAAAAGAACTAATAAAGAACGACTTGCAGGTATTGGGGATGTGGTTTCTGACATGAATGTTGCAAATACCTTGGAAGGCCAGAGTCAATAAAAGTGCCTGCAAGAACTTCATGAGAGTAGAACAATAGAACTATGAGATTAAGACAAACATGTTTGTTGGTCATTGATGAGAAGGAGGTTTTGGAAAACATCTAACGACTGAAAAGATCAGTGGGAGATGAGACAGAGACATTTCCAGAGAAATGATGCATCATGTACTAAGACGGTGGCAGTGATGATACAATTCAATACAATCAATGGAACTGATCCAGCATACCAAGGAACGAGGTCAGCGGAAGTAAATGAAAAATAAACGCTTATGTCATTTGATGTGCACACGATGATGATGATGTACTAAAATTCCATGTTCCAATGTGTAATCTACTTTTGTCTAGTTGCGTCGAGGTACGCCTGTTCCTGCAGTGAGGCGCTCTCGTCAGTTGGAGGTGACAGGTTCGAATCCCGGTTGGTAACTATAGCTTTCAATTTCTATGTTGTCTGGTGCGTCCTCTAGTCTCTAATTCTTACTCCTACTTCTATAAGCGGCAAACAATATGTGTGCAATTATTTATTAACGGATTTCACATGTAGCACATGATGCTATCCATCGAACGAGGTTGTGGTGTTTGCCCGTCAGCTGTAGAAGGTGTTAACTTTGGAATAATGAAGGTCTCGACGCAATATGACCCCAGGAACTGTCACATGTTAACACCATTAACCTCGTTAATTAGATACAATTTGTGAAATAAATCATGTTTAGCAATGTGGTTTTCCCTTGACTTCCGTAGACTTGTGTATAGTTTGAATGCGTTAGCGTTTGTCTATAAAGGCAGACTATATCCTGCAAAGGTAGCAGGTGGGTACAAAAGGGGGCTGGATGTACATGAGCGTGCGAGTGTGCGTTCGTGCGTGCGTGCGTGTGGTGTGTGTCTGTGTACGTACGTACGTATGTGTGTGTGTGTGTGTGTGTGTGTGTGTGTAATTGATGATCTTTTAGCATTCACCAGAAAGGCAATGCCCTTAATTACATAAGCTTATGAGTAATCTTCATAATCGTTTATTAGTAATCAGCCAAACAGATAATTAGTATTCACAAATTAACACAAAGAAAAATAATTATCGCCCGATAAATTGAGGAATAGCCTTTGAGGAAGAATTATTAATCCAGTAGATTAAACATTCAACCGAACAGTTATTAATCATACATGAGGGACAAAGGAATAATCACCAAATAAAGGTATGATCAGTCAGTGTTTCAGAAGGACTGATAATTTACAACCCAACGAGGCGATAATTAAACACTAAAGATTAACGGTTATTATTCATACAAACATGTTACTTGCATATCTTTTACAGGGCATTACAATAGACCTCACATTTCGGGCTGTTTGTCGTTTACTAAACCAGTGGTTCTCAACCGGTGTGGAATACCCCCCCCCCCCCTTAGGGTGGAATTTTAGGGTTTCGGGGAGGGGGGGGGGAAATTAAGATTATTTCAAGATCGCATTAATACAAGAACCAGTTACTTGATATTGTTTTTCCCTCTAAATGTTACGGTTCTGTACTTCTCACCCTAATGAAATTCGTTTTATAACGTAAGTAGACCCGCAAATCACGTTTTATGTAGATGTCTAAACTTGTTCTAGCATGTGTTATTCAATTTAGCTTCCATTATGTATATTGTGTAAGGGTGGGGGAGGGAATTTATAGGGAGGAAATTCTAAACGGGGGGTGGGGGGGGTGGGGGGTGACGTTCTGAACATATGGTAAAGGGAGGCGTGGGCCAAAAAAGGTTGAGAACCACTGTACTAGACAATGTTAGTTCAGTAGTTTACAATATCCATGCAAAAGGAAAACGAATACCAAAGACCAAGAAAGGATAATGAATTACTTTATGGTTAATCATTCAAAGAAGCAATGACAAATCATCTGCAGATTTTATGATTAATCACTCAAAGAAGGAATGACAACTCACCTGACAGTATTTGGATTAATCACTCAAAGAAGGAATGACAACTCACCTGACGATATTATGATTAATCATCGAAAAGATGAATGTTTAAAACAACGGACATGCATAGTTGAACCAGGCTCATTAGGGCATGCATAAATCTCTTGTCAAGGCGTAATAAAATCTGTGCAAAAAATCGCGTGAACTTTCATACAACTCCAAGCGAACTTTACACCTGGCGCCGAAAAAAACACAAACTCGAAGATATATATACACACACACAGAGGGGAATAATTTTAAAGGCTGTTAGAAAGAAATAAAATAAAATTTAAAAATAAAAAACCTCACAAACTCAGTAAACATGCTCGTACCTAACAAAACAGATTAGAGTTTGTTAATATACGTTTACTTTCGTGACTTTAAGACAACACCAGAAAAAATGTCTGTGCAGTTAGCAGTCGCGTAATTAACGGTGAAAGTTTCCTGCTGTGAGAGGTAGCATTCGTATGGCTAATAGAGCGGTATCAGTCAACGAAGAGCGGGCGGGTTGATTTAACAGTTAGAGGGTTACGCTGACAATGATACTAGCGTGACTGGTCGACGGTTCGAAACCAGTTCATGTCGTTCGCTACAGAATGGGAGAGTCTAGCCAGCTATTTCTCCGTGCACTCATCAATATTTCTTAGGTCCTTTCCTCTCATCATGGTAATCCGACGAGTTTCCCAATCGTTTGCTATTTATCCGTGCACTCATCAATATTTATTAGGTCCTTTCGCTCTCATATGGGTTAGCCGAAGAGTTTCCCGATCGCTTGCTGTTTCTCCCGCCTCATGCACCCTCTTGTTAAAAATATCTGCAATGTCCATGTCCGTTTACGTCATGACGGATTTTTGTCTCTTCTTTCGGGATCCATGCCTTCCATCACAGTTCTTTCCAAACTGCTGCGACGTGTGTGTGTGTGTGTGTGTGTGTGTGTGTGTGTGTGTGTGTGTGTGTGTGTACGTTTACGTGTGCGTGTGTGCATGTGTGTATTAAGAAAGCACTTTACAACACAATCTTCCTACCAACTCTATGTTACCAATGCCAAACCTGGACAATGACAAAACAAGAGAAAAGAAAAATCACAACAACAGAAATGAGATTCCTGAGAATAATACTCAATGTATCAAGAAGAGATCAGATCAGCAATGAAGAAATCAGGACTAAAGTGGGGGTTGTAGCTGCACTAGGTTTTATTAGAAGGCGGCAAGTCAAACGGTTTGGCCATGCAAGTAGGTTACCAACTAACAGTATACCACAAAAAGCAATGATATACAGACCAGAGGGAAGCAGAGGAAGAGGCCGACCACGTAAACGATGGACGCAGGGAATAACAGAGTCCATGGGAATATTGATACATGAAGCACATAAGTGGGCACTCTTCCACGGTTTATTCTTCGCCTCGCCACCGCAAGGTACAAGAGAAACAAGGTGATATGAGATATATATTAAGAAAATCTGTAACACGACAAGCAGCAGAAGCTGCTGGATTAGCAAACCCATATATATATATTAAGAAAGAAGTAATAGGAAAGAGGTATTTGCACAGTGTTGGAAGACACACAATAAATATAAAATGTTAAGCCACAATATATAAGTCGTTATATGTGGTAAAGAAAGAAATATATTTTAATGAGGAAGAAATTGTAGATAGTGAAATATAGAATATTTTAGGTCATTAATTACCAGCAATGGTGACACAATGAAAGAAAATTAAAAGATTAATATCTATTGCTCTTCAAAAACTAAAACAACTGAATAAACTGTGGAGTGGGACAGATAGAACTACAAAACATAGATTTTAAGAGCATGCATCTTCCCCAATGGAACATACGCCTGTGAGACCTGGGCACTTACTAAGCTGAACAGCGCATAAATGCCTTTGAATATAAATGTTATAGACGGTTCTAAGAAATTCTTAGAAACAGAAAAGAAGCAATGCATTCATACGACAAGAGCTGAATATTTAAGAAGGTTGGTTACTAAAGACGATGAAACAAAGAAAATTGAAATATCTTGGTCACTTGAAACGTCACGAAAGTTTGGAGAGAACAATAATAGAGGAATAAATGCCCTAGAAGAGAGGAAGATCAAAGAGAGAAAAGTGGTGCAGAATGTGGCAGATGGTCACCAGATTGGTGTATCGGACACGGGACATCTTGCTTATGACCAAGAAGTTTTGCGGAAGGTTGTTATGGGACGATGTTCTGCAAAGGACCTGCTACTGAATGATTGAATGAATAGGTGTTAAATGTCGTGGCCGGTGGGCACAAGAAAAGATGTTAAAGGCAGAGCAAGACATTTACAGAAAACGGCTGCATTTGCAACAGAACAGTGTCAATAAACTACTTGCTTTTTAACTAGATCATTCCTAGTACATTACACTCCTACCTCCACAAAATGACATCCATACTCTTACTCCTATGTTGCAAATTCATACTACTCCAAATTTTACTCTATCATATTACTATTCCAACTCTTCCAAAATTTCAATTATGAAATTGCTATAACAACTCTCCCAATACTTCATCTATCATATTGGTATACCCACTCTGAAATAACTCCGGTTATCATATTGTTATATTCAGACTCCCAAAACTACAACTATCATATTGCTATACCAACTCTATCAAAATTTCAACTCAATCAATCAATCATGTCCCATGCCGGAAAGCGTGGGCGGTCATGACTCGCCATTTCACTCGATCACCAGTGTCGTGGATCAGCTCAGTGTTCCTGTCTCGTCCATGCCATGTGGCCAAGCCATCCAGGTATTTTCCTCTCGGTCTTTCTCTTGGTCTGTTCCCCTCGAACTTGCCAGTTGTCACTAAGTTCTCCAATCCATTTCTTCTCATAACATGTCCAAAAAATTTTGACTGTCTACGTCTAATTTCTCTAATCAGTTTACGATGTTCATTTGTCTCCTGTAGTACTTGGTCATTGGTTTTTCTGTCTGTCCATGGCATTCTTTGCATTTTCCTCAGAAACCACATTTCTGCAGCCATCAGATGCTTTTCAGCTTGACTGCTCATTGTCCAAGTTTCACATCCATACAAAAGAACAGGCTCTATGTATCCCCTCAACACTCTTTTTCTCGTTTCAATTGACATCTTTTTATTGGTCAGAATGTTTTTCATCTTGCTAAAGGCTACTTTCGCCATGGTGATTCTTGTTCTAATCTCTTCAAGGCATCTCCCATCAGATGTTATAACTGTTCCAAGATAATTGTACCGATTCACTTGTTGAAGAATATTTCCATTTACTTGTATATTACATTGTGGCACTTCTTCCTTCCTACTGACGACCATAACCTGAGTCTTTTTACAATTTAATTCTAACCCCAGTTGCTCACTGTGTACAACAAACGCATCTACTAATTGTTGCAGGTCCTGCGCATTGTCTGCAATTAATACTGTATCATCTGCATATCTAATGTTATTGATGTTTCGTCCTCCAATGCTGATACCATTTATATCCTCTACATTTCTGAAAATATTTTCACTGTACAGGGAAAAAAGATCTGGAGACATCACACATCCCTGCCTAACACCTCTCTTAATTGGCTGATACTGTCCCACTTCATTATCAATCCTTATTGCAGCTTGTTGTTTCCAATATATGTTTTTTATAAGTCTGTCTTTCCCATCAATTTGTAGATCTGCAAGCATATCCACTATGCTGACATGTCTAATGCTATCAAAAGCCTTTGTATAGTCAATAAAGCAAAGATGTATATCCTTGTTTACTTCTATAGCACGTTCAATAACTGTTCGCAGCATATACACAGCATTTACTGTACCCTTTCCTTCTACAAACCCACATTTTTCTTCCCCTATTTCAGGTTGTATCTTCTTCCTCATTCTTTGCATGATACAATTCTTAGCAAAATCTTTGTGATGTGACTCATTATACTAATTGTTCTATGTTGATCACATCCCAAGGTTCCTGATTTCTTTGGGATTGCAATAAATATAGAGTTACATAATTCAGGAGGTATATCCCCAGTATCATATAATGTGTTCAGCAGTCTGGTGACTTGATCTAGTCCAAATTCTTCTAAAGCTTTAATCATTTCTGATGTGATGTTATCTGCACCGGGGGCCTTGCCAGCTTTCATATGCTTAAGAACATTTCGAACCTCCATCTCCAAAATTGGCGGTCCTTCATTATTAAATCTAATATCATACTGTTCGTCTCTGTTATCATCATAAAGGTGTTTCACATAATCTGTCCATACTTGTAGAATCTGGTCTTTTTCTATTATGATTTTGCCATCTTCAGTCTTTAGACACCCTGTTGATGTACTTGTTCTTTTATTAGTAAGTTCCTGAATTTTTTTGTGCACTAATTTGGTATTTTGACTGTTGTGTTGGCTTTCAATTTCTAAGCACTTTTCCATGCCATGCTTCTTTTGCCTCCTTACATAATGTTCTGACTTGTCTGTGAATTTCTTCGTATTTGACAGAATTATTTTTGTTGAGTCTTCTTGTTTCCATGAGGTGTAAAATTTCTTCAGTCATCCATTTCTTACGACTAGCACTCTCTAAATACTTCACTTGCACTATCATACTACGATACCTGCGGACTACTAATCCCACATTACGACATTATTACAAAGTTACTTCTGCATTACAACATTCCCTACGCTGTGATCCTCACTATACAACGCGACGAATGGGCACTCCTATTTCTCTCCGTGTCGGTAACTTACGGGGTATGTAAGCCGGTCACTCAGAAATCAATGGCAAACTACTGAGCGTAATCTTGCCAAGAAATCAACAATCAGCTGAAAGATGCTGATGCCGACAGCGATGTCCTGTAAAGGATATGCAACAACAACAAACAAAAAACTCTATGATTACCACAAGCACTCTACCACACTTCAAACTGGCACATCACGACACCGTTTACGCTTTTATTCTCACTTTACAACGCTCCTGCTTCAACAATACGAGATTCCTTCTCCTACTCCCTGATTACAACACCCACTCCCCCACACCCCATACTTCCACATTACCACATCTATTTCCCACACTCCAAACTTCCACATTACGACATCCACTTTCCCACACTCTAAACTTCCACATTACGACATCGACTTCCCACACCCCATACTTCCGCACTACCACATCCACTTCCCACACCCCTAAACATCACCACCCAAGGAAGAAACAGTCATGAGGAAAATCGTGACGGAAGGCAATACGAGGAAACCAGAATAGATTTTAGAAACGAATGGAACTTGGTGATTGAGTTAGTCCACAGTGGAAGTGTTAGCTCGACTCTGAAATAAAAGCCGACAGCACGTAATGGAGTGGCAATGAGATAAGTATATACTTACTGGTTCCTAGTTTATCTGCGTGTGTTGAATCCGCGGAGATGTGGGTTCTGAGAGGCATGTAGAGAATAAATACGCTGAGATGCCAAAGCAACTAGCAGGGCTTGACTGGAAAATGCTAATGGCAGTACATCATGATTTGCTGCTACTAGAAAGGGACTGTGTTGTTTGGTTATGTGCTGAGAAGAGAGACATTTGAGAACCTCGTGACGACTGGAAATATGAGCAGTAGGGGATGCTGAAGCAGACACAGAGACATGATATCGAGTGGTCTAAGACGGCGGTATGCAGTCATCTCTCCCTGTTCTTCCTTCCCTTTTTGAGGAAAGTGGTCACATCTAGTTATGCACTTCATAGGTCTGCCTTACCCGAATTTATATCTCACATATGTATATATTCCACATCTATATCTCACATCTATATCCCACATCTATATCTCACATCTATATCCCACATATATATCTCACATCTGTATCTCACATCTATATCTCACATCTGTATCTGACATCTATATCCCACATCCATATCTCACATCCATATCTCACATCTAAAACACACATCTATGTCTCACATTTATATCCCACATCTATATCCCACATCTAAATCTGACATCTATAATCCACATCTATATCCCACATCTATATCTCACATCTACATCCCACATCTATATCCCACATCTAAATCTGACATCTATAACCCGCATCTATATCCCACATCTATATCTCACATCTAAATCTCACATCTATATCTCACATATATACCCTACAACTATATCTTACATCTACATCTCACACCTATATATCATATCTATTTCTCACATCTACATATCACATGTATATCTCACATCTAGAACTCACATCTATATCTCACATCTATATCTCACATCTACATCTCACATCTGTATCTCACATCTGTATCTCACATCTACATCTCACATCTACATCTCACATCTGTATCTCACATCTACATCTCACATCTAGAACTCACATCTATATCCCACATCTATATCTCACATCTATATCGCAACGTTAGACTTTTCCTACATTTATATACACATGAAATACGAGTATATTCCAACATTTATCTACACATCAAATATTTTCCCAGATGTATCTACAAAGCAGTATTTTCCAACATTTGTCTTTGCATTTAATATTTTCCCATATTTATCTACAAATGATATTTTTCTTACATTTATCTACAGATTAACTATGTTCCCATATTTATCTACAAATCAATATTTTCCTACATCTATCTACACATCAAACATTTTCCCACATCTATATACACATTAAATATGCTCCCAAATTTATCTACACATAAAATATGTTCCCAAATGTACCTACACGTTAAATATGTTGACATTTTCATATACATATGACATATATTTCCTATATTTATCTGCACATCAAATATTTTCCCACATATATCTACACATCAAATATTTTACCACATTTATCTACAAATTAAATATGTTCCCACATTTATCTACACATTAAATATGTTCCCACATTTATCTACACATCAGATATATGCCCACATTTATAACAACAATTTAAGAAGAAAAATTATTAAGCCAATACACTGAACTTTGGAGCTAACATTGAGTCATCCAGTGGATTGGATTCACAACCAACAAACCACTCAACACATCAACAAACCATCCACATCAAATACTACATATATTGTAACATTAAATATACCCCAACCCCTCCTTTCTCCTACGTCACATTTATCAATCAATCAATCATGTGCCATGCCGGAAAGCGTGGGCGGTCATGATTCGCCATTTCACTCGATCACCAGAGTCGTGGATCAGCTCAGTGTTCCTGTCTCGTCCATGCCATGTGGCCAAGCCATCCAGGTATTTTCCTCTCGGTCTTCCTCTTGGTCTGTTCCCCTCGATCTTGCCAGCTGTCACCAAGTTCTCCAGTCCATTTCTTCTCATAACATGTCCAAAAAATTTTGACTGTCTACGTCTAATTTCTCTAATCAATCTACGATTTTCATTTGTCTCTTGTAGTACTTGGTCATTGGTTTTTCTATCTGTCCATGGTATTCTTTGCATTTTCCTCAGAAACCACATTTCTGCAGCCATCAGATGTTTTTCAGCTTGACTGCACATTGTCCAAGTTTCACATCCATACAAAAGAACAGGCTCTATGTATCCCCTCAACACTCTTTTTCTCGTTTCAATTGACATCAATTTATTGGTCAGAATGTTTTTCATCTTGCTAAAGGCTACTTTCGCAATGGCGATTCTTGTTCTAATCTCTTCAAGGCATCTGCCATCAGATGTTATGACTGTTCCGAGATAATTGAACCGATTCACTTGTTGAAGAATATTCCCATTTACTTGTATATTACATTGTGGTACTTCGTTCTTCCTAGTGACGACCATAACCTGTGTCTTCCTACAATTTAATTCCAACCCCAGCTGCTCACTGTGTACAACCACAGCGTCTACTAATTGTTGCAGATCCTGTGCATTGTCCGCAATCAATACTGTATCATCTGCATATCTAATGTTATTTATGTTTCGTCCTCCAATGCTGATTCCATTTAGGTCTTCTACATTTCTGAAAATATTTTCACTGTATAAGGAAAAAAGATCTGGAGACATTACACATCCCTGCCTAACACCTCTCTTAATAGGTTGGTATTGTCCTACTTCATTATCAATTCTTATGGCAGCTTGTTGTTTCCAATATATGTTTTTTATAAGTCTAATGTCTTTCCCATCAATTTGTAGATCTGCAAGCATATCCACAATGTTGACATGTCTTACTCTATCAAAAGCCTTTGTGTAGTCAATAAAGCAAAGATGTATATCCTTGTTTACTTCTAAAGCACGTTCAATAACTGTTCGCAGCATATACACAGCATTTACTGTACCCTTTCCTTCTACAAAACCACATTGTTCTTCCCCTATTTCAGGTTGTATTTTCTTCCTCACTCTTTGCATGATAATTCGTAACAAAATCTTTGTGATGTGACTCATTATACTAATTGTTCTATGTTGATCACATTCTAAGGTTCCTGATTTCTTTGGGATTGCAATAAATACAGAATTACATAATTCAGAAGGTATATCTCCAGTATCATATAAAGTGTTCAGCAGTCTAGTGACTTGCTCTAGTTCAAATTCTTCTAAAGCTTTAATCATTTCTGTTGTGATGTTATCTGCACCGGGGGCCTTGCCAGCTTTCATATGCTTAAGAACATTTTGAACCTCCATCTTTAAAATTGCTGGTCCTTCATTATTAAATCTAATAGAATACTGTTCCTCTCTGTTATCATTATACAGGTCTTTCACATAATCTGTCCATACATGTAGAATCTGATCTTTTTCTATTATGATTTTGCCATCTTTAGTTCTTAGACAGCCTGTTGATGTACTTGTTCTTTTATTAGTAAGTTCCTGAATCCTTTTGTGCACTAATTTGGTATTTTGACTGTTGTGTTGTTTTTCAATTTCTAAGCACTTTTCCTCAAGCCATGATTCTTTTGCCTTCCTACATAATATTCTGACTTGTCTGTGAATTTCTTCATATTTGGCAGGATTATTTTTGTTGAGTCTTCTTGTTTCCATTAAGTGTAAAATTTCCTCAGTCATCCATTTCTTACGACCCACCTTCTTTAATTTTGGAATAGTTGTTTCTGCAGCCATATTGATTGAATTCTTTAACATTTCCCATTGATCATCCACATCCTGGAATAGGATCTCTAGATCAGACAATATTTCAAATCTGTTCTGTACTTCTATGTTGAATTTGTTTTGTATTTCCTTGTCATTACTCAATGTACACAAATCATATTTAGTGTTCCCTGTTGTATACTTGACTTTCTTCAACTTTATCCTCAATGTTCCTGTGAGTAATCTGTGGTCACTATAACAGTCAGCACTGGGAACTGTTTTTGCTACTGTTAGGGCGTTTCTAAATCTTCTGCTAATGAGAATGTAGTCAATCTGGTTTCTAATCCTGCTATCAGGACTCCTCCAGGTCCATAATCTTCTAGGGTGTTGCTTGAACCAGGTGTTTCCTACAATCATTTCCTGTTCTTTTGCCCACTCTACTAGTCTGTATCCTCTTTCATTTCTCTCTCCTAAACCATAGTTTCCTACTGTGTATCTATCCCCTTGATTTCCTACTTTTGCATTGAAGTCCCCTATTATAATGTTTATTTCTGAATTTTTACATTTCTTTAAGGCAGACTCTATGTCATTATAAAATTCCTCTACACTATCTTCACTGGACTCTCCTGTTGGGGCATATACTTGAATAATATTTATGTTAAAAGGTCTGCCACTCAATTTAACTAGTAGTACTCTGTCCGACACGGCCCAATATCCCTGAACAGACGTTGATGTTTTCCGGTCCAAAACTATTGCCACTCCCCCATGCCGATCCTCACCTCCAGAATAAATAATCTTAAAATCTTTATGTATCTTGATGCCTGCTCCTGTCCATCTCGTTTCGCACATACCTAATATATTAATTTTTTTCTCTTTGAATTTCTTGTGTTATGTTCTCTAATTTTCCGTCGTTGTTTAGCGTCCTAACGTTCCATGTTCCTAATTTTAATGTCTCTGTCCTTGTCTTGCGATGATCAGTCTTTAAGCGAATCATAATAAACTAGGCAATTTCAAAGAGGTAGTTTGCCGTTGCTTTCCTCTATGGCAGTGACCATACTGGCCGGATGACCGCAATCAGTGTCTCTCGAAAGAGAGAAAGCTTGCCGTCGCGAAACTCGAGACCATAACCAACAAATATCTGTCGGCTGCCCTCATAATTTCATCCACCACCTGCCTTCCGTGGCTTCTTTTGAACACTTCCAATTAACGAACACGAAATAACATCACATAATCCAAAGGAAAAACACTATCCACACGAATTTCACGGGAATTTCCATAAGGAATCCATAAAAAACACTGAACAGCTTCTCCCCCAAGACAGCGAGTCATCGCGTCTCATCGCGTCACATTTATATCCCATGAAATAAAGGCGAACATTTATATCCACATCAAATACGATCTTACATTTATATCATCATCAAATATTTCCTCCCACATTTACCTTCCATGAAATATCCGCCAACATTTATATCCACATCAGATATATTCTTACATTTATATTACCATCATATATCTCGCCACATTTATCTCCTGATGAAATCACTTGTCTATATGCATCTCTTCATAAACTACTCACCAACATTTAGCCTCGTGAAAAAACCACTCAACATTTATATCCTCATCAAATTACTTGTCCACAATATTTCATCAGTTCGCTTGCCCGAAATTAACCCACATAAAGTTCTTTGTCCGCAGACGGCCTCTGTTCGACAAATCTCCATAAAGCGCGCACCTAGAGTGGTGCTTGTTTCTTGGAGTACCAAACAGAGGATTGGAAGCTCCGACAGACAAGGTGAAGCAATCCCATGGTCGAGACAGAAGGAGATACACGTTCATAAAAGTAAAATTCGTAGGAGAGTCTGATGGTCATCTTAAGAGCAAGAATCATTAACAACCGTCATCGTGGGAAAAATCCATCTTATTGACAAACAGCTTCTGTTGGAATTATTATTACAGTTACCCAGTAGAGTTGCGGTCGTGTATAGTTTTAGATTGCGCTCTTGTATATGTGTACTCGTGTATTCTAATCATTTGCTAAATATACATTAGTTCTCTGTACATGTCACGTCTACGTTCAAATAAATCTATGTTTGCTTACTTGCTATCTCATAAACTGGGTTTGCCACCCCAAAGTGTTATTTTAAACTTTTTCTGTAACGAACGTTCGGAAATAGAATTACCATCATCATCAAGTGAGTTGCGCTGTTCTGTTTCGTAAAACCTGTGGCTCAGTAAATCTGACGTCGAAAGGCGTGTTTTCGGGTTTGCTTTCCCTAGCCTTTGACTATTCCCGTTTGTCTACAAGGCAGGAGGTTTGTGTATTACTTGTCTAGTTTCTATTCCCACTTTATTAAATTATTGGGTTCAAGATTATAATAATTCAATGCCAAAGACACAACATTAATAAAATTAAAAGAAATATTAAGATAAACAAACATGAGGAACATGACATATTTTTGGACAATTACAAATACGTGCACGTCTAGAAAAGATAACAGAGTTTATTGGTTAACCAAAATAAAATAATAACAAAAACATATTTTTGTTTTCAAAATGTAAACTTTCCTTAAACAGAAGGTACCGATTCAATTAAATGGACGATGAACAGGACCCGGAAACATTAAACAAACGTTTAGAAGACAACGAAGCAAAGACTTGTTAATACATGTATTTGCCAATTTAAGACCGGCTAATGAAAGATGATATCTTGTTGTCAGACGCAATGCATTCTTTAGAAACGGGGGTTGAATGTTTAGTCTGCAGCTTCCATCCACCTCGGGGTATATGCTTCAGTGCTTCCCCGATATGTAGGGAACAAGTTCCGCACAAAACAAATGTTACAGATAACAACATGTCATGCGATTCATTGATTTGTGGGAGTATGTGACGAGTTTGTTTTGTCGATATAAATCATTTGTTAAATATACATTACTTCTCTGTATGTCGTGTCAACGTTTAAATAACGCAATATATGTAATATGTAATATCTCACAAACTGGGTGGGTGTTGCCACCACAAATTGTTATTTAAACTTCTGTGCATACATAGTCTTGTCGCTTGTAGACGGACACTCAATGATAACATTTTCAAAGTGAACACGTTAAATAAACTAACCATGCTTTGCCAACAATAGGTAATAACAGCTATTAGCTTCCTGTGGCGGATTATCATCATCAAGTGCCGTGCCGGCTGGCATAGGCGTTCATGGCTCTCCATAGATCTCGGTCTTTGGTTTTCTGGATCAACTCTGGTGCTGATATTCCTCCATGCCACCGTCTCAATCCATCCAGCATCACTTTTCTTGGTCTACCTCTGCCTCTCTTCCCCTCGATCTTTCCAGTTGTTACGATGTTCTCCAATGCCTCTCTTCTCATCACGTGACCGAAGAAAGATGTTTGTCTCTGTCTTATTGTTGTATATAATGTTCTAGTTTCATTAGCCTGTTTCAGGCAGTCGTCGTTAGTTACTCTGGCAGTCCAAGGAATTCGCAACATTCGTCTCAGGAACCACATCTCTGTTGCTTCTAATTTCTTCTTAATTTGTTCATTTACGTTCCAAGATTCACTGCCATACAGCAAAACTGGTTCTACATAGCATTTCAGCACTCTCTTTCTTACATTCAGTGATAGTGACTTATTGCATAAGATACTCTTCATTTTCTGAAAAGCGGCTTTTGCCTGCCCTATTCTACTCCTAATCTCTGTTGTACATCTTCCATCTGATGTTATAAATGCCCCTAGGTATCTAAAATTATCAACTTGGTTAAGGATTTTCCCTTCTATTTCTATGTCACATTTTGGTGTCACCATTTTCTTTGATATTACCATTGTTACTGTTTTCTTGATATTCAAGGAGAGTCCTTTCTTTGCACTCTCTGTTACTACAACGTCTAATAATTGTTGTAGGTCTGTTGAATTATCCGCCACCAATACTGTGTCATCTGCATAGCGTATATTATTTATATTATAACCTCCAACTAGTATTCCTGGCATCTCTTTGATCTCTCTCATTATTACTTCGCTATACAGGGAGAAAAGATCTGGTGACAAGACACACCCTTGTCGTACTCCTAGCTTTATCCGTTCGTAACTACCCTCTTTATTTCCCATTTTAATTGCTGCTACTTGGTTCCAGTAAACATTCTTTATTATTCTTAAATCTTTTCCATCAATGTTATCAACCGCCATCAATGTGGCGGATTAAAGCGTTAAAAACGCAGACACTGCTATCAGCACGTGAGGTGTAAAAAGTTATGTCAGGACAGGATGGTGATAACTGGTAAGATCGAAGAGGAGAGACCAAGGGGAAGACCGAGAGGTAAATACCTGGAGGGCTTGGCCACGTGGCATGGTCAAGACAAGAAAAGTGAGCTGATGCACGACTCTGGTGATCGAGTGAAATGGCAAAACATGACCGCCCACGCTTATCGGCATGGCGCGTGATTGATTGATGTCAGAATTGATTTCTGTTTAGTGAAGATAGTTAAGTTAGATACATATCATTTACTAGGCGTCGCAGTCAATGAAATAATTTGTTTGCTGTTCCTGATTTCTTGGCAAGTTTATGTCCAGTAGTTTGTCATTGCTTTCTGAACGATTGGCACTCATAACTGTGTGAAATCAGCGAAGGGCGGTCTGTCTCCAAAAGACCCCAGGTGTGTTTCGAACACGGAATGCCGGATTTCGAATGACTATAGAGTGAAAATAGAGTGGTCAGTAAATGGATATTTCTTTCCGAGCGTACACAAGTTATAAAAGCTAATTGCGATATAATTGTTACCACGTGTACATGAACTGTTAAAGCATGTACGTTATTGCTGTATATCAGAAAGAAAACCATCGTATTGTCATGGATTACGGACATTCATAATGTTCAATTAATAGTGGCGTGGCAAATTAAAACAATTCCTGACACTCTTTCGGAATTAATAATCAGAATACACAAGGCGGATATGACTGTATGCTCTCGTAAGTCTTTAATCTACATGGGAATGTTCTAACACTTACGATTTCTGTTATTGTAATTGCTTTCTGTTGTCCTTGTGTTGTTGGCCTTTTAAATTGATTGCTCAAAATATTCGTTCACATATTCCCTTTCTTCCATAGTTATGAGTGAATCGAAGAAAACAAGAAGTAGAAACGGTACTGGAGTGCAATCACATGTGACAAAATGAACGTTGCAACTAAATTCTTCGTCAGCCAACACACAACAGACATACACTGATACTAGTACATGAAAACATCTGCATGGAAATATGTGTAAAGCTACTTATCTGTAGTGAAGAGCTGCCTTGATACGAACTTGACATGTGTGTAGCATGCGTGAATATATTTTCTACAAATATAATCATGTTCTCTTTAATTCTATTTCAATTAACATATCTTTTTAGAACATTAGGCGGCTGTCTGTTGCCTACCGAGGAATGTTTACAATCTTAGCTAATCTCTATGTGTGAAATATTGTTCGAGGGGTCTTGTTTTCTTGAGCTCACTGTGGCATAACGCTAACCACCATTATTCATTTACCAAAACATGCCGCAAGAAGAGGAAACAACATTAAAAGAAATTGACTTCACAACCGCAAACGGAGACTAGGACTTAAAACTTAACATCGAAACTGAAACTGCATAAGTGACAGATGACGTGGATTCTTAGAAAGATTTCATCAGACAAAGCTCGGAAGACCATTGGACGAAATAGACATGTGACCCGCTTTCGCGCCAACGCCGGATTTGCATATGTTAATATTTCATCAGATCTGGTAAGCCCGCACTTTTTCCTGCAACCAGCCTTATGAATAGATGTGAGAAGCTGGTGTGACCAAATTTTCAAACATGGAATTGCGGGGTGTCTAGATCTGAGGTAAGCTTGTGATTCCCGAGATTAGACTAAGAACCCGATGTATCAGGTATCAAGTAATGGTAACCCGTGTTTGTAATGTCAATTGAAATGTATTATTATTAATTAAAACCTCTGAAATGTAAAAATGCTCCACTGTAGATTCTAACGACGCAGAGCCGTTCCCGGGCAAAATGACTCTCCAATACTCTCTTCGATGAAACTGCAATCTCTGATATTCTTAGAGATAATTATTAACTTTAAGAAGTGCATTATACTACTACCTTCTATTCTAAACAACTGTGAGAAGTGATGATTCGAAAGCAATCTTGTGCATTTTGTCAGAAACATTGTTAAAGATGCTATCACTACCTACAGCTGAAATGACAGTTCGTGTACTAGAATAAGTGCCTTGTTCTAAAAGCAGGCTTATCTATGCCTATTTACAATCTAGAAAGCTGAAAGAGAAATCAATCTTTCCTTTCTCCTTCATCTATTGAATCAATAGGGTTTGACGGAATAAATATTTATATTTATGTCAAATTTTAATTAGATAGGACAAACATGAACTGCATTACATCAGAAGAGTTGTGCTTCGTGGAACTCCATCACACGAAGTGAACTTAACTCATTACTCAACATAACTTAAAACACAACACCACTCAACACCACTCATCACCACACAACCCAACACTCAACATCACAACAACAGATAATGGGAGAGAGTTATTAGACACAAGAAGAAGAAGAAGTTAATTGGGAAAACACAGAGAATTATTTATACAAGCGATAAACACCATTGTGTGGAAGAAATGTTATAAATGTATGTCATTTATTTACATGCATCTTGACACCTTCTCACTCTTGTCACTGTCTTACTGTACACGTTCACTGACCTCAGGTCAAATGAGAACCCACATACAGCGGGAACCAGTTGATACAAGGCGTACACAGTGTGATAAACTCTGACCACCCCAAATTAACCCAACACTAGATTAGAGAAAAAAAGAGGGGAGGGGAACTAGTTCCTACTTCAGGAATTTAGATTTCTTCCGACCTACTTCTAGAATGTTGTATTGGTAGGAATGTATATATTTATGTGAATATTCATCAGTGATCTTGGTGGCTACATACCAACAACCACCCAACACATCAGCAAACTAACCACCTAAATCAGACCTGAGAGAGGGAAGCCGAGAGAAAGAGATGAACCACAAGTGAGATGGAAGATGACTTGGCCATGAGCAGAGTATGGGGAGGCCTTCAGAGGAGCTATACGGGCAGACCTGAAGTGGATCCATCACTCAATGGACCCTGGCTTACCTAATCTTCCAGTCACCAGGTTACCTTTTTAATTGGTACACACCACACCCAATTTCAGGAAACTGATAGTTAATTGTTGATTCATCATCTTCACACTTAATATGTACAACATCAAAATGTTTACTATGTTTCACACTTGTTGACATCTCATGTATTGCTGCTTGTTTATTGATGGTCTGTGTGACACTGGTCCAATGTGCAACTTTTCTAATATCTTGTGTAAATCACAATGGAGATGTATGTACTGGCCAGAAGGCTCAGGCCCAGTCAATAAATGATTAACATGAATTGACCATCTGTTAATTTATCAGTTCAAACCTATCTGTGAGTCAACAACTTCTTTGTACATCATGTTGTCAGAATCTAATGTTATTGATTATGTGTTTGATTGTTTAACAATAAATCCACTCATAATGACTTACTAAAATGGGGGAGAGAAGACTCTAGATCTATCAACTGCTCAACATCCATGTTTTCTTCATCTAAATCAGGCTGAGAAAATTCTCCAGACTTTCCTCAGATTTGATAACCAATAAAAGGGGGCTCCAGAGCTACAGAATCCTTGGAGAAGGGGCAGAATCCCAGTTAGTAATCATTATTCTCACCAGGGCCATAATCTATATCTCCTAGACATACTTAATAGAACGAGGCCTGCAGATAACTCAAGGTTCATATTCTGGGGTTATTGAAGACAGAAGAGGATGGGGCTCTACTTCTTTTGTTAGAGATGGGGCATGCACTACAGTGATCTCCCACTCCCTTCAAAAATATATGACATATTGTTGGCTACGTCCTGGATGGTTCCCATATATTAACCTTTAAACAATTACATAAAACATTAACACAATTATCTTTAGATTTTGAACATTGTCATTTTCTTATATTGATTGACAGCCACATGATATGAATGACATTTACAGATAAATAAGAGTAGGTGACTGATCATTCCTCCTGAAGAATGGGGCCATGTTCAAATAGGCTTATACTTCAGAAAGAGGTGCTCCAGGAGAAATACATAGTGTGTATCTACTCTACCAACACTACTTCTCTTCCAGAGAAGGTGTTCTTTTCCTGTGGAGTCTGAACTTAACAGCATATCATCAACTACCGGAAAATCTTATCCGTTGGGAAAACTCTGTCTAATTTCAGATTCTTTTCTTTACTAGGAATTAAATCTGGTTATTTCAGTGCCTGCTGCCTTTGGCTTTTCCAGCATTGACAGACAGACATAACATAGGGTGTTTTTAATATTGCACATGCTCTGTTGTATATTTGCAGATCAGGGACTTACAAGCTTACGCGGATCAGACTAACTGCAATTATATTTTTTAGGCAGAACAAAGCAATAAATTATAGACATGGCGGAAACTGCAAAGTTTAGAGCCCAAATAACAGAAACGGGTAGGGAATGCGGGTTAGATGGCCTTGAGCTAGCTAACTATGTTTCAGATGCATTTGACAAAAGAGAAGGGCTGCAAGCGGAATTGGCTCTCAAGGAAAAACAGCTTCAGGCAGAATTTCAAGCAGAATTGGAGGAGAAAGAAAAATGATTTCAAGCAGAATTGGAGGAGAAAAAGAAACGACTACAGGCTGAAATGGAAGATAAGGAGAGAGAGCGTCAACACCAACTGGAGTTGAGGAGAATGGAGACTGAAGTGGAGATCCGGAGAATAGAGAAAGGGAGTGGTCCTACACCCTCAACCTCGTCAGGATCGCCAGTGACAGAACCACCTTCTCACGTCTCTCAACTTAATTCAGGAGCTATGTCGTTTCCTCTGGAACCCTTTAATGAAAAGACTGACCACATCGAAGGATTTTTATCACGCTTCGTGGCAATGGCTGTCAGCTGTGGGCTTGAAGAAAGTAGATGGGCGACGAAGTTAGCGCAGGCCTTAAGATCCATGGCGTATGATGTGTTCTCGCGCCTCACTAGAGAGGAACAACAGAACTACACAACACTTAAGACGGCACTCTTGAGCCGATTCGAAGTGGACGCCGAATCTTATAAACTCAGGTTCAAAGCCGCAAGGAAGGAACCGGGTAAGAGTTACGCGCAACTAGTCAAAAGACTGAAGTCATACATACAAAGATGGACTTGCCTGGGAGGATTTGAGGAAAGTTTTGAAGGACTCCGTGAAATGATCATCATTGATCAGATCAAGGGGAAAATGCAGAACGAAATGAAGGCATTCTTAACCCAAAACGGGGCTGACCGCCTGGAAACTATAATAATCCTGGCAGAGAGATTTGAGAAATCTTAGAAGGAGATGGGAGGAAAGGGACGTTCGAACAACACCCCCTCTCAAAACAAAACTCCACAGCCAAAAGAGGGTGAAAACACTGTAGCCACCAGGAAAAAGGGGAAATCCCAGAAAAACACTCAAAACTCAGTCCAAACAGCGCCGAAGGAGGACAAACCATTCTGTACCCATTGCAAAATTAGAGGTCACACATTTCAGAATTGCGGGAAGAAGCCACCTCCACACACAGCGGCATGTTTGGCCAACCGAAAAGAGAAAAAATTGAGCACTGTTGAAACGTCCAAACAGACATCTCATCAAGACACATCATCTCGTATTCCGGTTGTAGAATCCATCTTGCTAAATGGATTCAAAACGACCTGTTTATATGATACTGGATTATCGTATGACTGTGTTGTGTCATCATCCTTAGTTCACCCTGAACAGGTGACAGAGGAAATAGTGGAATTACAGGGACCACTGAAGAGTTCAACAAATATGTCTCTTCCAGTGGCAAAAGTGAACATAGCCTCGCGGTATGTCACTGGGACAATCAAGGCGGCAGTCTTGGACGATCCGATATATCCTGTAATCCTTGGCTGTAGATTTATCGTTCTAGGAGAACCTGTTCAACCTGTGGCGATGGCGACCATGACCACTCGATCCCAGGCAACAAAAACTCCAGAAACAACTACGCCAATCCCTCGAACGGAGGAACTGAAGAGGGCACAAGAAGCCGACAGCACCTTGGAACCCTGCTTCAGAAAACTGCCAAAATCACATTTACCTCTACGTAAAGGTGATCTGTTCATGAAGTCAGCACTTCTTTACAGAAAAGCAGGACGAGCTGGACAAGAGTTTAATCAACTTGTTGTACCAACTCAATACAGGACTCAGATCTTAGAGATGGGTCATAGTCTACCATTCAGTGGGCACATGGGTATCAACGCTACTACACAGCGGATTACCACTCACTACTTTTGGCCAGGGATGAATTCAGACATACAACGGTTTGTAAAATCATGCCCACAGTGTCAGAAAGTATCACCAAAACACCGGACACCACCGGCAATGTTGGGTGAATCGCCAATCACTGGAATTCCATTTGAGAAAGTGGCTGTAGACATCATCGGACCTCTCTCAGCAAGGCAGAGGCGAAACTGATTCATATTAACGCTTGTGGACACAACAACCATGTGGGCCGAAGCAATTCCTATGCCTAGCTGTGACTCCAAACACGTCGCTGATGCATTATTAGGAATATTCACACGTCTAGGATTCCCACAAAGGATCTTGACGGACAACGGTTCACAGTTTCGTGGTAAGCTCATGGAAGAGACCTTCAGACTTTTTCATGCACGCCATATCTTCAGTTCACCATATCACCCTCAGT
Source organism: Cepaea hortensis (assembly GCA_963921405.1). Taxonomy (NCBI): domain Eukaryota; kingdom Metazoa; phylum Mollusca; class Gastropoda; order Stylommatophora; family Helicidae; genus Cepaea; species Cepaea hortensis. The sequence goes on from OY992888.1 coordinate 33,013,242, forward strand.
CAAATGGACTTATGGAAAGGTGGAACGGGACATTGATTAGTATCCTGCGCAAAATTGCCCAGGAGAAGACAGAGGATTGGGACTTGTATTTACCCGCAGCTTTATTCGCTTACAGGGAAGTACCCCATCACTCAACAGGTTTTGCTCCAGCCACACTGTTGTTTGGACGACCGATCAAGGGACCACTGGAGGCGTTACTTCGAACGTGGACTGATAATACTACAGATGATACAGTCGTGACTGCATCTACATATGTTGCCGAGTTGAAAAATCGTTTACAACACAGTTGGAAACAAGCGAATGTCAATCTACGTCAAGCCAGATGAAGAATTGCTCGTAACTTCAACCGCAAGGCAAAGGATAGAGAGTTAGAGGTAGGAGAGAAGGTGATGTTGCTGCTTCCAACCAGTCAGAATAAGCTGCAAATAGGATGGAGAGGACCTTATGTAGTGACGGAGAAGATCTCACGTACCAACTACAGAATTTCAGTCAAAGGCAAGATGAAAGTATTTCACATAAACCTCTTGAAGAAATATCATGAAAGACCCTCAACCACCGAACCTGCACATCTGATGGCCATGAGTGTGGCTACTGAAGTCGAAGAAGGATCAACAATGGGAGTCGAGTGCCAACTGCAATCCAAAGAAACCTTTAAGGATGTGGAAATCAATCCCAACTTAACACAGGATCAGCAAAAGCAGATTAGGGAACTTATGGCAAAATATGCAGAAGTACTTACTGATAAACCAGGAAGAACTGATTTGGAGGAATTTGACATGAAGTTAAATGACACAGTGCCTGTGCGAGTCAAGACTTACCCAGTTCCTTATGCAAAGCAAAAGACTTTAGAGGAAGAAATACAACAGCTGCTCACCGCAGGAATAATCTCACCATCTGAATCACCTTACAGTGCTAGCGTCGTCTTATTGAGAAAGCCAAGTGGAGAACATAGATTGTGCATCGATTATCGACAGCTCAATGCTATAACTGAATTCCAAGCAGAACCTCTGCCTGATCAGAATAAACTCTTCACAGCACTCAACCGAGCTAAGTACTTTACTAGGATTGATCTCAGTAAGGGATATTACCAGATTCTTGTAAAACCGGAAGTTAGACCATGGTTAGCTTTCAGCACGCCCGGAGGACACTATGAGTTCAACGTTCTTCCATTCGGATTAAGTAATGCTCCAAGCGTCTTTACACGTATGATGAGAAAATTACTTGACCCACTACAGCATCCAGACATCAGTCACTTCATGGATGACATCCTGATCGCCACTGAAACATTTGAAGAGCATGTAGAAACCCTGCATCTTTTGTTCAGGCGCCTCAGAGAAACTGGATTGACGGCTAGACCAAAGAAGTGTCAGATAGGATTCCAAGAATTGGACTTTCTAGGTCATAAGATATCTCATGGACTGATAACTCTACAAGAGGGAAATGTGGACAACCTCCAGAGAGCACCTCGTCCAAAAACAAAGAAGGATGTAAGATCATTTGTATCCTTATGTGGATTCTATCAAAAATACATCAAGGACTTCAATACTCTGTCAGCACCTTTAACGGATCTTACCAAAAAGGGGAAACCAGAGAAAGTCACTTGGTCAGCTGACTGTGAGAGAGCTTTCACAGCACTAAAGCAGGCATTAACTGCTCATCCAGTCTTACATCTACCAGACCTCGACCAACCATTCGTGCTGCGCACCGATGCCAGTAACATAGGAATTGGGACAACGCTGTTGCCGAGAAAGGGAGATGTACCATCAGAGCTATTCCCTGTAGCCTATGCTAGCAGGAAATTGAATGCAGCAGAGAGAAATTACAGTACTATCGAGAGAGAATGTCTTGCGCTCGTATGGAGTGTACAGAAATTTCAAGCATACCTATATGGTAAACGTTTCACAGTGCAATGTGACCATCAACCACTGATGTTTCTCGCAGCATCTAAGACTCTGAATGCCCGACTTATGAGGTGGTCGCTGCTTCTTCAACCTTACTCGTTCCAGGTTGAGTATGTTCCTGGGAAAATGAATGTGGGAGCGGACTTCCTGAGTCGACACCCAGTGCCTGATGAACCAGGTCAATCAGATGCAGAATAGAATACAGGGGAGGAAAAATGGGAACAGCTTGATAACTGAAAATGTTGGAAACATAGTTCCATACCATAGAACAATCTGAAGTGGGGCCATGTGGCATAACGCTAACCACCATTATTCATTTACCAAAACATGCCGCAAGAAGAGGAAACAACATTAAAAGAAATTGACTTCACAACCGCAAACGGAGACTAGGACTTAAAACTTAACATCGAAACTGGAACTGCATAAGTGACAGATGACGTGGATTCTTAGAAAGATTTCATCAGACAAAGCTCGGAAGACCATTGGACGAAATAGACATGTGACCCGCTTTCGCGCCAACGCCGGATTTGCATATGTTAATATTTCATCAGATCTGGTAAGCCCGCACTTTTTCCTGCAACCAGCCTTATGAATAGATGTGAGAAGCTGGTGTGACCAAATTTTCAAACATGGAATTGCGGGGTGTCTAGATCTGAGGTAAGCTTGTGATTCCCGAGATTAGACTAAGAACCCGATGTATCAGGTATCAAGTAATGGTAACCCGTGTTGGTAATGTCAATTGAAATGTATTATTATTAATTAAAACCTCTGAAATGTAAAAATGCTCCACTGTAGATTCTAACGACGCAGAGCCGTTCCCGGGCAAAATGACTCTCCAATACTCTCTTCGATGAAACTGCAATCTCTGATATTCTTAGAGATAATTATTAACTTTAAGAAGTGCATTATACTACTACCTTCTATTCTAAACAACTGTGAGAAGTGATGATTCGAAAGCAATCTTGTGCATTTTGTCAGAAACATTGTTAAAGATGCTATCACTACCTACAGCTGAAATGACAGTTCGTGTACTAGAATAAGTGCCTTGTTCTAAAAACAGACTTATCTATGCCTATTTACAATCTAGAAAGCTGAAAGAGAAATCAATCTTTCCTTTCTCCTTCATCTATTGAATCAATAGGGTTTGACGGAATAAATATTTATATTTATGTCAAATTTTAATTAGATAAGGACACACATGAACTGCATTACATCAGAAGAGTTGTGCTTCGTGGAACTCCATCACACGAAGTGAACTTAACTCATTACTCAACATAACTTAAAACACAACACCACTCAACACCACTCATCACCACACAACCCAGCACTCAACATCACAACAACAGATAATGGGAGAGAGTTATTAGACACAAGAAGAAGAAGAAGTTAATTGGGAAAACACAGAGAATTATTTATACACGCGATAAACACCATTGTGTGGAAGAAATGTTATAAATGTATGTCATTTATTTACATGCATCTTGACACCTTCTCACTCTTGTCACTGTCTTACTGTACACGTTCACTGACCTCAGGTCAAATGAGAACCCACATACAGCGGGAACCAGTTGATACAAGGCGTACACAGTGTGATAAACTCTGACCACCCCAAATTAACCCAACACTAGATTAGAGAAAAAAAGAGGGGAGGGGAACTAGTTCCTACTTCAGGAATTTAGATTTCTTCCGACCTACTTCTAGAATGTTGTATTGGTAGGAATGTATATATTTATGTGAATATTCATCAGTGATCTTGGTGGCTACATACCAACAACCACCCAACACATCAGCAAACTAACCACCTAAATCAGACCTGAGAGAGGGAAGCCGAGAGAAAGAGATGAACCACAAGTGAGATGGAAGATGACTTGGCCATGAGCAGAGTATGGGGAGGCCTTCAGAGGAGCTATACGGGCAGACCTGAAGTGGATCCATCACTCAATGGACCCTGGCTTACCTAATCTTCCAGTCACCAGGTTACCTTTTTAATTGGTACACACCACACCCAATTTCAGGAAACTGATAGTTAATTGTTGATTCATCATCTTCACACTTAATATGTACAACATCAAAATGTTTACTATGTTTCACACTTGTTGACATCTCATGTATTGCTGCTTGTTTATTGATGGTCTGTGTGACACTGGTCCAATGTGCAACTTTTCTAATATCTTGTGTAAATCACAATGGAGATGTATGTACTGGCCAGAAGGCTCAGGCCCAGTCAATAAATGATTAACATGAATTGACCATCTGTTAATTTATCAGTTCAAACCTATCTGTGAGTCAACAACTTCTTTGTACATCATGTTGTCAGAATCTAATGTGATTGATTATGTGTTTGATTGTTTAACAATAAATCCACTCATAATGACTTATTAAAATGGGGGAGAGAAGACTCTAGATCTATCAACTGCTCAACATCCATGTTTTCTTCATCTAAATCAGGCTGAGAAAATTCTCCAGACTTTCCTCAGATTTGATAACCAATAAAAGGGGGCTCCAGAGCTACAGAATCCTTGGAGAAGGGGCAGAATCCCAGTTAGTAATCATTATTCTCACCAGGGCCATAATCTATATCTCCTAGACATACTTAATAGAACGAGGCCTGCAGATAACTCAAGGTTCATATTCTGGGGTTATTGAAGATAGAAGAGGATGGGGCTCTACTTCTTTTGTTAGAGATGGGGCATGCACTACAGTGATCTCCCACTCCCTTCAAAAATATATGACACTCACAAATGAAGTATATTATCTCAACTCTAGATGCATGAAGGAAATGTACACATCAAGGGCAGCACCAATATCCAAACTACATCATGATAACACAAATGGCTCACATTCTAGCATAACGGGCCATACTTCAGAGGCCAAGGTTATGTCCAACTGCAGCATACTCGAGGTCCCAAAAACGTGTTAAATTCCAGAATATTTCAGGGCCAAGAGTTCTACTCAGCTCCAAAATCTGTAAAGACCCAATCGTATGTTCAACTTCAGCATACGTCATGAACTACTGTTATCCCATCACCAGCCTACTTCACAATATTATATTCAACTCCAGCCTACTTCAGAAACTAAGTGGTATGTTCAACTTCTACGTACATCAGGTTTCAAGTATCCTCAGATCCACAAGACATCAGGACACTGACTTATGTTCATCTCCAGCCTACTTCAAAAACCGGAGTTACTTTCAACGCCACAACTACAGGGTGTATTTTTAATGAATGTGCAGTAATTGAAAATACTGCCGGTCCAAGTTTTGTATTTACCTATTATGTTGCATGAACTTTACAGAGGGTGAATACAAAACGTGGACCCGCAATATTTTCAAACACTTCACAGTCATTAAAGATACACCCTATATTAACCCATAACGCAAGTGAGCTTGTGATACAGAACTGTTATCTGGATTTTAAATTTAATTTGAAAGATTAAGGGTTAATTATTACATGGTAAACAGCTATTCAGATTATAAGTCTAAAGGGAGCTGCAGTAGCGTAGTGAATGGAAGCCTTGCCTGCCGATCAGTAGCTCACGGGTTCCAATCTGCACCGAGGAATATTATTTGTTTTTCATGTTCTACTTAGGCTCCCAGGTCGCCATAGCCTAAAGTAGGGACCGGGAAATTTCTTTAACAAAAAAAAAAAAAAAAAAAAACGGGGGTCGGCGTGATACTGACCATATCCTAACTCCCCAGTGCTTGCTTTAAAAAAAAAAATAATTCAAAATTCGGCCTCGTTCAACCTACTTCTTTCAGCTGTGGATATTGTTGAGGTCCGTGGTTTTTATGGGTTTATTCACCCTGATTCTTGTCTTGTGCGCTCTTACGAGGGAGTTCTATCTCGGACTGGTTATGTAAGCATTTGTGTCTGTGACGTCAGCTGGGGAGTTAGTCGGCGAATTGTCCTTTGTGCCCGTCTGGTCTGGTTGTTTATTTGGTTAGTGAAGACTCCTGGCTCCTCTGGCTTGGCTAGTTGCAGTCTTTATAAGGACTTTTTATTTGGTCTTTTTGCCTCCTTTTTGGTGTATTGTCTGCAACAGCTTTTCGATGTTTTCACTTTCTTGTTTGCTCAATATCTCTTCCCTCTCCTTTTCGAATTCCTTACGTCCGTTTTCTATGTTGAGATTTTTGCGTTCCTTTTGCCTTTGGTATTCTGCTAGCCTGAGCTCCTCCATTCTTGCCGATTCTAAGCACTCTTCCGGGCTGGGTCCGAGTGGGTATTTTGTGCCGCCTTCAGAGATCCGGCGGGATAATGATTGCCACATGGATTTCTTGGGCGTCGTGGTTGGGCTGCTGGTCTGAGCTTGCGGTTCTGGCTCGGTCTTTTGTTGGGTTTCATCTTGTGAATTTTCTGTGTTCTCTTGCAAGGCTTCTGTTGGTTTGTTTTGGATTAATTCCATTTCGGCTTTTAGCAGCTCTCTCTCTCTCTCTCTCTCTCTCTCTCTCTCTCTCTCTCTCTCTCTCTCTCTCTCTCTCTCTCTCTCTCTCTCTCTGCTTTAATGGTCCCTAGCATTTCTTCGTTTTCCTTCTTCATCTCGGCCACATGTTCCACTTCTTGCTTGATGTTTCGCTGGATTTCCTTTATTTCCGCCCTCAGTTTTTCGTTGTTGCTGGTCGGAGTCGGCGTCAGCAGTACCTTCACTTGCTTCTTCAGCTCGTCTATCTGGTTTTGCAGTTGATTTCTTTCAGCTTGTGATATACACGTGACTGTCTTGCACCTCCGCATTGCTTCATTGCATGGTGTGTTTGTGGTACTGGCTATCTTTAAAACGTCTCTGTGTCTTAGAAGGTACGGATAGCCCAGGTATCTTACGCCATGCTTGCCCAGCAGTTGCCGCACTTTCTTTTGTTGTTGGGTGCTCGGAAGTCCGTGTCCAGCTTGGTCAGCGGACACTCTTTGAAGGAGTGATGATCGGCGCAGTATCGATATATCTCTGGCTTACCGCGACACGGTGCTCTGCTGTGGCCGGTCCTCTGGCATCTTGAACATTGATTGATTCTTGGGATGAATCTCTCTGACTGTTGCATTTTCTTGTTGATTGATACTGTGATTGGCATCTCGCTGCCCTCTGTCGTCACCACCGCGAAGGTTGTAGGAATCTTGGAGTAGGTGTGGAGCCGCTACGCCTTCAAGACTCGGATGTGGAGGTTTTCTTCTTGAAGCTGTTTCAGGATTTGTTCATCTGTCAGCTCCACTTGGATACGCTTGACAACCCATTTGATTGTCGGCGAGTCGGTGTTTCCGACTCTGGTGTCTTTCTTCTCTCTTTGCTTCTCAGTAGGTTTGGATTTTGTTTGTGGTGGGTTGTTATTGTCCTTCCTCGAGGTAGCTTCGATACAGGTTGCCTGAGGTTCTTGTTGTTTGCTGCAGCTCGCAGGTAGATTCTCTTCGCTCGTCTTCTTGTCGGCTCCGAAGCTGCACATCTTGAATGCCACGTGTCATTTGGTTTTCTTGCAACGTGCCATTTTCCCCCGTATCAGGTTGCTTGACTTGTTCAGGTGACTTTTCTTGTTGATGAACGACGAACAACGAACGTAAACACACGACGAACTCCCCCAGTGCCCAGTGCTAGTGGTCTATAAAGATATAGGGCTAGTGCCAGGAACGTGTAAACAGATAATGCCATGTTCCTAATACGCCTCACGACGTGTGAAAAGGTCGTGTTGCCATGTTCATAATACGCCTCAATACGCGTGAAAAGATCGTGTTGCCATGTTCCCAATATGCCTGAAGACGTGTGGAAAGGTCGTGTTGCCATGTTCCCAATATGCCTGAGAGACGTGTGAAAAGGTCGTGTTGCCATGTTCCCAATAAATACGCCTGAAAACGTGTGAAAAGGTCTTGCTGCCATGTTCCCGATAGCTTCAAGACGTGTGAAAAGGTCTTGTTGCCATGTTCCCGATAGCTTCATGACGTGTGAAAGGGTTGTGTTGCCATGCTCCCAATAGCCTCAAGACGCGTGAGAAGGTCGTATTTCTATGTTCCCAGTACGCCCCAAGACGCGTGAAAAGGTCGTGTTGCCATGTTCCCAATATGCCTGAGGGGCGTGTGAAAAGGTCGTGTTGCCATGTTCCCACTATGCCTGAGAGACGTGTGAAAAGGTCGTGTTGCCATGTTCCCAATACGTCTCAAGATGTGTGAAAAGGTCTTGCTGTCATGTACCCCATACGCCTCAGGACGAGTGGAAAGGTCGTTTTGCCATGTTCCCAATAGCCTCAAGACGTGTGAAAATGTCGTGTTGCCATGTTCCCAATAGCCTGAGGGACGTGTGAAAAGGTCGTGTTGCCACGTTCCGCATACGCGTCAGGACGAGTGGAAAGGTCGTTTTGCCATGTTCCCAATACGTTTCAAGACGTGTAAAAAGGTCGTGTTGCTGCAGTCATGCGGTCATGGCTCACATCTCACACTAAAACGAATTGCGTATGTGTTCTTTTTTGTGGTTATGTCAATTAGCCGATCAATAACAATCTGCTGAGCATCAGTAAAGAAGATAGTCTGTCATTTCTTTCGTTCTGAGTAGTGACCAGAATAGTCCATGACAGTGTATGAATGAAGGTCCAATATGGTGATGCATGCCTGTCAGTCCAGCAAGTGTATGAATGAAGGTCCAATATGGTGATGCATGCCTGCCACTCCAGCAAGTGTATGAGTGAGGTAGGAAGGTCCAGTATGGTGATTCAAGCTTGTCAGTCCAGCAAGTGTATGAGTGGAGTAGGAAGTTTCAAATCAGCCTGACTTCTGAACAGACTTACAGCAGGTGGTGCATGAGTGGTTACACACGCGACCAAGAGCATTTTTTCCCCATAGGAATCTATGAACTTCATCGTCGCTTGAGGATTTGCATTGAGCACAATGGTGACTACATCGATACATTTGTTATGTATGTTTTTCATAATATATTCACAAGTCCTTGAAGGCGTTAGTTGTCGATGTATCAACAGCGTATATGAATTTCTAACAGTGCAAGTTAGGCAACCAACCCAATAATCCTGGGTTCGGAGAAAGAGAAATGTTGGACTTCCTGGGCTTCCTAATTGCCTCATGACGTGGATAATCGACCCATAGAGATACGATGGTAAACTGTACTTAATATTCATGGCATGACGTATGTCTGTTTATTTATAGCCTACGCATATTCTCCTTAGAGAAGCCACGATAACTTTTACAGGTCGAGAATTAAAAAATAAAATCACAAACACACACACACACACACACACATGGCACAGATTCAAGAAAGACGAGAACAAAATTCCTTCCTAAAAATGACACGACAAACGAGAAACTGCACATTCTCCACAACAGAACAATGTATAAAAAACAGAAACAGACAATGTCCCTAGTTTGTAGTTAGCTAAATTAAAGCACTGATTTGGCCTATTAATGCATTTCAAGACGCCTGGAATTTTCCCCCGCTGTCTGCTACCCCTGTCGACGTCGTTCACTGCAAAAATTCCCACCAATGTTATGTTACGTTGTTATTTTTAGCTTCGGGAACAAGTAAACAATGCATTAGTGCATTAACATTTTACAATTTAACGTCGGAGTCATTCACATTTCTTGTCTGCCAAAATAAATGTCTGGACAATATTTTAAATCTGGATTTCGTGTAGCTTGCTGGCCTGAAGACGACATTCCAATAATCTCACCTTACCTGGCAGTGGGCAGTTCAGTGTGTTTTGCTCTGTTTTTTAAAATCCATCTATCAGGGAGGCTTCAAATAAATACCTTAAAAGAGTGTTAGAAATTACAATATCGTTGTCATTGTCTCGTAAATTGTCACAATTGTTGTTAAGGATGTAAATAGGGTTAAGCAGGTGACATCACGGTGCAGACGAATATGATGACGTAATAGTACAGTTTAGTTATGGCCGCCCCACTTTTGACATCCACCAAAGAGGAGCAACGTTCTGTTATCCGTGAATGGGTAAACCCTACAGAAATGCATCGGCGAATGAAGGGCCAATATGGTGATGCATGCGTTCAGTCCAGCAAGTGTATGAGTAGATTTGAAAATTTCAAAACGGCGTGACTTCTGTGACAGACTCTTCATGACCGGGTCAGGCACATCGACTATTGACCCCAGAGAATTTTTTCTACAGCAATCCAGGCACTTTATCGGCGCTGGAGGACTTGCATTGAACGCAGTGGTGACCACATAAAAATGAAAATTGTTCTTTACTTTTCCAATATATATATCATTGGCACCTTGCCGTCTTGACAGACGATAGTTTGTGCTTTAAAAAGGCATAATAACTTTTAACTATGGCGGTAGCGAGTGTGACTGATAAGGCCAATTTGCGCTGTAAATGTCCGTTCACAGTGGGTGCATGTGAACACGTGGTCATTTCCACCATCATGCACCATCTTACGTCTCAAACGCTTGGTGTGTGACTTTTCTGCAATAATTTTCTCCTTTGACTTTATTCCATTTCTGATATTTGCCCTCCATGCAACACGTTCAGCGGCGACTTGCTCCCAATGTGCATTATCAATGCCTGTATCAATCATGTCCCGCTTACACACATCTTTGTATCGTATATATATATCTGCCCCCCCCCCCACCCTCCCCCCACCCCAAGGCCCCCCCCCCAAAAAAAAAAAACCCATTTCAATTGTTTATGTGAAGCCGCTTCATATAATCTATTCCTTTTTTCGGCGTTGACTTTTGATGCATACTTCCCATGTATATATGTAAATACGAGTATATTGGCTGTTTGTGATTTACTAAGCAACTTTACGTTCAGCAGTTTACCACTGCTTTATGGATAAGAAGACCACACTGATTATCATACTAGTTCTTAAAGATATCGTGTTTCAGTCCAATGATGAACTTTTAAGTATCATCATCATCATTATCATCATCATCATCTTCATAATCATCATCATCATCATCATCATCATCATCATCATCATCATCATCATAATACACCAGGTCCTTTGGATAACATCGATTTCATCCAGCCCGCGGGAAATTGCTGCTTCATTTGCTTGTTCTCTAGTTTTCAACTTTCGTGCCTATGGCAACTGCACTGCTATGTCTAAGGAGACGGCACTGCCATGCCTGATAAAGCGCCTAAGGAGACTGCACTGCCATGCCTAAGAAGACGTTATGCCTAAAGGGACTGCATTGGCATGCTTAACGGGTGCCTAAAGAGTCTGCAATGTCATGTGTCGATTTCCGTGCTGGAATACCTTAGTTAGTTAGTTAGTTAGTTAGTTAGTAAATTAGTTAATTAGTTAGTTAGCTAGTTAGTTAGTTAGTAAATTAGTTAATTAGTTAGTTAATTAGTTAGTTAGTTAGTTAGTTAATTAGTTAATTAGTTAATTAGTTAGTTAGTTAGTTAATTAGTTAGTTAGTTAATTAGTTAGTTAGTTAATTAGTTAGTTAATTAGGTAATTAGTTAATTAGTTAGTTCGTTAATTAGTTAATTAGTTAAGTAGTTAGTTAGTTAATTAGTTAGTTAGTTAATTAGTTAGTTAGTTAGTTAATTAGTTAGTTAGTTAGTTAGTTAGTTAGTAAATTAGTTAGTTAATTAGTTAATTAGTTAGTTAGTTAGTTAGTTAGTTAGTTAGTAAATTAGTTAGTTAGTTAGTTAGTTAGTAAATTAGTTAATTAGTTAATTAGTTAGTTAGTTAGTCAGTTAGTTAGTTAGTTAGTAGTTAGTTAGTTAGTTAGTTAGTTAGTAAATTAGTTAATTAGTTAGTTAGTTAGTTAGTTAGTTAATTAGTTAATTAGTTAGTTAGTTAGTTAGTTAGTAAATTAGTAAGTCATTAGTTAGTTAGTTAGTTAGTTAGTTAGTTAGTAAATTAGTTAATTAGTTAGTTAGTTAGTTAGTTAGTTAGTTAGTTAGTTAGTTAGTTAGTTAGCAAGTTAGTAAATTAGTTAATTAGTTAATTAGTTAGTTAGTTAGTTAGTTAGTTAGTTAGTTAGTTAGTTAGTTAGTTAGTTAGTTAGTAGTTAGTTAGTTAGTTAGTTAGTTAGTAAATTAGTTAATTAGTTAGTTAGTTAGTTAGTTAGTTAATTAGTTAGTTATTAGTTAGTTAGTCAGTCAGTCAGTCAGTCAGTCAGTCAGTCAGTTAGTTTAGTTAGTTTAGTTAGTTAGTTAGTTAGTTGGTTGGTTGGTTGGTTGGTTGGTTGGCTGGTTAGTTAGTTAGTTAGTTAGTCGATGTTCCAACTTCATGGCAATGGGTCGTCCCCATTATGCTCCATTCCTGTGCCAGTGAATATCACACAAAATGCTTACCACTGTCCAATGTGAAAAGTGGAATAGACAGGAGTCTCGGCAATCCAACAGACCGCACAGGTACACTGTGCATAATGTGGCTAGCAGATTACCAACACAAAATTAATCCACGAAAACATGCTCATCGTCGATGGACTCGGCAGTCGCCAGAAAGACCTCATTGACCCGGGTTTTCTCACATGGCTCTGTCTTTTACCGCAGGGCGACCCGCCGAAAGTGTCACGCAAAGCACGAACTCCGCAGTTTCAGCGCCGACTCCCAGGAGTCTCCTGAAAAATGCACTCGTGAACCGAAAAGGCAATTCAGTCAATTCAGCAACAGCCGGTAGCCATTGTTCCGAACATGCAGGTCACGGTACAGGACAGATGTAAAAGCATTCCACGCGAATTTCACAGCTCACAGTGTCGCCCATGCACTCACTCAGTAGCAGGGCGACGGTACCATATACTACCAGTCCAACGTGAGGAAAATGCGATTGGAAACCGTAGCTACAAGCATAAACACGCCACAAGCTTAAACGGTTCAACGCCTAACCGCCATATTGGCGACCGGAAGCGCTGGAATACCTAAAACATACAAAAGCTGCTACTATTTCTGTATTTTTAGTGAGACATTTTCATTGAAGTTTCGAAGAAAGCTTATCTGAATCGAAAGCGTACCCAAGTGAACTCGCATTGTAACGCTGAGATGTATGAAATGGGTACGAGAAATCGATAGACAGCAAGACAGACATAACTTGAAATGTGTTTCCCGTCCACTATGCCATTCTACAGTATGCTAATTATATGCTTTCGGGGATGTAAAGGCATTATCTTCAGCTTGGGAAAGCATCTAGTTTCATCTATACTAGATCATAGCACGGGAAATAATTTCACAGATACTGATTCGCTCTCATAGAAGTAGACGTAAGAAGTTGGGAATAAATAAGTGAGGGACACGATTATTACACGCGTTGAGTCGTATTGAGCAGTCTGCTAGCTGCATATCTGTAGAAACCAGTCGGCACTCCAGGGCTGCTGTCGTCAATATCACGTGGGCCATATTTACCTTCTAAGATATCTTCTGGTATACATCTTTGACCGGGTCGAAGTGGGAGTCCATATCAATTTTAAACATCCGCCTCTATGAGAATTGGTACCAATGACTACCATGCCGGATGACCAGGATCCTAAACACTGTGCCACCGCGGCTCCCACTCATCTGTGCAGCAACTGCTTACATTGCTCGGCCCCAATAAGCTAGCTAGGTTGGCGATGTGCACCAGTATATAGGGAAAGTTCAAATATGTGCCTTCTAAACACTCAGAAGCTGCGTGTTCAACGCAATAAGAGTAACCCCCCCCCCCCCCCAAATGTCTCTAACTTGTCGCGGTGGAGGGGGGGGGGGCTTGCGTGTCCCAATGATCCCAAGAGCTATGCCGACGGAAGTACAACTACATGTCGGACAGGACTTGGGTTAGGGATCAGACCAAGAGAGACACAACCTGATGCTCTGCAGGCAGACTGAGGATAGCAGTCAAAAATTCAAAGCAGAAGTACGAAGGCAGACATTCTTGATCCAGGCACGTGCTCTAAGGCTCTCAGCCGATGGATAAGGCTGAATGCTCTAAGCCAAAAACCCTCGGACATAAGAGCCGGGCCGATGCTCACCTACCTCAAAATGGAGGAGAGATACTGAGCACGCTACATGCTCAGTTCAGTTACCTGTTCGAAGGGGGGATATGAGGGATATCCGGATGAGAGGGCCTGGCCGTTATTCGCTAACTGATACATAGAGGTAAGATGCTGAGCCGGCAGCACGTGTAGTCTAACTCGTGAGCGGTTACTAAAGGTGGAAAAGCACGCAATGGTTACGATGAAAGTCTGCATCTAATGCAGTGAGCGTAGTCAAAGGTGGAGGATTGTCTCGTTCACACGAAATGGAACGCTTGGCTAGCTAATCCTTTACGTGGAAGCCTGAAGCGAAAGCTTGCTAAGTGGATGTCGCCCGCAGTCTGTCCGTCCCTGGTTTGTGCTTGAGCGACCAATGGTAAACGAAATGCCCAATACATGGAAGTGAGGAATTAAAGCAGCCATGAGCAGGACGTGGCAATTCCTCGGGTCAGCCCTGTCTCAGAGCAATATGTGCCGGCTCTGCAATTATGGAAGTCTCCTTGGATAGCGGGGAATGCCCATGGTCTGCCCCTGCCTTCCCTTGAGGGTTGTCCGTGATGTCTCTGATCGTTCTACCTTGACCAGCTGAGATATGGGCGACACCACAACAGTAAGGGCCTAACGTCTCCCCAAACCCTAGGAAGGCTAACCTCAGTAAAAACAAATGCCAGCAGAAGTCGGATGTGTCGGCCTAAGGGTGGCAAATAAAATCTGGTACTACGCAATTACGTCCTAGTGAAATGTCGATCGTGCCCGGAACAACTCTGACTAGCTTGTTTTCCGAAAGTAACGGAACAGCTCTGATTAGCTAGTTTTCCGATTGTCCGTTGTGCTTGGAACAGCTCTGACTATCTAGTCTTCCGAATGACCTTCGTGTCCGGAACAGCTCTGACTAGCTAGTTTTCCAAATGTCCGTCGTGCCCGGAACAGCTCTAACTATTTTGTTTTCCGGGCACAGCGACTAAGCACATGTTCGAAACGAAAGCTCTCCGAGTGGATACCATCTGCAATCCGACCGTCCCTGGTTTGTGCGGGGAGCGGCACGTACCGAACGAAAGGCCCAATACACTGAAGTGAGGAATTAAAGCAGCCATAAGCAGGACGTGACGATTCCCTTGGTGGGCCCAGCACCAGAGCGCTATGTGTCGGCTCTGCAACTATGGAAGCCGCCCTGGATGGCGGGAAATGCCATGGACTGTCCCTGCCTTCCCTTGAGGGCTGATCGTGAAGTCTTCGACCGTTCCAACTAGACCAGCTGGGATGTGGACGGCACCACAAAAGTGAGAGTCCCCCAGGAATGCTACCTATCAAAAATGCACGCTAAAGTCGAATGTGATGGCCTAAGGGATTCGTTCCAAGGGTGCCTAACAGGCACACCGCAATCACATCTGAAAAAAAAAAAAAAAACACTCCGGATGAACGCAGCAGAAGAAGAAGAGTACAATTGTTTTTGTCCGCTCATCTAGAACTCGAGCTTAGTGCACACCCATGCTGTTGCTGCTGCTGCTACTACTAAAACTACGACTGAAAGTTGCTACTAACAGGGAGAGCGCTAGACCTATTGCTTGTATGTTACTTTTCTGTTTACCTGTGTCACCCGCCACCCCCTCCTAATTCTGAGATACTCGCAATTAACGACCCAAACATAAATCGACATTTCAGTCCAACTGACCATCGTACGGAACGAACCCCCTAATTCGATCACCAGAGAAATTGTCAGCTCCAGGGCAATATCCTTTTGGCCACGTCGACCTACAGTGGTACAATTATATTTCTGTCTTCAGGTTTTCTGACAATCTGTCACTAAATATAGGTTTACCAACACGGTGTCGGTGTTGTCACAGACTTAAAGAAACCTAGGTAGTAATTACGACAAGAACAGAACAGAACTAGGTCAGAGAAACAACAATACATTAGCATAATATATTCTCAGCACGATCGCTTTCACAAGGTTAGCAACGCAGGCGTGAGGATCTTGAGAAATGGAGAATATCCATGCACCGGCTTTCTTCTTCACTGCGTTTCCACAGCATCAAAGATATGTTCCTACTGATCTCTTTTTTTCTTTTTTTTTCCCGCGTTTCCATCCTGTTTCAGGATATTGCTGTCAACACCAGCATCTTTCAGCTGTATGTTGATTCCTAGGCTAGATTACGCTCATCAGCACGTCACGACTTTCTGAGCGACCGGCTCCATACTCTCATAAGTCACTTTTGCGATTCGAACCACTGCTAATTCTCGTCGCGTCACGTGATGAGAGTATTCGGAGTTAGCGGAGAAAGCTGCTAACCCCTCGGCCACGGAGCCGGTTCTACTGATCTCTGTCATTGTATTTATCTATCTTTCCACTGACAATACTTCACAATAGTGTAAGCATACGGGATCTACCCTGAGCGATAGTAAAGTAATAGTTACAATGTTAGTTGCATATCCTTTACAGAACTTCGCTGTCAACCCCCATCATTTTTGGGTGCTGTTTGTGATCTCTTGTCAAGTTTACGTTCAGTAGTTTGCCATTGCTTTCTGAACAAACGGCCCCCTTACCATTTCATAAAAAACCAATGTAAGGCGGTCTACTGCCAAATCGCTCGCAGCTGTGTTTCGAACACGATATGTGGAAGTACGAATTTGCGTCCGTAACACCATCGCCACAGAGCCGGTAAAGTAATAGTTACAAACAATAATAATAATTTAGAAAACAAAACTACTAGAGCCTATATACATATAACAGATAAACATCATTTTAGTCCAGTAAATTCTTGACCCCCACTGTCAAAACTGTCATTTACTGCCAAAATAGTACCTGGCGGCGTATGGCAGAGGGGGTCTTCGAGCCTGGGGAATTAAGGCCGCCTGGCTAGTGCAGTCGCCGCCAACTGTGCAGGTTATAGAGTTTTCTTTTTGCCCTCGACAGAAAAAAAAACTCCACACCTTACCAAGGATTCGAATCCGGGTCTTCCGAAGGAGAATCCGGCATTCTAGCCACTCGGCCAGCCGCACCTCGTCACTCTTAACACCACTGTTTTTAACAAATGGTTCATAATTTAAGCCTGGTGATCTCGAAACAAAAAAAAATGAGAATGCGCATGGGCGTTCTGTTCTCTCCAGACCACTGGGACCGTAATGATTTAAGTGTACTTCTGCTTTTGACTTTCTTTCCAGATATACATGTTTTGTGTGTGTGTGTGTGTGTGTGTGTGTGTGTGTGTGTGTGTGTGTGTGTGTGTGTTTGCGTGTGTGTGTGTGTGTGTGTCTGTGTGTGTCTGTGTGTATGTGTGTGCATAATACATTCTTATCAAGATCTACTGTTCAAGAAGCTAGCAACGCAGGCGTGGTGAGCTAGTATATTGCAGAATGCGCATCGCCCTTCCAAACACCGCGTCAACACTGTACTTACGCTTGGCCACGCCCCGATAACGATCATAGCACGAATGGAAAATAAAACCGCAAGTACCTAGCTAATTATATAAAGAGAACATAACAAATTCTTGCACTATCGATTTCAACAAGTCACCAACGCAGGCAAATGATATAATGCCCGGGCACCTGCGTTTTCACTGCAGCAACCTAACATTTATATTTCAATCCTGGAATACGTTGGCAATCCAGAAGATGGTTCACCACCATAAATCCAGCCAGCCCCAGATAATGATTGTAATAAGAGAAAGCAAGTAGTGGGACCCAGATAATTGTGTAAGAGGTAAACAGCCCATTTGAATAATAAATAATCTAGGACGATTACGCTGTAAAAGGTCAGCGATGCAGGCGTATTGAGCTAGTAAAGTTTGGAAAGCGCATAAAGACGTCTTTCGTTTCAGACATTCGGGTTACTAAAGGCATAGACATATATTTTATAGGTCTATCTGTTCCCATTAGCTGTTTCTGGATATCAACATATATTTCTGTTAACATACATATGGCCCTCTCTGTGTGTCTTTCTACCTGTCAATATCTGTCCATCTAATTGTCATCTTGCTTCTAATGTTTATCTATCTTTACCCATCTACTTTCTAACTACTTGTTCAACTTCCACATTGTAACATGCTTACATGTTCTAGCCTAATAAAATTGATATTTCCTAGCTATCATCCTAACCCATAAAACCTGGTCATCTGTCTCTACCTGTCTATATAACCACTTACATAACTATACTTGTCTACATTTATTTATAGCTACCAACATAACGATAACCTGCTCTGTGGCGAACGTGTTACGGACGCAATTCGCATTACCGCATACCGCGTTAGAAACACAGGTGCGGGCGATTTAGAAGCTGACCGCCTTGCGTTGGTTTCTATGCAATGGTATGTAAGAATGCCGGTCATTCAGAAATCAATGGCAAACTTAGTTAGGTAGTTACATTGCAGTCAACACCAGCATTTTTTGTTGTTACTGTTGTGAACTCTTAGCATGTTTACGTTCAGTAAAGGCAAACTATTGAACTTAAACTTGCCCAGGAATCAAAAACAGCCGAAAGATAGCTGTAATTGACTGCAACGTCCCGTAAAGGCTATTCAACCAACAACTACATACTTATCGATACACTTACATCTAACTGCTCACATACCTATCCTCCTTGACATTTAGCTGTTCACATTATTAGCCTCCTTGACATTTAGCTGTTCACATACCTAGCCTCCTTGACATTTAGCTGTTCACTAACTTAGCCTCCTTGACATTTAGCTGTTCACAAACTTAGCCTCCTTGACATTTAGCTGTTCACATACCTAGCCTCCTTGACATTTAGCTGTTCACATACCTAGCCTCCTTGACATTTAGCTGTTCACATACCTAGCCTCCTTGATATTTAGCTGTTCACATACCTAGCCTCCTTGACATTTAGCTGTTCACATACCTAGCCTCCTTGACATTTAGCTGTTCACATACCTAGCCTCCTTGACATTTTGCTGTTCACATACCTAGCCTCCTTGATATTTAGCTGCTCACATACCTAGCCTCCTTGATATTTAGCTGTTCACATACCTAGCCTCCTTGATATTTAGCTGTTCACATACCTAGCCTCCTTGACATTTAGCTGTTCACATACCTAGCCTCCTTGATATTTAGCTGTTCACATACCTAGCCTCCTTGACATTTAGCTGTTCACATACCTAGCCTCCTTGATATTTAGCTGTTCACATACCTAGCCTCCTTGACATTTAGCTGTTCACATACCTAGCCTCCTTGATATTTAGCTGTTCACATACCTAGCCTCCTTGACATTTAGCTGTTCACATACTTAGCCTCCTTGATATTTAGCTGTTCACATACCTAGCCTCCTTGACCTGTCTATCTATATGTGTATATACAATTATATTTCATCGCCTATGTTTCGCCACAAGGTCAACTTACATACCTGGAATAATCTCTGTTCACCCCCCCCCCCCTTTTTCATCTCTAAAGAGTGAGTGAAAGAATGGGAGAGTGAGTGTGCCAGTGAGAGATTGAGTGAGAGAGAGTGAATGTGTGTGTGTGTGTGTGTGTGTGTGTGTGTGTGTGGGTGGGTGGGTGTGTGTGCGTGAGAGAGAGAGAGAGAGAGAGAGAGAGAGAATAAGAGAGGGTGAATGAGAGTAAGTGAGAGAGTGAGTGAGTTTGTCTGTCTGTGTGAGAGAGTGTGAGGGTGAGAATTAATGAATGTGGGTGAGAGAGGGTGAGTGAGAGAAAGAGTGAGAGAGAGAGAGAGAGAAAATTAGAGAGTTAGTGTGTGTGTGTGTGTGTGTGTGTGTGTGTGTGTGTGTGTGTGTGTGTGTGTGTGTGTGTGTGTGTGTGTGTGTGTGTGAGTGCGTGTGTGTGAAAGAAAAAAAAAGAGAGATAGAGAGAGCTGAGCGCATGCATGTCATGTGACATGCTATTCCATATTTTGTCTGTATCCTCATCTTTCATACTGTCATTTTTACTCCCACTTGATTTTAACATGTACTATATGAAAACTTATCGTCAACTGTTTCCATTTCTCATCTTTACAATATTGTAACTAAACTTTGCAAACTGTATAACTTTGTTACACGTTGTAACTTGACTTTGAAAAATACATTCCATGTACGATTAGTTTATACAGATCTAGAAACGCAGGTGTGGAGAACTAATAAAAAGTAGAATGCGCATGCAATGGCCAATCTCGACCATTAGATTTCCGAGATGGCAAATGTATCTTTACAATTGTCTCTTTCTCTAGTATCGTCAGTTATTTCCAACTCTCAGTTGTAAAATGATGAACTACCCTAGATACGAACTATTTTTCATAACATATTTCAAAAGGTGAATGGTCATAGACTAAGTGTTGTGGACAAATTCACCTTTCTTGGCAGCACCGTGTCACAAGCTGCCACAATCGATGACGAAGTGAATACAAAAATTTCCAAGGCCAGCGAGGCCTTTATCAGACTGCACAAGAATGTCTCATCTCATCTCATCATGTTCCTCTTGTACCTTGCGGTGTAGAGGTGAGGTATAAACAGCGGGAGAGTGCCCGCTTATGGGCTTCATGCATTGATATTCCCATCGACTCTGTTATTCCCTGCGTCCATCGTTTACGTTGTCGGCCTCTTCCTCTGCTTCCCTCTGGTCTGTACATCATTGCTTGTTGTGGTAAGAAGTATAAACGGTACAAGAATGTATGGGACAGAAATGGAATATGTCTGCAAACAAAGCTGAAAGTCTATAAAGCAGTTGTATTATCCACACTGAAATATGCTTGTAAAAAGTGGACTGTTTATCAGCGACATGCTAGAAAATTAAACCACTTCCACACAGTCTGCCTTAGGAAGCTATTGGAGATTAAATGGCAAGACAAGATCCCAGGCACTGAAGTTATAGAAAGAGCGTCCATGCCCAGTATCCACACTCTACTAATGAAGAAGCAGATTCGCTAGGCTGGTCACTTAACTCGTATGCCAGATCACAGGCTCCCTAAACAATTTTTTTTACGGCGAGCTGCGTTGTGGTAGACGCTCCCAAGGCGGGCAGAAGAAACGCTTTAAAGACACTCTGAAAATTTCACTTAAAGCTTTTGGAATTCATCTTGACACTTGGGAGACTGCTGCTAAAGACCGTAATTCGTGGCGTACACCATTACATAAGGGTGCAGTCACTTGTTAAGCAACCAGGACTGCAAGAGCTGTGAAGTAAAGGCTGGACAGAAGAACCACTACAGGAGATCCTCCTCATGGAACGTCAAGCATTCTTTGCCCACATCGTCAAAGAACATTTCGAGCCAAATTACGCCTTATAAGCCATCTTACAACTCACGGCTCCATACTTTCAACCCCACTTTATGAAATGAATGGTCATCATCATTGTTGATGGACAAACAACAATATATTTCAAACACGAGTGGTTTTACACATCTAGAAACGCAGGCGTGATGAGCTAGTAAAATATAGAATGCGCATGTAATTCCTCATCAGATCACTAAATTTGCAAGATGCCAACAGAAATATGTATGTTACTCTCTCTCTCTCTCTCTCTCTCTCTATCTCTCTCTCTCTCTCTCTCTCTCTCTCTCTCTCTCTCTCTGTGTATTATAGTCAAATGATTCCAGTTCTCATCTTTACAGTACTGTAACTACACTGACTTCACATAATACATGCCAAGCATGAGTGCTGTTATACACATCTTGAAACGCAGGCGTGATGAGCTAGTAAAATGTAAAACGCGCATGTACTTCCTCATCAGATTACTAAATTTTCGAGATGGGAAAATTATCTTTCTAGTTTTCTTTCTGTAATCTCGTCAACTATGTCCAATCCTTATGTTTACAATATTGTAACCACATTAATTAACTGTGCATTTACATAATACATTCCAAGCACAAGTGGATATAATCTATAAACGCAGGCGCGGTGGGCTAGCAAAAATGTAGAATGCGCATAAAGGTTCTTGCCTATAAAAACCCAGTTTTCTGTTGCAACAATTTCATTCTACTGTCGTTCTGTATGTCCCCAATCTATATCTAAAAATACTTGACAATGTCGCATTTACACTTAACTCACAATGGAACGACGGCACTCAGATAACGATTCTATCCAGAGAAAAAGAAGACTTCGGTACTTAGATAATTATGCAGCAGAAGACAGCACATCACGTTTGCATACAACTTTCCCCGCGCAATCGATGTCAAAAAGTTAACAACGCAGGCGACGTGAGCACTTACGCACGACTGTTTAATCTGGTGCACTTTTAACCACTGCGTTTTCCAACGCATTATCACCAAGTGCCTTGCAGACTGGCTTGGGCGTTTACGCTTCTTCAGATCTTGTGATCTCCAACGGCATCTATTAATTCGTGTGATGACCTTTCGTGCCATGACATAAGGCTGTCAAGAATTTTATATCGCTTTTTTTTTTTCGCAAACTCTCTTTCCACATATATTTCTAGTTGTCATTATGTGTTAGCTTTTGTCGTCTCGTAATGTGCTCAAAAGTAATTAATGCTTTTTTCCTAATGTTTGTGATAAGTTGCTTTGTGAATTATTTCTAATGCAACATTGTTATAACTCTCTTGTGCCTTTCATTGTGTCTGCCGGTCTGACTCAACAAATAAGCTTCACATAATTATAAAATAAATTGTTTGCATATCCTTTACAGGACATTGCTGTCAACATCAGCATCTTTCAGCTTATTGTTGATTTCTTGGCAAGATTACGCTCAGTAGTTTGCCATTGCTTTCGGAGCGGCCGGCTCACATACCCCGTAAGTTATCGCCGCGATTCGAACCACTGCTGATTCTCACCGTCGTCACGTTACTTACGAGAGTGTACGAGATTACGGAGAAAAGTCGCTAACCTCTAGGCCAGGAAGCCGGCTCACATAATTATAGAGACACGAAATCTACATAGTGCTTGATCGTCCGCAAATAAGAGTTCTTTAATGGTGTAATTTGCCGTTGGTTACTCTTATGTGTACTGCTGGTCATGTGGTGTAATTGCGGCCTCTGTTTAACATGTTTCTTTACATATGCTTCTATACAAGTTATGAACGGGATTTGGGGGGTGGGGGGTGGGGTGGGGCAGGACACAAACTTATCGTACTCCGGATCTCATGGTGAAGAATTCTGAGTGTCGCCAATTTATTCTCACTGTGCATTCAATGTTGTTGAATAAGCTTCTACATAAGTTTGTTTGATGTGTACTCACTCCATATTGTTTAAGGATTTCTCACATATATTTTTTTCTATCTAATCTATCAAATGTCTTTTCTTGGTCGACAAAGGCTAAGTAGAGTGTTTGATTAAATTCGATTATTTTTCTATATGTTGCATGAGAGCAAAGAAGTCATCTGTGCATCCTTTGTTATTCTACATTTAAGTTGTGTTACGCTTAGCTGGGGTTCTGTTGTAGTTCGTGATTTTTTCTCAATAACTTTGCAAAATATGTTTCTAGTGTGACTCAAAAGGGAAATGTCTCTGAATTGTGTGCAGTCTCTTTTACTACTTTTGGTTTGTTTGTTTGTTTGTTTGTTTGTGTTTTTTTTTTAAATTATTTTTTTTAAAAATTGGTATAATTATAGCGTTTCCCAAGTCTCGTGGTGTCTATTGTTCTACCCAAACATGGTTAATAGTCTATGTAGTCATGTTGTTCCTACTTCTCTTGCTGTTTTAATTAGTTCGTTTGGTATTTCTTCTTGTCACGGTGATTTATTCAAGGGGGCTAATCTGACGGCTACTCTAGTTGTCTAGTTCTAGTGCTTCGATGGCATCTGTGTTGGCTTCCTAAATGTATGTGGCATCTGATGGAATTGTGAGTAGCTGTTCGAAGTACTGCCTCCATCATTTTAGGACTTGTTGTTGTTCGCTTATTGGTTCTCCTTTTTCGCTGTTAATTATTTCAGTTGGGTCAAATGTTTCTGCTCTGGTTCTCATTGCACTGATCTTTTTGTAGAAGTTTCTAGTTGCCTCCTTGTAGTTTTTATTTAGGGTTTCTCCATAATCCTCCCAGTCTTTTTGTTTTTCTCTATTTACTATTCTATTAGCATGTCTTCTTGCTAATCTATATTCACGGCCCTGTTTGCTCTTCACCCACTTTTTATATTTTTCCTTTTAGTCTTTTGCCGGTTCCGTGGCGAAGAAGTTAAGGGCGCAGTTCGTAATTTAGCATACCCGCGTTCGAAAAACATCTGCGGGTGATTTGACAGCATACTGCATTGCGTTGGTTTTTTTACGAAATGGTATAGGTGCCGGTCGTTCAGAAAGCAAGGCAAACTACTGAACGTAAACTTGCCAAGAGATCACAATAGCAAAGAATGCTGGTGTTGACTGTGACGTCCTGTAAAGGATATCCTATTAACTTAACTTTTAGTCTTTTACAGTTTTCTTTACCTCTGAGTTCCAGCAAATTGTTATTTTCGTTATCCGTGTTTGACATTTTTTCGTGGTTCCATGTGTTATTTTTGCAGTAATTAAAATGCTTGATTTGAACATCTCCCATTCTTCTTCCACTATTTCTTTATTCTATAGGATAGGTAGTTTTACAAAGATATTCTGATTATACTTCTTAGCTTTCCTAGGAGCGGTATGAAAGTTCCTTGCGGGCTTCTAACACAGACGACGCGACAGCAAATTGTTATTTTCTTTATCCGTGTTTGACGTTTGTTCGTGGTTCCACGTGTTATTTTCGCAGTATTTTATTAGCTTGATTTAAACATCTCCCATTCTTCTTCTACTGTTTTTTTTTTTTTTTCTATAGGTAGTTTTACAAAGATTTCCTAATTATACTTCTTAACTTTCCCGGGAGGGTTATGAAAATTCCCTGCCGGCTTCTAACACAGACGACGTGCGCAATTTCCGAAAAAAAAAAGCCGACAAGTGGTACAAATGTCCAGATATTTAAAAAAAAAAAGTTCGCCTTAAGTAGAGCAAATTATATATTCGGGACACGTTTAATCGTTCAGCATATTCGAAAATTCGTGATTCCGCTTAACCGGGTGTGTTTGCAAAGACAAAGAAGAAAGATTGCCGGGGATAAACAAATTGTTCTTCACAACAGAAATTCGCCACATCCGACATCACCTTAAGCGGTTGGAAATGTATAACCATTACTATAACCTGGTTATCGGGACCACGCCAAACTGACACCTAACTTACATATGAGAGCTTAATCAGCAAACGTAGGTCCGGCAATATTTGTCAAACTGACACCTAACTTACATATGAGAGCTTAATCAGCAAACGTAGGTCCGGCAATATTTATCAAACTGACAAACGGTTGCCACCCTGTCTACCATTCAGTATGGTGAACATACATTTCCCACCTTTTCGGCCACACTTTCTTGTCTTGACCACCGTCTTATCAACCTATAAAGTTTTTAGCACTGTTTCCTGTCTCCAATTAGGTTAAGTCGTAATCGTGTCAGAGCGGTCGGTACTCGCAGTTTGACTCGAAGTTACCACAGTGCTGACTGTGATACGGATCATTCTTTGGTTGTTGCAAGGGTTAGACTGAGACCAAAGATAATCTACACAGCTAAACACAAATCTAGCCCCAGGATTAATGTTATTAACACTCACGATCCTGAAAAGTGCTTTTAGTTTCACCAGCGACCTGAAGACGCTTTCACTGATACACTAGAAAATTGTACAGTAAGTGAAAAGTGGTGTAAACTTAAGGAAACTCTTTATAAAACTTCCGTAGGGGTTTACGGCACTGAGGATCATAAGAGTTAGGACTGATTTTCGGCAAACAGCGAGACTCTGCAGCCCTTGATTGATAAGAAGAAGATAGCTCTCTTAAGAAACAAGGAAAGACCAACGCGTAACACTTTGAGAGAGCTGAAGCAAGCTAGGAAGGATGTGCAAAAGACTGCCAGGCAGTTTGCAAATGACTATTGGATCAAGTTATGTGAGTCCGTTCAAAATGCAAATGATAAGGGAAACATCAGAAGCATGTATAAAGGGATAAAGAAAGCCTGTGGTCCAATGATCAAAGGAAGTGCGCCACTAAAAACCTTGACTGGAGAAATCATTACTGATAAGAAACAGCAGATGGATAGATGGGTAGAGCACTATTTAGAGCTTTACTCAAGTGAGACCAAACTAGCGGATAATGCCCTCAACGCCATAGAGGCCCTACCAACTCTTGACCACCTGGACACCCTTCCCACCATAACAGAAGTTAAGTGTGCTATAAATGAACTTGCATCTGGCAAGGCTCCAGGTAAGGATGGGATTCCAATAGAGGTTATCAGGAGTGAGCAAGACACACTCACTCTACAGATCCACCAGCTAAGAGAGCTATGCTGGCGAGAAGGACAAGTCCCGCAGGATTTCAAAGATTCAAGCATCATAACACTGTACAAAAACAAGGACGATCGAAGCGACTGCAACTACTATAGGGGTTTCTCACTTCTGTGTATTGTTGGAAAAGTATTTGCCAGAATTGTTCTGCGCAGACTTCAAGTCCTAGGAGATCAAGTCTACCCCGAATCACAGTGTGGCTTTCGACAGAACCGGTCTACCATTGATATGATATTCTCATTGCGACAAATGCAAGAAAAATGCCGTGAACAGAATCAACCACTGTTTATTGCCTTCATCGACCTCACAAAGGCAATTGATTTGTTCAGTCGTGAGGGTCTATTCAAGGCACTAAAGAAGATTGGCTGCCCACCAACTCTTCTGTGCATTGTGGAATCGTTCCACACAGGCATGAAGGGTATAATCAAGTTTGATGGTGCAACTTCAGAAGAGTTTGAAATCAAGAGTGGAGTTAAGCAAGGTTGTGTACTAGCTCCCACCCTCTTTGGAATATACTTTTCACTTCTACCGAAATATGCATTTCGTGATCAGGATGG
Organism: Cepaea hortensis; assembly: GCA_963921405.1. NCBI lineage: Eukaryota > Metazoa > Mollusca > Gastropoda > Stylommatophora > Helicidae > Cepaea > Cepaea hortensis. The sequence continues at coordinate 33,039,826 of OY992888.1, forward strand.
TGGTATATACATTCACTCACGCTCAGATAGTGGCCTTTACAATGCTCAGAGATTGAAGGCCAAGACCAAAATTAGGAGAGTACTGATCAAAGAGTTGCTTTTTGCAGATGATGCTGCAGTTACCACCCACTCTGAGGAAGAATTGCAATGTCTACTATCTGCATTCTCCAATGCTTGTTCTGAATTTTGTTTAACAATTAGCAAAAAGAAGACACAGATTATGTCACAAGGTGCACATGGGGTACCAGCAATCTTTATTGACGACGCTGAACTAGAGATAGTAGACCATTTTACATATCTAGGATCAGTGGTAAATAACAACATATCCCTAGATCAGGAAATCAACATCCGGATTGGTAAGGCAGCAACAACAATGAACAGGTTAAGAAAAAGAGTCTGGGAGAACAGGAAGCTTACTGCCAAAACAAAAGTCCTAGTCTATCAAGCCTGTGTCCTTAGTACTCTTCTTTATGGCAGTGAAACTTGACAACTTACTCACACCAAGAGAAACATTTAAACAGCTTTCATATGCGGTGTCTGCGAAGAATTCTTGGTATTAAGTGGCAAGACAAAATCACAAATACTGAAGTATTGGAAAGATCAGGTTGTGTGACGGTTTATCCCATGCTCAGTCTTCGTAGACTTAGATGGATAGGACATCTTAGGAGGATGGATGATGGTAGAATACCAAAGGACATCTTTTTTAGTGAATTACAGATATGTAAGAGTTCTTGGAGTCAGCCTCTACTACGATACAAAGATGTGTGTAAGCGGGACATGATTTATACAGGCATTGATAATGCACATTGGGAGCAAGTCGCCGCTGAACGTGTTGCATGGAGGGCAAACATCAGAAATGGAATAAAGACAAAGGAGAAAATTATTGCAGATAAGTCACACACCGAGCGTGTGAGACGTAAGATGATGCATGATGGTGGAAATGACCACGTGTTCACATGCACCCACTGTGAACGAACAATTACAATGCGAATTGGCCTTATCAGTCACATTCGCTACCGCCATGGGTAATAGTTATTATGCCTTTTTAAAAGTACAAACTATCGTCTGTCAAGACGGCAAGGTGCCAATGTACGTGGTGTTGAATGGCTATCCTCGCTTCAGACGTCACAGATTGTGAGAAATGTATGGATTTTTGCCCTGGCCATGTGCGGGGGAATGAACAGGCTGACAGGCTAGCAGGGAATGCACCTCTTGGTGGTAGATTCTTATGGACAATGGAGAGGTGCTCGAGCGCCTGTGGGACCAGGCGAAGAAAGCGGGGGAACAGACTGAGAACCCGTATGTGGAACGAATTATATTAAGGGGGATCGGCAGGGGTTCTGGAAGAATCTCGAAACTGAGAGGCAAGACGAGGAGAACTTTCAATCAGACAGCTGTGGGAACGATTAGTAGTATGATTCTTCGCTGGTTGTTGAACAAGAGGACGGAGCGCGTGTGGGAATGCACTGAGCGCAGTGATGTCGATTCTTAGCTCAACTCAGCTCAACACACCGTTTATCTTCAGACGTCAATAAGTATAAATACATAGAAAGCAGCAGTAACATTAAGTTTTTTGAAATCTCCATAGAGTTGCCAATATACACGCCAATATACTTTTCTTTGTCCACACATGTCTTAGTAGCCTTTAGCTAGATGAAAAACATACTGAAAAATAAAAAGATGTCAATTGAAACGAGAAAAAGAGTGTTGAGGTGCTGCATAGAGCCTGTACTTGTGTATGGATGTGAAACTTGGACAACGAGCAGTCAAGCTGAAAAACATCTGATGGCTGCAGAAATGTGGTTTCTGAGAAAAATGCAAAGAATACCATGGACAGACAGAAAAAAACAATGATCAAGTACTACAGGAGACAAATGAAAATCGTAAATTGATTAGAGAAATTAGACGTAGACAGTCAAATTTTTTTGGACATGTTATGAGAAGAAATTGATTGGAGAACTTAGTGACAATTAGCAAGGTCGAAGGGAACAGACCAAGGGGAAGACCGAGAAGTAAATACCTGGATGGCTTGGCCACATGGCATTGACGAGACAGGAACACTGAGCTGATCCACGACTCTGGTGATCGAGTGAAATGGCGAGTCATGACCGCCCACGCTTTCCGGCATGGCACATGATTGATTGATTGATTGACATGTTTGACCCTCGTGCAGCAAATGTTTAGCTGTCGACAGCTACATTCATCAGCATATCTTATCTTATGAAATACTGATTGCATCAACTAATCTACAACAAGCAATGCCCTCAAATAATGACTGTAACAAGAACAGAAATCACGATCACCAAGTATGCAATAAATAAAAATCACATACATATATTATATTAAGTACATATGTAGCACTACTAATTGCTACTCACCAATGTCTATCTACCCATGTGTTTTTTTACTCCTTTGTGTCTACTTACCTTTACCAGTCTACCTCCCTAACTACCTGTCCCCTGGTATCTAACCACTACCTGAATACAGATATATAATAAATTCTTACGACCTGCGTGCCCATTTTGTGATCCTTTAAACATCACGTTCATTCTTTCTTTCACCATTTTTCTAGCTTTTCGTGAATGGTTCTACTAACAAGTCTACTACTGTAACTGCCTATCATCTGTCGACTCAACAATGTTTGTCTATCATCGTGTCTTTTAACTTCTTTGTATCTACTTACCTTCACCATGCTATCCTCCTAACTATAGGGTGTATTTTTAATGATTAAGCAGTGTTAGAAAATATTGCTGGTCCATGTTTTGTATTCACACTTTGTAAGGTTCATGCAACATAATAGGTAAATACAAAACTTGGACCGGCAATATTTTCAAACACTGCACAGTCATAAAAATACACTCTGTACCTCTCCGCTGTTATCTATCCATTACTTGTCCACTGACAGGTAATAAATACATATATAGTACGACTGATTTCTAAAGGTTAGCGACGCAGGCGAACATCCCATCTCTTCACACACCGACTACTAGGTTTCACCACAGCATTTATGTATATCTTTTTCTCGATCCCATTATTTCCATCTATCTTTTTTACGGTCTGCTATATTACATCCGCTTTGAACCTACATCTGACGATAGGTTAAGACCTGATTAGAACAAGACAAGCAAAACCTCACCGTTAACCAGATTGTTCTTTGCAGCAGTTCGTTCTCACCACAGCCCGCGGAACGGACTCTCCAAAGAAACCACCGGTGGCCAGATAATTAATGCAACAGACAAGCAACTGGTTTTATAACTCGCCGCAGCACGATCGAAACAGTAAGCCACGCAGGCGCATGATTCGGTACAATGTAGAAAATCAACACATTCGTGATAATACGTTACAACGACGATGATTTCTAAACGCAGGCGTGGCAGTCTAGAAACAAAACATTGATATATAATTCCAGTCACGAGCTAGCTCAAGCGACGCAGGCGGGATGATCTCGTAAAATATAGAATGCGCATGGGAGTCTCGCTGGCAGACTACCTGCTATTGAAAGCATGCGTGTTAAATATCTATTTCTGTTTATCTCTCTACACGCATGACTCATACATAGCTATAGTTCATATTTTTTTATAATCTCAGAGAGACCATATTGCTAAGGTTGTTTTTTTTTAACACGAATGTAACGTGCATAATACATAACATATAAACTGACGTGTGAAAGATGAGTCGTTGGAAAGGCAGAATGTTAGAAGGCTTACGTGCTCAATTCGTGATCACATGAAATTAAAGTGCGTTTATTCGTTCGTTCTGCACTTCCCATGTTTCTAGCTTTTCGATATGGCTCTTTTAACATGTTTACCTCTGTCTATGTATATGCATCTTTCTACTCACTAGTCTCTATCTACCAAAGTGTCTTTTTTTACTTCTATGTGTCTACATACCTTTACCAATCTATCTTCCTAATTACCTGCCCGCTGACTCTAACCATTACTTGCTCACAGACACATAATAAATACATTTCTAGGACGATTTAATTCTAAAACTAACGGAAGCAGAGATACTTTCTATCTATTCACACACCGACGACTAGGTTTCACCGCAGCATTGATGTATATCTATTTATATATTCCTTTATTTCCACCTACCTGTTTTACAGTCTGCTATATTACATCCGCTTTGAACCTACATATGAAGATACCCATGGAACTGATTACAACAAGACAAGCAACCACTCACCATAAACCAGATATATTGTCCCTTGCAGAAAGTCGTTCTCACCACAGCCCGCGGAAAGGACTCTCCAAAGAAACCTCTGGGGGGGGGGGGGGGGGGCCAGATAATTAATGCAACAGAGAAGCAGCTGGTTTATAACTTGCCCGCGCACGGTCGACTTGAAACAGTCAGTCACGCAGGCGCATGACGTGGTAACATTAGACAAACACCGCATTTGGGATAATACGTTACAACGGCGATGTGTGACAAACATTTCAGGACGCAGGCGTGACAGTCTAGAAAAAACAGCAATGATATATAATTCATCCCACGATCTAGCTCAAGCGACGCAGGCGGGATGATCTCGTAAAATGTAGAATACGCATGGGCGCGCCTTTCTTCAGACCACCTGCTATTCAAATTTTTTTTTTTTTCGCATATCCTATTACAGGACATCGCTTTCAACACCAGCATTTTCCCGCTGTTGTTGATGTCTTGGCAAGATTAAGCTCAGTAGTTTGCCATCGTTTCTGAGCGGCCGGCTCACATATCCCATAAGCAACGGGCTCGGCAAGAACCGCTTCCGATTCTCGCGCAGCCGCGTTTACTCACGTGGATAAACGGGATTACGGAGAAAATCGTTAAATCCTAACCAGGGAGACCGGCCGCTATTCAAAGTAAAGGTGTTAAATATGTATTCCTGTTTTTCTCTCTACGCGCATGTCTGATAATATGATTAGTATATGTTATTTATATGTTATTCTTTATTTACATAAATCTAATATGAATGATAGATAACATATAACAGATGTGTGAAAGATGAGTCGTTAGAAGGGTCATTTGTAAGACAGGCATACCTAATATGTGATCCTTGGAAGATAACAGTTTGATCTTGAATAACGAAAACACAAACAATAGATTGCACGATTTATTGCCTGACTTATTTCGCTGCATCTCGTCAGATACATACTGCAGAATTCATACAACACAAAGTAAAATAACTAGACAAAATCCTTCAAGCTGAAATATACACATGTTCACACAGTAATGTCTATAGTCTACCACGGTAATTTTAAACTGACTATCATGTCTTTCTGTTTGGACAAAACTGGCCTATATTGATTAAACATGATGGCGTCTGCAAACTTTAACAAGCAACTATTTTGTGTATTAAACTTCACGTGAAAAGCTCTGTAACTATCAGTCACATGACCAGTTTCCAAAACGCACTTCTACCGTCGTTATGTGGACTATATATTAATTATCACAACAGACGAGCTACAAGCAATATCCTTCAAGGCCATAATGAACATGACGCATAAATACATCTCTCTATTTATGGAACACGAACACAACGAGCAGACAGCACAATTCAAAAATCGGTGTACCGCAAAGAAACATTGACTGCCCAATAAATATATTGTCATAGCTTCGCACCTGTCCAGCACAAACGGGGCTTAGTACGGACCCTGTTTGGCCGTGCTAGGAAGATATGCACCCAGGACACACTGACAGAGGAAATTGAAACTCTGAAGAATGTCTTACACCTGAATGGGTACTCCACAGGATTTATAAAGCGCCATTGCCAATAGACGAAACTACAGTCAGGGTATTTATCCAGCTAACCTTTCGAATGGATGACGTCATTAACATCTACAGGACCAGCTCATTACAGCAGTCGACCGAACATTATGTGCTGCAAATCCAGTTATTAGGTACATAATCACACCTATTCTCACCCCAGCAGTAAAAGAATTTGTCACTCTGTACGCCAAATCCAATTACATTTACCAGTTCGTATGCAGGTGGGAGTCTACCTACATCGGCAGAACAGAGCGGCAGTTACACAGCATGGTTGTTGAACATATACCCAACTGGATTGACAAGATACTACACACAGGCGATGGCAGCATGGTAAGACCGACACACCACAATTACAAACTTCCTGCGTCGTCCATTGCCCGGCACGTTTTGGAACCGGGGCATGTAGTTGCACGCTTTTTACGTGCTGTGTGATGCATAAAACAGTCGCTTGTTAAAGTTTGCAGACACCATCACGATTAATCTACGTAGGCCAGTTTTGTGCGAACAGAAAGACATGATAGGCAGTTTAAAATTACTGTGTTAGACAAATGACATTACTGTGCGAACATGTATTTCAGCTTGAAGGATTTATCTAATTATTTTACTTTGTGTTGTGTGAATTCTGCAGTATCTACCTGACGAGATGCAGCGAAATATACGTGGCAATCAACCGTGCAATCTATTGTTTGTGTCTTCATTATTCAAATTCACTACGATAAAACATTGTTTTGATGTTCTGAAAAGTCTGATTGTTCGTTCTACACTCCCCGTAATGCTAGATCTTCACGTATTGCTCAATGAACATGTTTACCACAGTCGCCGCCTATGCACCTTTACTCACCAACGTTTACTCACCAATGTGTATTTACCAACGTGTCTTTTTTACTTCTATGAGTCTACTTATCTTTACCAATCTACTTTCCTAACTTCATGTTCACTCGGATCTAACCATCTAACCGCTACTTGAACGCATCTATGCTATAAGTATATTTCTACCACGACTGATTTCAAAGTTAGCGACTCAGTCGCAAAACCTTTCTAGTCACACACCGACAGCCGGGTTTCACCGCAGCTTTGATGTATATTTGTTTCGCTATTCCATTATTTTCATCTACGTGCTTTACATTGTGCTATATTGCACAGCATTGAACCTATATCAGGATAGCCAAGGAAGTGATTATAACAAGACAAACAACTACTCACCATAAACTAAATAGACTGTCCTTTGCAGAAGTTTATTCTCACCACAGCTCGTGGAACACTCTCTAAAGAAACCGCTGGTGGACAGATAATTAATGCAAAAGAAAGGCAGCTGGTTTATAAGTTGTCGCAGCACGATCGACTTGAAACAATAAGCCACGCAGGCACATGACGTGGTACAATGTAGAAAACATCGCATTTGTGATAACACCTTACAACGACGATGTGTGACATTCATTTCGGAACGCAGGCTTGGCAGTCTTGTATAGATTGGTATATAATTCATAGCACGATCTACTGCAAGCGACGCAGGCGGGGTGATCTCGTAAAATGTAGAATGGGCATCCAGCGTTGTCTCTTCAGACGACTTGCTTATTCAAAGCAAGGGTGTTACAACGTATTCCTGTTTATCTCTCTACATGCATGCCTGATAAACATCTTTAGTTCCTTTTATTTAGGTTCGGTTTGGTTCAGTCGACGGATCAACATCACGGCACACGGGTGTAACCAATAAGTGTTCCGTTCTACTCCTAACTCAAGCCTGAGTCCGGAGAATCTCAGCTCAGTGCACGAACTCCGTACCAAAGGCGAGATTCCTGAAATACGTTGAGTAGATTTTTAACTCGACATTTTGTCCGCGCAGCACCGTTAGGCTACTCTTTTTCGATTTCCAACTGCCAAGGGATGTTTTACGTGCGCAACAATACACACGGGCGTCCGATCTCACTACCCAGAGACCAGGGGAAATTTCATTACTAAGAGTCCACGTGAAAAAATGTCGGTCCTCAGCGGGGCTTGAACCCGGGACCTCGAGCACTCGAGGCGGACAACATACCTCGAGACAACTCAGCCCCCTTTCCTTTTATTTATAACCTCAGAGTTCATATTGCTGAGTTTTTTTTTTTTTTTTTTTTTGGGTAACATGAATGTAATGTGCATAACACATAACATATAAACTGATGTGTGAAAGATGAGCCGTTGGATGGGCTGAATACAAAACGGGCCTGCATGTTCAATTTGTGACCCTTTGAAAATAAAATTCATTCTTTCGTGCTCCCATATTTCTAACTTTTCGTGAATGTTTCTATTAACATGTTTACCACTATCTCTGCATGTACATCTGTCTACTCACCGATGTCTATCTACCATCGTGTCATTTTACTGCTCTGTATCTACTTACGTTTATCAATCTGCCCTCATAACTACATGCCCTCTTAATCTAACCATTACTTACCCACAGACATATAATAAATACATTTCTAGCATGATTGATTTATAAAAGTTAGCTATGCAGATGCACTGCTCATCTATTTACACTCCCACCACTAGGCCTCAACACATTATTGGTGTATATCTATTTCTCTATTCCTTTATTCCCTCTTACCTGTTTTACAGTGTGCTGTATCGCTCCGCATTGAACCTACATCTGACGATAGTCAAGGAACTGATTACAACAAGAAAAGCAACCACTCACCATAACATGACTGTCCTTTGACAAAGGTCGTTCTCACCACAGCCTGTGGAACACCAAAGAAACCTTCGTTGGCCAGATAATTAATGCAACAGACACGCAGCTGGTGTTTAACTTGCCGCAGCACGATCGACTTGAAACAGTAAGCCACGCAGCCGCATGACTCGGTAAAACAAACAACGTTATAATACGTTACAACGACATGTGACAAACATTTCGGAACGCAGGCGTGGCAGTCTAGAAACACAACATCTTATATATAAAAAAGGATCTCCGTCCAAATGTATGTCCTTTATGCGTTCGCGAACGGCTCATCCGATTGAGATGAAATTTTCTACACGCCTTCCTTTCAATCCAGCGCTGCCAACTGTGATATTTTGTTAGTGTGAAATCGCCTGCTTACTCAGTATTATTTCATTTTTCATTTTTCATCATAATTTCATATATCTCAGGGGACCTAACTCTTTAAAAGTTATTTCAAGGGGCATAACTTTTCTGTATAACTTATAGTCATATTGTGGCATCGTTTTCAAAGATTTATAAACTCTTTGTCCATAGTTATGTACCGGCATATGAGTTATAATAAATAATGATACAATCTGTAAGGCATTTTCAAAGTTTTCATAAAAATAATGCACAATGCATAACATTGTAACTCATCTTTTTTTGCTTAAGAAGTTACTGTAGTCATGCAGGTGATTAGAAAGAGTTTTCATTAAAAATAATAGATGGTGTGTGGAAGGACATTCTTTTAAGTTACTTTTTTTGTTGTATGAATTTAATGAGAACTTATATGACTACTTATATGAATTAAATGAGATGCTCCCCACCAGGGACTGGGCGAAGCCGGACAGGGTCAGGCAGACAGATAGACAGACAGACAGACAGATAGACAGTCGGGAACAGGAACTTATATGACTACTTATATAAATTAAATGAGATGCTTCACACCAGGAGCTGGGCGATGCCGGGCCGGGTCAGACAGACAGACAGACAGACAGACAGACAGATAGTCGGGAACGGGAACTTATATGACTACTTATATGAATTAAATGAGATGCTTCACACCAGGAGCTGGGCGATGCCGGGCCGGGTCAGACAGACAGACAGACAGACAGACAGACAGATAGTCGGGAACGGGAACTTATATGACTACTTATATGAATTAAATGAGATGCTCCCCACCAGGGACTGGGCGAAGCCGGACAGGGTCAGGCAGACAGATAGACAGACAGACAGACAGATAGATAGTCGGGAACGGGAACTTATATGACTACTTATATGAATTAAATGAGATGCTCCCCACCAGGGACTGGGCGAAGCCGGGCAGGGTCAGGCAGACAGATAGACAGACAGATAGACAGACAGATAGACAGTCGGGAACGGGAACTTATATGAATTAAATGAGATGCTCCACACCAGGAGCTGGGCAATGCCGGGCCAGGTCAGACAGACAGACAGACAGACAGACAGACAGACAGACAGACAGACAGACAGACAGACAGACAGACAGACAGACAGACAGACAGACAGATAGACAGATAGACAGACAGACAGACAGACAGACAGACAGACAGACAGACAGACAGACAGACAGACAGACAGACAGTCGGTAACGGGAACGAGAACTTATATGACTACTTATATGAATTAAATGAGATGCTCCCCACCAGGGTCTGGGCGAAGCCGGGCAGGGTCAGCTAGTTGATATATAATTGGTGTCACGATCTAGATCAAGCGACGCAGGCGGGGTGATCTCGTAAAATATAGAATGCGCATGGGCGCGTCTCTTACAGACCAACTGTTATTCAAAGCAAGGGTGTTAAATATATATTTCTGTTTATCTCTCTACATGCATGTCTCATAAACAACTTTAGTTCATATTATTTATATGTTATGATTTATTTGCCGGTCTCTCTGGCCGAGGGATTACAACACTTTCTCCGTAATCCCGTTTATCACTCAGAGTCTCGTAGCAGGGCGAGAGCTGGGAGCGGTTCGACCCCCGCTGGTGACTTGCGGGATAACTGAGCCGGCCGCTCAGAAAGCAATGGCAAACTACTGAGCGTAATCTTGCCAAGAAATCAACATACAGCTGAAAGATGCTGATGTTGACAGCGATGTCCTGTAAAGGATATGCAAAACATTTTTATGATTTATTTACATAAATGTAACATGCATGATACACAACACATAGATGACGTGTGAGCGATGAGTCCATTGAAGAGCTCAATGTAAGACACACCTGCGTACATACACCTTGGGAGATAGTTTGATTGTTCGTTCTACACGCCCTGCAACGCTAGCTCTTTACGTATGGCTCTGTTAACATTTTCACTAGTCTCAGTCTATGCACTTTTACTCACCAACGTTTATGCACCAATGTGTAACTGCCAAAGTGTCTTTTTATTTGCATATGTCTACTTACTTTTACCAATATACTTTACTATCTACCTGTCCATTGGTTTATATTTATTTACCTTTACCCAATACCTTTATTTCTGCCCGCATACCCATCTACCCATTTATATTTACCGTTTTAACTTCCCTTCCATCTGTGCTTATGTCTGAGTATTTTCTTGCCTGTACCTGTCTATCTTTACACCTAACTGCCTATGTACTGATGTAGTTATCTCAACCCGTCTATCGATGTATGCGATATGTCTGCATATCTGTCTGTCGTTATGACCATTCACTTGTAAATCTCCTCTACCTATCAATGTTCACGGCTGCTTCTACCCGTCTACTTTTTTCTACTCATTATCACTCCTCTATTTATTCATTTTCCAAAATCAACTTCCATTCCTCGCCGCCTCCGCCCCGTCAATTCATCAATCTAACCAATGAGTCAACCAGTCAGCCACGTACCTATGCACTTTCTTGCCTGTATTGACTAACCTCTCTCTCTCTCTCTCTCTCTCTCTCTCTCTCTCTCTCTCTCTCTCTCTCTCTCTCTCTCTCTCTCTCTCTTCTCTCTCTCTCTCTCAAAAACTCTCTCTCTCTCTCTCTCTCTCTCTCTCTCTCTCTCTCTCTCGCGCGCGCGCGCAGCCAGACAGAAAAGCAATCACGTAAACACACACACACACACACACACACACACACACACACACACAGCGATATACTCAGCAATTACCGCAGTTTCCACATTTGTGACACGTAGAAATAAGACTGCTGCGATCACACATATACCTATTTAGGAACGCTTGCAACAGAACATGCGTCTTTGTAATGCTCATTTTCTGCACAATCGATTTCAGAAAGTGAGCAACGCAGGCGTGGTAAGCTAGTAGATTGCAGACCGTGCATCAGAGCTTATTAAATACCATCACGGTAATTCTTCTTCTTCTTCTTCTTCTTCTTCTTCTTCTTCTTCTTCTTCTTCTTCTTCTTCTTCTTCTTCTTCTTCTCCTTCTTCTTCTTCTTCTTCCTTCCTCTTTTCTTCTTCTTCTTCTTCTTCTTCTTCTTCTTCTTCTTCTTCTTCTTCTTCTTCTTCTTCTTCTTCTTCTTCTTCTTCTTCTTCTTCTTCTTCTTCTTCTTCTTCTTCAACGGACAACTTAGGTATTTGTCTATCCCGACATGGATTCCAGAAACGTGTATATATATATATATATATATATATATATATATATATATATATATATATATATATATATATATATATATATATATATATATATATTATCAACAGTTTTCTTTATGAGTATTTTATCTAGCGAAAGCATCTTTTTTTTTTCTTTTCTATATATATAAAAGACAATGTATGTCTGTATGTCCTTTATGCGTTGGCGAACAGTCCATCCGATTGAGATGAAATTTTCTACAGATGTTCTTCCCATTCCCTTGCAGCCAACTGGCATAGTTTGTTAGTTTACAAACAGTTATTTACGTAATAAAATTTAATTTTGTAATTACATTATAATTAATATATAGCAAGGGGACTTAACTTAAGTAAAGTTTTATCAAGGGATATAACTTTTAGTGGCATTGCTATATATGTAATTTAAATAATTGTTGCATTTTTTTAAAAGTTTTATAAAATGTTTGTCTACAGTTATCTATAGGCATATGCGTTATAATATATAATGATAAAATCTTTAGGGCATTTTCAAAGTTTTCTTAAAAATAATGCATCTATTATAAATACGTGAAAATTTTCTAACTCATCTTTTTATGTTTAAAGAAGTTATCTACAGTCTTGTAGGTGATTAAAAACAGTTTTCATTAAAAATAATGGATTCATTTTAGATACGTTAGAATTTTATTTCTGTACTTTTTTGGGGAGAGAAACATTTGAATTACGCTGCAGTCAACCCAGCATATCTTGGATATCGAAGGATTTGTTTTTCCGTTCGCTTGGCCTGGAGAATGTCAGTACAAAATTCACACTTGCATAAAATGTGTGTATGCTTTATTTTTATTTTAAAAAGACATATTTGTTTTTAAAAAAAGGTGCAACAATAGTTGGCCGCGTGTGCGGTCAATATCAGGTTTTCCCAACATTTCATTCAATGTTGTGGTTGTGAAAGAGAACACATGGTGTGTGGAAGGACATTCGTAATTAGCTTTTCATTTTTTGGTTCATAGTTTATGCATACTATGTAAATATGTCATACAGACCTACACAAATACCATACACACAGCACGCCTGTTAAAACACTAAAATTACGAACCTATTTTTCCCGCAACAGGAACGGGAAAGGGCCGAATATATACTCTCTGTGAATCAAAACAAATTGATAAAACCTTAGAACCTCAAGAATTCGGAATTTAAAAAAAAAAAAATTTCAGGCCGTTAGATGGCTAAAAAAAAAACCCCATTAAGTTTTCGTAAAAATAATGGAAATTTTCTAACTCTGAACAATATCACCAAAGCTACAATTTTAAGTGTGAAATTTAAAGGAGAAGATGTACTGTTGCCTGCATCCTAATGATTCCAAAAGATATGCCATTCGAATTCAAAAGTCTGCAGTTTCCGGATGGACAGACGGACAGACGGACGGACGGACGGACAGACTAGACAAGACAAGACAAGACAGACAGACAGACAGACAGAGACAGACAGACAGACAGACAGACAGACAGACAGACAGACAGACAGACAGACAGACAGACAGACAGACAAATAGACGGATAGACGGATGGATGGATGGATGGATGGATGGATGGATGGATGGATGGATGGATGGATGGATGGATGGATGGATGGATGGATGGATGGATGGATGGATGGATGGATGGATGGATGGATGGATGGATAGATAGATAGATAGATAGATAGATAGATGTGTTACCCCGTTTCTCTCCATCCTTTTTAGCTTGCATTTACCTCACACCAGTCAAATTCAATATTGCCCCGGTAGAAAGCAACCGAAAAAAAAACATGAAAATATACAGTTCTACAGTAACTAACTGCGTCACAGTTTACAAGAGCATATTTCCTCTCCGCAGACTCCATTATCTCCCTCCGTTTCCCTGTACACCCTCGACAATCTTCCTTCAATTCTCCGTCAGCTCTATAATCACATTTCACCACCCCACCGCCGCCACCCCCAGCTTGCACGTGCCCACAACACTCTTCGATAAGTCGAATATACCAGCTACACGGATGACGTTTCCGCGGGAAAATTATTCCTCGCAGGCACATCCTTCAACATTCAACTATTTATTGTTGGTGCTTTGTGTCACGTGAATTTACTGTAAGACTCTGGTAATGCTGGAGGCATCTTGTCATTGTCAATAATGTTATGGAAGAATCGAACTATACGGTAGAGTTGCAAAAATGTCAATCAATAACGCAGATACAAATGCGTTTCTTTCTTGCGATACAAACATATACAAAACAATGCATTCCCGTAATGAATTTAAACACACAGGATCCACAAATAATATGTTGCAGTATTTCTTGCCTGGCACGTTTCGCTGCATCTCGTCAAGTATATACTGTTAGTTAGTTAGTTAGTTAGTCGACAGATCATCCTCATTGCACATCGAACCATTCAGTCCATAAGTGCTCGGATCCCCTCCTCAGCAAATCCCGCAGCCTGTAGCGGCTAACAACGCCAGTTCTGTGTTGGTTTATCAATCTTCTTTGGCTTCCTGCGTAGTGTTCTTGTTTGGCCTCCCCTCAGGTATATACTGTATATCATATGACGTTAATAAATTAATAATGCTTAATCTGAAACAATTAAACCATTGTCATGAGTATTGTTCGAATATGGATCATCTGTTATTCCCACGGTAATTTCAAATTTACCACAACTCACATTGTTAGCACAATACCGACAGGAATGGCCTAATTGATAATGCTTCACACACATCTATGTCTTTAACGGTACTTTCTTGTGCCTTATCTCATGCACGTGTGGCTACATGTTATCCCAGATTGTTACGTCTAAATGTGCATTCTTCAACTTTAAGGGCTTTTCTTTTTATAGTCGTCAAAATGTAGGTTCTGGACAAATCAACTTTTTGTGCACATAAAATGAACCAAAAGGTAAATGTTAAGATCCTTCTGAGAAATAACAAGATCATGCGCCTGGACATTCGCCACAAGGACCTCCTTATAATCAAACAAGATACGCCACAAGGACCTCCTTATAATTAAACAAGAACTTAAGAATACCGTAGTTATGCACAGTAAATAGTAGGCGTTTCAAAAAGGTGTTTCCTTAAGCATTATTGTATTTTTTCGCAATATAATGCCGAGATGGTAACTTGTGGGGGGTTTTAAACATGCGCAACAGACATGCGGGACCTACCAGTTATTTTCCCCCATTTTTCGAGAAGGTTTAAATGTTGAAGTGTTCAACTTCTCGACCATTCATCGTTACCTAAATTCATAATTTTATTACAGTTTTTATTAGAATCTGTGTCTGAAACTGTCTGTGGTTCGAGTTTTCCATGTTATATTCTGTTTATAGCTTCTGAATTTTTCACGTCATATTGTGTTTGTCTCTGTTAAATATCTTGTATTTTTCACGTCAGTATCTCATTGGTTCTGTGTATAGTTCTTGTCTTCTCCATATCAGATACTGTTTGGCTCTATAAATAGTTTTTGGGTTTCCCATATCAGATTCTGCTTGGCTCTACGTATAGATCTTGTCTTCTGCATATCAAATTCTGCTTGGTTATATGTATAGTTCTTGGGATTCCCATATCAGATTCTGCTTGGCTCAATGCATAGTTCTTGCCTTCACCATATCCGATGCTGCTTGGCTCTATAAATAGTTTTTGGGTTTCACATATCAGATTCCCCTTGGCTCTATGTATAGCTCTTGGGTTTCCCATATCAGAATCTGCTTGGCTCTATGGATAGCTCTTGTCCTCCTCATATCAGATTCTGTCTGGCTCTATGTATAGTTCTTGGGTTTCTTATATAAGATTTTTTTTTTGGCTCTATGTATAGTTCTTGGGTTTCTCATATCAGATTCTGTTTGGCCCTATGTATATTTTTTTGGGTTTCTCATATCAGATTCTGCTTGACTTTGTCAATAGTTCTTGGATTTCCCATCTCTCTATTTGTTTGATTACACGCATGACGCATGATTTCCACAACCAGAATCCGATGTGCTCTGCTTGTGATTAAGAATCTTCGCATTCAGAAAGACATTTCCCTTAAATCTCAGAATACTTCTTGTCCTGTTTTCTTTTAAACTTTTAAAGTTTCTCAAGATTGACTGCCAGCAAATATAAATAGTGAACATTGTCGTTTCTACGTTCACCTATTGATAACCGCCATCGACATATTCTTCTCGCTCTCCCACTTTTATTCCCGCTGCGAACGTCTTAAACTCCAGGAAGAAAGCTGAACAATCCATGCCATCTCCGCAGACCTGCAATTGAGAAAAACACACCATTAACGCAGCCGCGACTCAGGACGTCAATTCTTATTCCACTATTAATACGCCTGCTGTGTTCCATTGCACGTGAAGCAATTACACTGAAGAGATCGATTTGTCATTGCAGATGTACAGTAACTGGTGAAATTATATATTGTATGCGACTGCAAATTCAATGCAACTATGCGGCCGCGCTTCTGCACAATTGCCTACTCACCGATCGACCAGCCAGACAGATTATATGTTCAAAAGTCAATGATTATAAGAAACGTATGAACAAACTACCCTGTCTGCGTGACTTGTTTTTTCTGGGTTAGCAACGCAGGTATAGTGAACTTTGAAAATATGGAACGCGAATCTGTTGTCCATTATCGCAGTTGGTACAGAAATGGAATATTGGCATCACAATGAGCTTTAAAAAACGGATGATTACGGGGCGGGGATGTAAAATGTGTGACTGATGGACCAGAGACAACAAAAGTAAATAAAGCAGGTATAGTGAACCATGATAACAAAGAACGTGTGCCCATCGACCATTATTGCACTCAGTTCAGGAATAGAATGTTGCAATAACACAGCTGCTCCACAGCTCGCCTCGAAGATGGAAGGACAAGTGGTTTAGTTCCGTGGCTGATCTACCAAAAACAGTAAGATTTGGCAATGAGGTGATAGTGAATTATGAAAATGTAATATGATCACCAGTCGTCCATGACTGCACATAGTTGCAGTAACACAACGCCTGCATAGCTAGATGAATAAGAGGGTGGTATTTGACTTGGGTGGTTGATGTACCCGCGACAAAAAGCGTTCGCAATGCGGGTGTGGTGAGAAATGATAATACAGAATGCACACCAGTCGACTATTATTGTACTTGGTTCAGGATTTAGATGTTACAATAATACAGCTGCAGCTCGACTTGCATAGCGGAAGGGGGTGCGTTTTAGTTCCGTAGAATATTGGACCATAGGCAAAAACAGTTAGCAATCTAGGGATGGTGAATTATGAAAATTGAATATGAGCACCAGCGGTCCATCATTGCTTTTAGTTCCACGATGGGACGCTGCACAAATAGAGATTACGGGGTGGGGTGTGACTTACGTGGCTGGTAGACCAAAGACAAGAGATTAAATAGTTTATACATCTTGCGATAATAAACCCGGGTAAGCTACCTTTGTGTACCAGCAACTGAAGAAACTTTGCGTGTAGAGGACAACGAAGAATCATAAGGGTACCGTCTATCAAGAATATACTAAACCAAGTGAGAATCATATGGGTACATTCTATCAAGGGTGTACTAAACAAACATATATTCAACACGTAAATAGTTGTAAAGACAAGAGTATGGACTTAACTTCACTGGGTTTATTACATATAGATTGGTATTTTCCTCAGTTCGGCGTGCCGAAGGCATCACATAGATCATGAAACTGAGTAACTCCACTGAGACACCCAGAGTTCTCTAAAAGAAATTGCAGTAGTGAACCGAATGAGGGAATATGTGACTGCATCTCGTTGGGTGCATGCTACAGGAAAATGCTAACCGTAGTGTAGTAGCGTAATAAATCAGTTTAATTGAAATATACGGAACACATTATCATATGTTACACTTTCACGACGGTAGTTGTAAACAGACATATAGATTCAAAACAATGAATGTAAACACGGAAGCCACAAACAATATGTTTCAAGATTTATTGCCTGGCATATTTCGCGGCACCTCGTCGGTGAATGAATAATTTACTGGAGAATACCCAGCTGTCAGCTTAAGTATTATTCATTTATTCACTTCAGATGATATATAACTGTGCAGTGGATACTTTTAAATACCTTGGGGCATTTATAACATCAGATGGAAGATGCACAACAGAGATTTAGAGCAGAATAGGGCAAGCAAAAGCTGCATTTCAGAAAATGAAGAATATCTTATGCAATAAGTTACTATCATTGAATGGAAGGAAGGGAGTGCTGAAGTACTATATAGAACCTGTTTTGCTGTATGGCTGTGAATCTTGGAATGCAAATTAACAAATTAGGAAGAAATTGGAATCAACAGAGATGTGGTTCCTGAAACGAATGTTGTGAATTCCTTGGACTGCCAAAGTAACTAACATCGACAGCCTGAAACTTCTCAGGCTTAAGACCCCCATCCTCCCTCCCCGCTAATGAAACTAGAACATTATATAAACAATGAGAAAGAGGCAAACATTTTTTTTTTTTTGGGGGGGGGGGGGGGTCATGTGATGAGAAGAGAGACATTGGATAACATCGTGACAACTGGAAAGATCGAGCGGATGAGAGGCAGAGGTAGACCAAGAGATATGATGCTGGATGGATTGAGACGGTGGCATGGAGTAATATTAACAGCGGAGTTGATCCAGAAAATCAAAGACCGAGATCTGTGGAGAGTCATGAACGCCTACGCCAGCTGTCATGGCACTTAGTTAGTTAGTTAGTTAGTCGACAGATCATCCTCGTTGCACATCGGACCATTCAGTCCATAAGTGCTCCGATCCCCTCCTCAGCAAATCCCGCAGCGTGTAGCGGCTAACGACGCCAGTTCTGTGTTGGTTTATCAATCTTCTTTGGCTTCCTGCGTAGTGTTCTTGTTTGGCCACCCCTCTTTTAATTTGCTGCTCTCGCAGTCTGGCCATTGTTGTAGATTCACAGTCATCACTTGGTTCTTGCAAAAGTCTCACTTCTCGTAGAGCATTCAGAATGTCAGCCTGGTCCATGGCGCGTCCGCCCTCCACAGTAGCCTCACCTGCGAGCTTGTCAGCCCGCTCATTTCCTTGTACTCCCGCATGCCCTGGCACGAAGATGAAACTAATCTTTGCCAGCCGAGACCGCTCCAGAGGCAGCAACCATTCTCTTCGGATCGACCCCTCCTCTATCCTCTTGATCATGTTCATTGAGTCGCTAAGGAAACAAGCCCTAGTGAATGTCTGTGTCTCGAGCCATGTTATTGCTTTACTTACTGCCATGACTTCCATGGTCAGGCTACTTGTGGTTTCAGTGAAAGCACCAGAGTCCTCCTTCACAATTCTCCCTCCGGCCCGAGCTGTAAAGGCCCATGAGCTTCTCACATGTCGGACGACCGACCCATCTGTGTAGATGACCGCGTCACTGTCTAGCGAATTCTCGAAAATCAACGCTTGTACTTCAGCCTCCACAGCAGCCGGATTTTCTTGTCTGCATTTTCTATCTAGTTGGATGCAAACTGAAAAGGATGTGCAGAAGTCTGTTGGCACTTGCACCCACTCCTCGCCAGGTTCTAAGTCCTCAAGTGAACACACCTGTTGAAGAATGTCTTCGGCTTGACCCATCCACGACCGTCCTCTTTTTAACCTGCTGCCCTTCACCTTCCTAATTTCACTATGCAGTGGATGCTGTGTGTTTGCGTTAATTCTGAGGTAGGCGCGTGCCCTGCAAACTTGCATTCTCTCTTCAATGGTTGGAAAATCAAGAAGGTAGCGCATCGCCCTGCATGCTGTATCTCTTGTACATCCAAGAATAATGCGCATAGCTTCATTCTGTCTCCTTTCCATCCTTTCTATCTGCTTATGGCTGACAGTCAGGATTGCCATTGCATACTCCAAAACAGACATGACCAGCCCCTCGTACAGAAGACATAGATGGCGCTGCTCACAGTTTGCTGCCGCCATCACCCGCATCGCTGCCAAACCCCGCTTGGCCTTTGCTATCACCCGGTCTATGTGCACATTATAAGCAAGGCTTCGATCAAACCGTATCCCCAGGTAATTCATTGCCTGCGTTCTTTCCACCGTCTCTGAACACAGCATTACAGTTGGTGTTGGATTATGAAAAAAACATGGCACTTGATGATGATGAGTATGCACATGAAGAGATGCAGCGAAATATACCAGGCAATAAATCGTGCAACATATTGCTTCTGTCTACTGTGTGTAAAGACAGATAGATATCCACTACATATAACCAACAATAACTGAGATGTGCAGAAGCGTCTGCTGTATAGGTGTGTAACCCACAACTATGTTAGCAATACGTAAGACATGGTAGTCTCTTTACAGCATCTACATGTCCTGTCGCATATTTGGCATGAAGGTGCTAGCTTCATAATTGTATATACCAATAGGCCCTTAATGGGTGATGTGGTCAAAATCACACCCACTGCTTGTACATCCCAGGTCAATTCCTGGTACTCATTTTAGGTCAGATATACATAGAAGTCCAAGTCAATTTTTGTTTCAATCTCTCTCTTAAAGGGGATTCAGTTGCATAACCACCATGCTGGCAGGTGAGCGTGTTAGCCACGTAGCCACGCCGACTGCCACAACGTCTGGTCAGACAATTAAATACGCAGTCTATCGATTCAGATAAATACCACATTCTATGTGTTGGCACTTGAAGCGATGAACATGTCGTTGGTCTTAGCTGCATGTAATATTCGAACAAGTAGAAATAAAAGCAGATTATGGCAGGCTTACATTTGGCAGCTAAATCTGTACTTTAATCATTCCATTTACCGACGCGATTTCGTCAGCACGCAAGCATGACTATGAAGAGCAATTGAACTGCTCATGTCACGATCATACCTAACTGTAAGTATGTTCTCTTTAATTGCTCTTCCAATGACGATCGGTACATGTATAATATAGTTGACATTTGTGGTTCCATTTCTTGCGGCGTCGGCGTGGAAGGGTGGAGTGATGTCCGCGGTAAGACTGGAAAAGTGGCCGGTTCAACTCTGTAAAGATCTCACGGCAATGGGAAATTGCATGGTATACATTGCCGATGCCAAAGCAAATACTTTCACAGTTAGTAAACATAGACAACAGGCTGTGTTTAGATTCACTAAGAGAATAAATTGTTTTGAAAGACTGAAATATCACACGTTTAATCAACTAAAGATGTGAGGTGCTGACGAATTATGGAATTGATAAAATGATAGCTGAGCATTTGATGTAGCAGTGTCCAAGATATTCAGATTAGAGAAAAATATGTTTGCTTACGCCCGCTCTATTTGATGGCAAAATCTATGGAGATGTCAAAACACTCATATTGACTGCTGCTTTCTTTGGAAATGTTCATAATGACGACTGAAAGTGTACAAAGAAGAAGAAGACAAAGAAACCATGTTGATATGGGCGAGCCGTCTATAAGAGATTACGGTTTCCATCTCCAAATGTAAAGAGTTCGACTTGTGCATAGCGTTGTGAATGTTTCTAAGAATCACATGGATCTACTGATGTCACAAGTCCCCCAGCATAGTTACATTAGCGGTGAAGATAGCGAAAATCAAGACATAGTAGTGATTAAGAAAACCACATGATAACAAACGAAAGAGGCAGAAAAAGTCTTCTTTCTTGTGCAAATATGTGATGCTGAATATGATTGTGCCGGTCGATTGGCAAATATCAAGACAGCAGTAAACAAAAACATCGAAAGCTAAGATTAAACGTGAAGGGGGTGCAAAAGATACTGTGTTAGTTAGTTAGTCGCGGTTTCAACTTCACACAAAAGGGTCACTCCATTATGCTCAGTTCCCGTGCTAGTTAATAGTATATACAAGAATGTTATGGACTGATAGCTTCTGGTCTTTCATGTCATCGCCCTGCATCATGACCTCTGAAGAATGCCCCTCTCATCAACGATGCTCTGAAAAGATCTCGATCCTTTTGCGGTTCCCTTGCCTCGTGCATGCCCAAGGACAACATGTATCCAATGTTCTGTAGTTTTCTTCGTGCTGGTTGACCTCTGCCTCTTCTACCATCCCCATGCCTTTCGTTGATGTTATTTCCAAACTATTGTGGCGTATAATATGACAACAGTATTTCAGTTTCCCAACGAACACCATGGAGGGACAGAGACACCATTGAGCAAGTCCTACAAGAAACAGATCAAATCCGTAAATTGATTCGAGAAGTTAAACGTAGACAGTTAAGATCTTTTGAGCATAGTATGAGCAGATATAAACTAGAAAACTTAGTGACAACTGACAAAACTGACGGGAAAAGAGCAATGTTAAAATAGAGATATAAATATCTTCATGGCTTGGCCACATAGCAAAACATACGATATTTAAACATTTTGTGAAGTCAATGTGGCCATTTTCTTCTCTTTCATATTTTCCTCACCTTATTCAGAACTAGCACATGTACCTAGTTTACTTATCGATGTGGCTAACTGTTTCAGCCACTCGCTTTCGAATCGGTTCCCATAGTGACGCAATCCACATCACCTGTTATCATCTTGAAGTTATGTTTTTTTTCCCCAGCTTTCGAAAAATGTTTTGCCTCTTCTGAAGTGTTCACAAGACGTGTGGATATTTTTAACTCGACAAATAGTTGTTGTTATTTGGTTCTCTGGGGGAGCTGGTTTATTTTAATTTTAAGCGACTCACAACTATCACAATTTCATACTTTGAAATTATCAATGACGGAGAAATCTATATAAACTCTTGAAGTCCAACCAAAAGAGCACATAATTGCTAAGATTGCTCCGTTGAAGTTCCGATTATTTTGTAGGGGTCCACAGATTGACATCAACAACGCCATTATTCCCTAGCAGTTGATCTAGGCTGTGACTGAAGAACAAGAGACCAGGGAAGTAATTTCGTCGGTTGTCAAAGTCTTTCGGTCCGACTTCTAAGAAAACTGTTCAACCGGTATTCGATATTTCTCTTGGATAATTTCCTTGTACATTATTACTATATTTTGCCGTTTATCCACGTAGGGTAACGCAATGCGAGAATTGGAAGCGGTTCTCGCCGCGTTGGTAACTTACGAGATAAGTGAGCCGGCCGCTCAGAAAGCAATGGCAAACTACTGAGCGTAATCTTGCCAAGAAATCAACGACAGCGATAAAATGCTTGTGTTGACAGAGATGTCCTGTAAAGGATATGCGAAAAAGATATATTGTTGTACGCCAGTGGTTTAGGAAACAAGACACGAATTTTTACCTTGCGGGGATACATGCCCTTATGAGAAGATGGACAAAAACTATAACGAAAAACTGAGACCACATTGAGAAATACATTTTTTGAAGTACAGAATTAGGGCTTCATTTCAGTGTGAATTTCGCCTGTTTATTTGCCTGTTAAATGACATTAAAAATTACGAGGCATTACTGATTGACTGCCCCTCGTATACTGTGTATTATTATTATATATTTATGATATTGTTGTATAATGTATAATAGTGTTGTAAAATGTATAGTTAGTTAGTTAGTTAGTCGAGGTTCCAACTTCACGGCAACGGGTCGTCCCCATTATGCTCCATTTCCGTGCCAGCGAATATCACACAAAATGTTCCCCACTGTCCAATGTGAAAAGTGGAATAGACAGGAGTCTCGGCAATCCAACAAGCCCGCACAGATACACTGTGCATATGCCGCCGTCAGAATGCCAATACATAATTCATCCACACTCGCCACAGTTCATCGTCGATGGACTAAGGACTCGGCAGACACCAGAAAGACCTCATTGACCCGGGTTTTCTCACATGGCTCGATCTCTTACCGCAGGGCGACCCGCCGAAAGTGTCGCACAAAGCACGAACTCCGCAGCTTCAGCGCCGACTCCCAGGAATCTCACGAAAAATGAATTCATGAACCGAAAGGGCAAAACAGTCAATTCAGCAATCGCCGGTAGCCATTGTTCTGAACTTGCAGTTGACTGTACAGGACAGATGTAAAAGCATTCCACGCGAATTTCACAGCTCACGGTGTAAAATGTATAATATTACTTATATTGTATAATATTGTTGTTTAATGAATAATGTAAAATCATATTGTGTAATATTACTATATATTGAATAAAATATTATATCGTGTTATATAGTATTGTATATGTATTGATTGATTGATTTGATTGATTGATTTAGGAATCGACATCACAGCATTCGGGGCATTCCCATAAGTGCTCCGTCCTCATCCTCAGCAGCCAGCGAAGAGTTCCAACACTAATAGTACCTGTAGCAATCTGATTATAAGTCCGTCTCGCCTTTCCTCTGAGCGTTGAGCGTCGGCCAGATCCCCTCGTCACTCCTCGCTGTCTCATTCTTGCCAGACCATGGTAATCCATTTGCTACTCCGAGGTGTGCACGTGCTCCCACAAGGCCGCAACCACGTCTGCCTTGTCATGGATCAATACTCCACCAAGTTCTGCAGAGCCAGCCAATCTGTCCGCCTGTTCATTTCCCAGCACACCGGCATGCCCCGGAGAAAAGATCCAGGCGATGCTTGTCACCCGTGACCTCCGAAGCGAAGCAAGCCACTCCGCACGAAGTCTGCCCGTCCTCACACTCGTCAGCATGCTTTCTGAGTCAGTTACAACCACGATGTGTGTGTGTGTGTATCGTATTCTCCATCCAGAGGAGAGCCGCAGTGACTGCCTCCAATTCCATTCTTAAGCTGGATGTTGTGGTATCATATGCCAGGCTCTCCTGCCCCAAACATCGACCATTAGCTTCGACTATGAACCCCCAGCCACTTCTCTCACCTCTTGACACCGAAATATCTGTGTAGATAATCACATCACTCGAGTGAGCATTGTCCTGAATTAGTTTCTGGATTTCCACTTCCGTGGCTACTGCTGGCCACTCCCTGCACTCCCGGATTAATGTGATTATAACTCTGCACAAGTCTGACTGCTCCGCTGGCACTCTGACCCACTCCTCTCCACGCCTAATGTTCTCCAAGGGGCACACCTGTCTGATCGTATCCTCCGCCTGAGCCATCCATGATTTCCCTCTTATCAGTCTCTGACCCTTAACTGCGTCCAGCGCCTCATGCAGTGGGTGGTCTGTGTCTGCAGCTACTCTGAGGTATGCCTTCGCCTGCATCACCTTGAGACTACCAGCAACAGTCGGCTGTATATGTATAATATTATTATATAATATATAATAGTATTGTACATTATATAATAGTATTGCATATTGTATAATATTATTGTTATAATATATAATAGTATTGCATATCATATAATATTATTATATAATGCACCATAGCATTGTATCATATTATTGTTCACATCAAAACATGTTTATATCAAATCATCAGAACGTACCATACCGATAAGCGTAAGAGGTCATGTTTCGCCATCTCGCATGATCATTAGAGTCGTGTATCAGCTCTGTGTTTTTGTCTGGACTATGCCATGTGGTCAAGTCATCTTGATATGTAGCTATCTGTCTTCCCCTTGTTCTTTTCCCCTCAGTCTTGCCAATTGTCATCAATTTTTCAAGTTTATTTCTTCTCATAACGTGGCCAAAAATCTTGACTGTTGTCATGGACTCAATTATATCAACATTCGGCTCGCTCTCCAGAACAGGGGCGAAACAATAGCACACACTCAATGATTACGCTCTCACACGCAGTAAGTACCGAGAAGAAAGCCCGTTTATTCACGTTCTCTATATACAGCGAGTACATTCGTGAAAGTTGCGCTCATAACTATGCGCAACTTGTACAATTATCACAGCAGTATATACATGCATCATACATCTTATAATGAAATAATACAAAATAGCTCTCTCACTGTCTCAGCACAAGCGCCTCTCAATCTACTAGTCAGTCATGCCCTTCCTCATTACAGTCATCTCACAGCGATCATGCAACACAAGCATAACCCTCTCTGTCCGTCCGTCTCGAAGTCCTAAACCCGTCTGCCTGACACAGGTATGTTTGGTCAGTCCTTCAATTCTCACATCTCGTGTCGCCCGTGCCGTGTAACGTGACACGGTGACCACGGGGCTTCAACTAGTGCGTAGTTGACCTGTACTCGGTAACACCAGGCTGCCTGTGCTGATCGCCTGCCATGAGCTGTCCTCCGTTAACTCCTCTGTCTTGCAGGAGTTATATATATTAGGTTAGTTAATTATTTGGTTCATGACAACTGTCTTGTAGGATTTGCTCACTGGTTATTCTGTCTGTCCATATTATTTTTCGTTGGTGCTCGCACGCTTTGAACTCAAACGTATTCCATACGCACTACTTCTATTCTAGTAGTAGCTGGACTGAATTTTGGGTGTTGATTAGCTTTCCCTATTAACAGTGTCCCTAGCCACCATGAGAACCCACTCTGGCTTCAGAGGTACTTGTAATTAACGTCCCCAAGTCAAGGACGAGAGGTCAACATTTTAGTCCAACTATCTGGTGTAGGGGTTGAACACATTACCTCGGCATCAGCACACCGGATGTTTAAGAAAAAGTGTTCTTATCCATTCTGCCATGCTGAATTACGTCTGTCCATATTAATTTTTTTTTTTTTAGCTTGTCTGCTCATTGTCCACATTTCGCATCCATTCATAAGTGCAGGTCCTATGTAGCACTTCAACACTCTTTTTACTCGTTTGAATTAACATCGTTTTATTGGCCAGTATGTTTTCCATCTCGCAAAAGGCTACCTTTGTCATAACGATTTGAGTTCTACTCGCTTTAAGTCATCCATCATCAGATGTTACGACCGTTCCGAGATAGTTGTACCTATTCATTAGTATCAGAATAATCCCATTTACCAGTATATTACATTATGGTTTTTCTTTCTTCTTAATCTCTGTTTTCTTACAATTTATACAAACTCTAGTTTTCACTTGGTGTTCTGGACTATTTCTAAGTAAAATATTCCTGTATTCTTAGACCATCAACGCCATTCTCTCGGGCTTCCCTCGCCTCTTCGTCCACTAATGTTTTCCTGTTATCACTATATTCTCTGTGGCATCAAATCAAATGCCGGTCTCTCTGGCTGTGGGGTTACAACACTTTCTCTCTGTAATCCCGTTTATCACGCAGAGTCTCGCAGCGGAGCGAGAACTGAGGTGGTTCGACCCCCGCTCGTGACTTGCGGATACTGAGCCGGCCGCTCAGAAAGCAATGGCAAACTACTGAGCGTAATCTTGCCAAGAGATCAACAGACAGCTGAAAGATGCTGCTGTTGACAGCTAAGTCCTGTAAAAGGATACGCAAAACATTTTTATCAAATCAAATACGTAACCTTAGAAACATATATCTCTCTTTTACTGGTGTGTATACAGTTAAACTGTCATTAGCTTCTTCCAATCAATCATTGATAGGTACTCTGCCAGCAGCTCTCCTATACTTTCTTTATTTCTTTCACGATCTCTGTTACATTTCTCAGCGATCTCTGTTACGTCTTTCAACGATCTCTGTTACATTTTTCAGCGTCGCGTTTGGGAACAGCTTTCCGATGAAAACCCACATGAGTATTTATCACTGCTAATTACTTATTACTTGTGGTGTGCACCTCTTGCTTTGTTTCCTCTTTATCAAAATGTCAAAGCTATTTTTGGCATACTATTTACTTGTAGTCGTGTTGCATGACCGAACCAACCGACTCGATTTGCGCACGGATAACATCATTGTTTATCTATTCTCTTCTGGTTACCTTAAGCATTTTTTTCCCGGGCGTTTCTCTCTGTAAATTCTGCTTTTGTCGCTTGCTGTAACAACCCACGTCTGGTACTGTTGACTCAGTGTTGGTAAGCAGATTAAAAAAGGGTTGTTAAAGGCAGGTAGGTCGGCTTCATAGCACCGAGTTTTATTCCACACGGGTCGGTCTCTTTCCGCAGGGCGGCCTGCTGAAAGCGTCACACAAAGCACGAACTCCGTAGACCCTGCGACGACCCCCACAAATCTCCGATAAAACTGCACTCGTGAATCCATCGA
The DNA here is from genome assembly GCA_963921405.1 of Cepaea hortensis. NCBI lineage: Eukaryota > Metazoa > Mollusca > Gastropoda > Stylommatophora > Helicidae > Cepaea > Cepaea hortensis. The sequence continues at coordinate 33,067,744 of OY992888.1, forward strand.
CGTAGGCAGAATCGAACCCACAACCTTGGGAGCAAGAGGCAGATGACCTAACTACTTCGGCACGAAGAATTCCGGTAAGCAGATTAAACCGAACATATTGACCTATGTGTTTTCTGTAGTATTTGCAACATCTGGCAAATGACCAGATTTGCCTTGTCCCGTATGTGGTTGATACCGTTATTGATTCTGCCATCATATGAAACCATACTTTTCAAATAGGTTATTTTATGCTACGATACACACAAGAGATTCTTGCTTTTGTTTCAAAGGACAGCTTTCACTGCGCACAGGTACCCCAATAATTGTTTCATGTCTCATCCCAATCCCCCATAGACTACATAAAGGAGCTAGAAACATAGTGCAAGCACTCTGTAGCACTGACGAAGAACCAAATGTTAGCTGGTCAGTTGGTTGGTCAGTTGGTTGGTTGGCTGGCTGGCTGACTGGCTGGCCGGTTGGTTGGGTGGTTGGTTGACTGGTTGGTTGGTTGGTTTGTTCGTTGGCTGGCAGGCTGACTTGCCGGTTGGTTGGTTGGGTGTTTGGTTGGTTGGGTGTTTGGTTGGTTGGGTGGTTGGTTTGGCGGTTGGTTGGTTGGGTGGTTTGCTGGTTGGTTGTTTGGGTGGTTGGTTGGTTGGATGGTTGATTGGTTGTTTTGGTTCGTTGGCTGGCTGGCTGGCTGACTAACCGGTTTGTTGGTTGGTTGGTTGGGTGGTTTGTTGGGTGGGTGGATGAGTAGGCGATAGGTTTGTTGGTTGGTTGGTGAAAAGATCATCTTCATTGCTCATCTATTAGTCTATAAGTGTTCAGATCCTCCCCTCAGTATGCCCATAAGCTTGTAGCGGCAGACGTCGCCTGTTCTGTGTTGTAAGACAATTCTTCTTTAGCTCCCGCATGAAGCTCTTGTCTGGCTTCACCCCGTTTCACTTGGTATTCATGCAGTCTGGTCAAAGTTGTAGATTCATATCCGTTCCTTAGCTCATGTACTCGACCTGCCTCCTCAAGAGCATTCGGAATGTAAGCCTGGTCCACGGCTCCTCCGATCCACACAAGAGCCACGCCCGCAAGCCTATCTGCTAGTTATACCAGAAGTACACACATTGTAGATTGTATTTTTCGGGTAATTATGAAACGTGGCCTGGCAGCTGCCTGCTAGACCTGCAGGTTGGAGTGGCTTAGAGGTACGGCGTCTGCCTATAAGTTTAATTGACGGCGTCGTGAAGGATCCTTTTTCGCGCCTTATGGTGTATTGGATATGAAGCAGAGCGAAAAGAGACAGAAGATAGATAGTAGTATGAAGAGAGTGAGAATAATCGAGGGGGACAGACAGACAGACAGACAGACTGGCAGGCAGGCAGGCAGGCAGGCTGGCAGGCCGGCAGGCAGGCAGGCAGGCTGGCAGGCAGGCAGGCAGAGGGGAGAGAGAGAAGGATGGGTAGAAAGAGAGATAAAGGCCGTGGTATGAACAGAGAAAGAGAGAAGAAGGGCAAGAAGAAGAAACAGAAGATCAAACGGCTAAGCGCCTTACCCATGACAACAAGAACAGAGGATAGTCGAGAAAGGAAAGCCAAATGTGTAGGTTCTTGTGCAGAGATGTAACACATGAGATCATAAACCCTAAACAGTATAATGTGATAGTCAGTCAAAAACAACAACAATTCACACATTAAACACAGACTCGATCACAATTTACAGCACCTAATCTACAAGTTGCCGGTCTCTCTGGCCGAGGAGTTACAACACTTTCTTCGTAATCCCGTTTATCACGCAGAGTCTCGTAGCGGGCGAGAGCTGGAGGTGGTTCGACCCCCCGCTGGTGACTTGCGGGATAACTGAGCCGGCCGCTCAGAAAGCAATGGGAAACTACTGAGCGTAATCTTGCCAAGAAATCAACAGACAGCTGAAAGATGCTGCTGTTGATAGCGATGTCCTGTAAAGGATATGCGAATTTAAAAAAAAAAAGTCTACAAGTTAAGCCAAAGAAATGAAATAAAGACAACATACATATTATTATTATAATATTTCATGTAATGAAAGCACGTTATAATCAGCATTACAACAGTACTTCAACGGTTTATTCACATAAACATTGATAGTTGAACATTGTTCTGCTTATAACACTACTACTCAAGTATTTCCGTGGTGGACCAAACAGCTGTTACAACAATAAACTACAACCGACAAGATAGTTGCTAAATTATCAACAAGTACAGACATTTGTATACACCTGAGAGGCAACACTAATTAATAACAGAACGTTATTATACGCCTGAAAGGTAACAACCAAGTGACAGGTTGACAACTTATTATACGCCAGGAAGGTAACAATCAACTGAGAACATGTTATTACACTTCCGAAAGGTAACATTCAACAGACAGGTTGACATGTTATTACACTTCCGAGAGGTAACAACCAACTAACAGGTTGACGTGTTATTTTACTTCCGAGAGGTAACAACCAAGTAACAGGTTGACGTGTTACTTTACTTCCGAGAGGTAACAACCAACTAATAGGTAGACAAGTTATCATACGCCAGGAAGGTAACAACCAACTAACACCACAAACAAGATTCCCTTGAATGCCATTGCTTACTTGAACCAGACTTATAAATAAACACCCAGTACAATTATACACATGGAATATAACAGATATTACTCACTCTACCCATAAATCTGCAGACCACTGGGCTTGAATCTAACCAGTCTCGCTGTCTCGTAGCAAAGCAAAAATAGATTATATTTTCTCTACAATATATACTGTCACTGCTGGCCTTGGGGCTTATTCTGGAAACGTCCAGAATTCAGTGCTTTCTATAACCGCATGTATATTTCTCCAGCCGATTATCGTTAACAAAAGAACACTAATTAGGTCATGGTCGAAGTTAGCATCAGCGGCTTTGAAAACCGTCTCATCGTATTTGAGCACCTTATTCTAGATGTCCTTGTACGTGTCTTCCACTCCTTCCTCGCACCTCTATGTGGGGCCAAATTTACAGGTTCCACAACTAAGACTCATATATATATATATATATATATATATATATATATATATATATATATATATATATATATATATATATATATATATATATATATATATGAGATGCTAACCCTAGATGTTACACCAATCAACAATCGATAAGAGATATGGATAGTATTACACCGACAGCTTTGACTTCCTATTGTTACGTCCTGGTACCCACCCATTTCATGTTTGGTCGACCTGGAGCCCAGGTTAATGAAAAACATCCAACGTCACTCCAACATATGACCAAGGGTCAGAAGGTAAGAGTTCCAACCACTGTGCTAACGCTGCTACCTTAACGCTGTAGACTGTTACAAAAACATTTAAACAATCTGATACTCATCCCTCAGGGCCCCTTCCCCCTTTCCGCCCAATCGGGCAGGGATCTAAACTTCTCGGATACCTGCAAACTACAAGAATGTGCAACTGGGACACGTTTCAACTGGCTTGCCAACTTGTAATATCGCCAGTGTTTTACAGGGGCAATTATGGGAAGCAAAGAATAGTAACACTAACATACAATGGATGTGATAATGGAAAAACTATGGAGGGTTGGCGCGGGGCTCCCGACCCCACCCGTTGGAAAACTAGCCGCAAAAACCAACCACTTATGAACTAGGTATAAAGATAAGGAACCTATGTATAACACAGCCAACCGAGATGAATGGAACCTCTTCTAGACGAGGAGTGACGACGCAAGGAGTCTGGATCAAAGACCCATCCCTTCTTACCCAGGAAAATCTCCAGCAAGGGTATCTAAATTATAGAGCTAGCACAGTGGTTCTCAACCGGTGGGGAATTCCCCACTGTTACAAAAACCGGGGTTTCCGGGGGAGAAGTAAGATTATTTAAAGATCGCGTTAATACAAGAACCGATTACTTGATATTGTTTTTGACTTCATACTGTACGGTTCTGTACGTCTCACCCTTCTAAAATTCATTTTATAATGTAAGTAGACCCATAAATCACGTTTTATGTGGACGTCTAGACTTGTTTTAGTATGTGCTACTAAATTCAAACTCCGGTCTCTGTCGCTAAGGGCTTGCGAACGCGGTTTGTGAGCCCGCATATCCGGGTTCGAAACACGGCTTTGCTAGTTTTTTTTTCGAAAATGGTGTAGGAGCCGGTCGTTCAGAAAGCAATGGCAAACTACTGAATGGAAAACTTGCCCAGGAATCACGAACAGCGAAAATGCTGGGTTGACAGCTACGTCCTGTTAAGGACATGCAACTTAATTTATTTTAAAAAAAATTAAATTCAGCTTCCATTTTTACGTATACTGTGTAAGGGCGGGGGCGGGATTTTTAGGTAGGAAATACGAAAGGGGGGGGGGGGGGGATGACGTTCTGAAAATATGGTGAAGGGGGGCACGGGCCAAATTTTTAGGTAGGAAATACGAAAAAAGGGGAGCGGGAGGGAATGACGTTCTGAAAATATGGTGAAGAGGGGCACGGAACCAAAAAAGGTTGAGAACCACTGAGCTAGCAAGTCCTTTCTCTGTAACCCACGGAGCGAACGACTTAGAAGACCTAGACAGGCGGAGGGGAGAATTAAAGTCTGAGGACAATAATATGGGAACGGAGGGTAGAATTAAAGTCAGGGGAAAATAATATGGGAACAGAGGGGAGAATTAAGGTTAGAGGGCAATAATATGGGGAATGGAGAGGAGAGTTAAAGTCTGGACAATAATATGGGAACGGGGGGGGGGGGGAAGAGAGAATTAAAGGCAAGGGACAATAATATGGGAACGGAGGGGAGAATTAGAGTTAGAGGGCAATAATATGGGGAATGGAGAGGAGAGTTAAAGTCTGGACAATAATATGGGAACGGGGGGGGGGGGGGGAGAGAATTAAAGGCAAAGGACAATAATATGGGAACGGAGGGGAGAATTAAAGTTAGAGGGCAATAATATGGGGAATGGAGGGGAGAATTAAAGTCAGGGGACAATAATATGGGAATGGAGGGAAGAATTTAGGTCAGAGAACAATAATATGGGAACGTAGGGGGGAATTAAAGTTATAAGGCAATAATATGGGGAATGGAGGGGAGAATTAAAGTCACGGGGCAATAATATGGGGAATGGAGGGGAGAATTAAAGTCAGGGGACAATAATATGGGGAATGGAAGGGAGAATTAAAGTCAGAGGACAATAATATGGGGAACGGAGGGGAGAATTAAAGTCAGGGGACAATATTATGGGGAACGAAGGGGGGAATTAAAGTTATAAGGCAATAATATGGGGAATGGAGGGGAGAATTAAAGTCACGGGGCAATAATATGGGGAATGGAGGGGAGAATTAAAGTCAGGGGACAATAATATGGGGAATGGAAGGGAGAATTAAAGTCAGAGGACAATAATATGGGGAACGGAGGGGAGAATTACATTTACAGGGCAATAATATGGGGAATGGAGGGGAGAATTAAAGTCAGGGGACAATAATATGGGGAATGGAGGGGAGAATTAAAGTTAGAAGGCAAAATATGGGGATTGGAGGGGAGAATTAAAGTCAGGGGACAATATTATGGGGAACGGAGGGGAGAATTAAATTTACAGGGCAATAATATGGGGAATGGAGGAGAGAATTAAAGTCAGGGGACAATAATGTGGGGAACGGAGGGAAGAATTACAATTAGAGGGCAATAATATGGGGAATGGAGGGGAGAATTAAAGTCAGAGGACAATATTATGGGGAACGGAGGGGAGAATTAAATTTACAGGGCAATAATATGGGGAATGGAGGGGAGAATTAAAGTCAGGGGACAATAATATGGGGAATGAAGGGGAGAATTAAAGTTAGAAGGCAAAATATGGGGAATGGAGGGGAGAATTAAAGTCAGGGGACAATAATATTTGGAATGGAGGGGAGAATTAAAGTCAGAGGACAATAATATGGGGAATGGAGACAATAATATGGGGATAGGAAGGAAGAATTAAGGTCATAGGACAATAATATGGGAAAGGTGGGGAGAATTACAATTAGATGGCAATAACATGGGGAATGGAGGGGAGAATTAAGATCAGAGGAGAAAAATATGGGAACGGAGGGGATAATTAAAGTCAGAGGACAATATTATTCGGAACGAAGGGGAGAATTAAAGTTAGAGGGCAATAATATGGGGAATGGAGGGGAGAATTAAAGTCAGGGGACAATAATATGGGGAATGGAGGGGAGAATTAAAGTCAGAGGACAATAATATGGGGAATGGAGAGGAAAATTAAAGTCACAGGACAATAATATGGGGAATGGAGGGGAGAATTAAAGTCAGGGGACAATAATATGGGGAATGGAGGGGAGAATTAAAGTCAGGGGACAATAATATGGGGAATGGAGGGGATAATTAAAGTCAGAGGACAATAATACGGGGAATGGAGAGGCGAATTAAAGTCAGAGGACAATAATATGACGAGGACATTGAGAGACCTACAGGACATAGCAAAGAATAGGATGTCTTGACCTGCGCTGCTTAAGGGTTTATGCTTCAAGCCGGCAATAAAGGACGGAAGAGAAGAGTTGCCAATTTTATTTCTGAATTTAAGTAAGAAAAGATGTTGCTGATAATACTCCTCAAATGTAATGTGTTTGTATTGGCCTATTCTATTCTTTACTTAAGTAGTACATCACCCATTTATGTTTACGAGTGTCCAGACGTCAGATCCACTTATAATTAAGTGTCCTGTTAGGTGACTGTTGTAATCATTTGATTCCCAACTTTTGCCTTCATTTCGTGTTTCCTTTTCCAAGCATATTAATTCACAAAACAAAAACAGGTCCCGTGTAAGCTGTAAGAAAACATTACAACCTATCACTTGGGATTAATTCATAGGCAATTTTAATTTGCAAAAAGTAGCTTCGGAAATGCACGCTTGAAAGCTAGAAAGCTTTTTCATTACGAAGGATTAATCTGATGCCGTGATTAGGGAAAAGATAGATATACAAGTACATAAAATAAGGATTTATAATGACAAGAAGGTTGCAGTGATCAAACGTTTACACTGATCATTAATGTCAACGAAATCTGTAGGGATATCATCAGCGTCTAATGAGCGTCGAAACTGAAACAAAAACTGTCGTATATGAAGTAGTTAAGTCTCTGCGCCTGATACGAAATAGGTAAGCTGGAAATAACTGATTTGTGCTGAGTGGGTGAGAAACGTAATAGTAAAATCCAGTGATTCTCAAAATGATGTACTGGTTGAATAAGGCATACTATGATGGCTGATGAAGGGTGTTAATGAGCTAGTTATATGGGTGAATAGGGAAAGGAACACATGTTCTATTGTGTACAATCCATCCATCCATCATGTGCCATGCCGGTAAGCGTGGGCGGTCATGTTCTGCCATCTCACTCGATCAACAGAGTCGTGGATCAGTTCCGTGTTTCTGTCTCGACCATGCCACAAGGCCAAGCCATCCAGATACTTGTTTCTAGGTCTTCCCCTTGGTCTGTTCCCCTCGATCTTACCAGTTGTCACCAAGTTCTCCAAATCATTTCTTCTCATAACATGCCCAAAAAATTGTGACTGTCTACGTCTAATGTCTCTGATCAGTTTACGATCTTCATTTGTTTCTTGAAGGACTTGTTCATTGGTCTTTCTGGCTGTCCATGGTATTCTTTGCATTTTCCTCAGAAACCACATTTCTACAGCCATCAGATGTTTTTCAGCCTGGCTGCTCATTGTCCAAGCTTCACATCCATATAAAAGTACAGGTTCTATGTAGCATCTCAACACTCTTTTTCTCGTTTCAATTGACATCTTTTTATTGGTCAGTATGTTTTTCATCTTGCTAAAGGCTACTTTTGCCATGGCGATCCTTGTTCTAATCTCTTCAAGGCATCTCCCATCAGATGTTATTACTGTTCCGAGATAATTGTACCTATTCACTTGTTGAAGAATATTCCCATTTACTTGTATATTACACTGTGGTATTTCGTTCTTCCTAGTGACGACCATAATCTGTGTCTTTTTACAATTTAATTCTAACCCTTGTTGTTCACTGTGTGCAACAACCGCATCTACTAAATTTTGCAGGTCCTGTTCATTGTCTGCAATCAAGACTGTATCATCTGCATATCTAATGTTATTGATGCATCGTCCCCCAATGTTGATTCCTTCCATATTTTCAATATTTCTGAAAATATTTTCACTGTACAGGGAAAACAGATCTGGAGACATTACACATCCCTGTCTCACACCTCTCTTAATAGGCTGATATTGGCTTACTTCATTATCAACTCTTATGGCAGCTTGTTGTTTCCAATATATGTTTTTTACAAGTCTAAGGTCTTTCCCATCAATTTGTAGATCTTCAAGCATCCTTATCATGTTGACATGTCTCACTTTATCAAAAGCCTTTGTGTAGTCAATAAAGCAAAGGTGTAGATCTTTGTTTACTTCTATAGAACGTTCGATTACGGTTCTCAGTATATACACAGCATTTACTGTACCCTTGCCTACTACAAACCCACATTGTTCTTCTCCTATTTCAGGTTGTATTTTCCTCCTAACTCTTTGCATGATAATTCTTAGCAAAATCTTCGTGATGTGACTCATTATACTAATTGTTCGATGTTGATCACATTCCAAGGCTCCTGATTTCTTTGGGATTGCAATAAATACAGAATTACATAACTCATGAGGTATATTTCCAGTATCATATATTGTATTAAGCAGACTGGTAACTTTATCTATTCCATATTCTTCTAAAGCATTAATCATTTCTGTTGTGACGCTGTCTGGACCGGGGGTCTTGCCAGATTTCATATGATTAAGAGCATTCTGAACCTCCGTCTTCAAAATTGCTGGCCCTTCATTGTTATTTTGAACAATATATTGTTCGTCTCTGTTATCGTCATAAAGGTTTTTCACGTAATCTGACCATACATGTAAAATCTGATCTTTTTCTATTACGACTCTTCCATCTTTTGTCTTTAGGCAGCCTGCTGATGTACGTGTTCTTTGATTAGTAATCTCCTGAATTCTTTTGTGCATTAGTTTCGCATTTTTACTGTTGTGTTGTTTTTCAATTTCTCTGCAATTTTTCTCAAGCCATGTTTCTTTAGCCTCCTTACATAAGGTTCTGACTTTTCTGTGAATTTCTTCATATTTGGCAGGATTATTTTTGTTCTGTCTTCTTGTTTCCATTAGTTGTAAAATTTCTTCAGTCATCCATGTCTTACGGCCCACTTTCTTTACTTTTGGAATAGTTTTTTCTGCTGCACAACTGATTGAATTCTTCAGCATTTCCCATTGTGTACAATGCATATGTTTAAAATGCTTCCAAAGTTGGAAATCGAAAAGAGTGGGTTGGGTGTATCTCTGTCGGGGCAAGTTTTCAGCATGACACAACTTTGCCATAAATGTCCGCGCATGGTACTAAGATTCTTCTTCAGGAGGGAGAGGAAGAGAATGATGAAGAGATGAAAGAGAAGGAACGAGAGGAGGAAGAAAAAGAAGACGAAGAAGAAGAGGAGGAGAAATCGGCGGAAGATGAAAAGAGGAATGCAGAGGGGGAGTAACAGCAACAACATGAGCAAGAAGTAGAAGAATATACAACCGGAATACTTGGAAACCACTTAGGATATAAACTGAAAAATAATATTATTTTTTTTTTTTTTTTGCGTGTACACTTTGATGCCCTCGATTTGAAATAAATATTGGGTTTATAGTTCTGGCCCCATATTTTAGACGATCAGCATCGATGGGTGTGTTGGCAATATCATTCTTGTCGCCTGGACTTCAAAGCTAATGTCCTAGTACCAAGCTTAGGCTGGATGGACCTTGTGGCAGCTTAATTGTTTTTTTTTTAAAACCTGCCTCGCAAGGATTTCAACATGTAATCAACAGGCCGGAAGACAAACGTGTATTCAGTTGTGCTGACGCTGCTCCCTCAACGGTGTAGACTGTTACAATAGATGGAAACAATGTTGTATACAACCCCACTCGCCCATCGATTAGGTAGTGAATCCGACATCTAAACTTCTCAGACAACTGAAACAATGGTGTATACACCCACACCCCCACAGATTAGATAGTGAATCGGGCATCTACACTTCTCAGATAACTGACACAAAAGTGTAAACACACCCACTTCTCCACCGATTAGGTAGTGAATCGGACATCTAAACTTCTCAGACAATTGCAAACTAGAATGCGCAGCTTGCGCTCATTAAAACTAGATCGTCGATTTGTAATATCGTATCGCCCGTGTGTTAACGGGGCCATTGTGGAAAGCAAAGAACAGTAACACTGTAACCTACCATGGATGTGGACAAGGGCGACTATGGAGGGGTGGCTCGGAGCCCCGGACACCATCCCGTGTAACAATAGCTGCCAAAACAAACCAACCATGAACAAGTCTAAACATAAAGTATCCATGCCTTATCTCAGTCAACCAAGAGGACCGGAGCCTCTTCTAGAAGAGGTATGACGCCGCAAGGAGTCTGAACCATCTCTTACCTAGGAACGTCTCCAACAATGCCACCTGGAATATTAGACCTAAACAGTCCTTTTTCTTGAACCCACAGAGCAAATGAAAAAGAGGGTGATCCAAGGTACACTATGAAGAGAATTAAAGACAGAAATAATACGAGTATAAATAATACGGAATAATACGAGAGTCAGGAATCAGCAATAGACAGAACGTCTTGATCTGAGATGCCTGAGGATTTATGTTTCAAGCCGGTAATAAAAACAAAAGAGAACAGCCGACATTTTGTTAATGAACTTAAATAAGTTGAAATTTTGCTTATAATACTAATCAATTATAATATGTTTGGCTTGGTCTATTCTATTCTTTACTTAAGTGGTACATCCCCAATTTATGTTTACTAGTGTCCAGATATCAGATCCCTTATAATTAGTTGTCCCGTTAGATAACCTTTGTAATCATTTGATTCCTATCTTTCGTCTTCACTTTTTTCCCCTTTTTTCAAAGCATATTAATACACAAAACAAAAACAATTACCATGTAAGCTGTAAGAAAACATTAAAACCTATTACTTAGGATTAATTCACAGACACTTTTAATTTGCAAGTAGCTCCGGAAATTCACATTTGTAAGCAAGAAAGCTTTTTTCATTAAGAAGGATTAATCGGTTGCCGTGATTAGGGCGAAGGTAGATAGAAAAATTCAGAAAAACAAGGATTTATAAAGACAAAAAAGTTGCAGTAATCAAAAGTTTCCACTGCGTATTAATGTCAACGAAATCTGTAGGGATATCATCAGCGTCTAATAAGCGACGAAACTGAACCAAAAACTGTGGTATACGCAGTAGTTAAGTCTCTGCTCTTGATACGAAAAATGTTAAGTGGGAACTACTGATTTGTGCTAACGGGACGAGAACCGTAATATCCAGTGATTCTTAAAATGTTTTACGTAGGGGGCATTTTTAACGATCAGATAGAAACTGACTGCTGGGAAATGTCAAAGAGTTATCTGGCTGATTAAGGAAATGAAGAAACGTTCTATTGGTCATGCTGCACAAGTTAAAAATGGCTCGAAAATTGGAAATCCAAAAGAGCGGTCCGGATATATCTCAGCCCGGGCAAGCTTTCAAAATGAGACAACTTTCCCATACGCGCGGCACTAGGATTCTTCCTTAGAGGAGGTATAAGAGCAGGAAGAGGAGGAACAGGAAGAGGAAGAAGAGGAGAGGGAGTATGAGAAGGGGAATGAAGTTGAGGAAGAAGAAGAATAACAACAACACAGGCAGGAAGTATACTACACACCTAGAATGCTTCGAAAACCATAAGGATATGAACATTTAATATTTTACGTGTACCTACTGATCTGTGGCTAAGGTGTTTCGTTCAAACAGCAATGGCAAACTACTGAACGCAACATTGCATAGAAAATCATTAACAGCCACAAAATTATGGGGTTGACTGTAACTCAATGTGAAGATCCTGGAACTAACTTAACCTACTGGTACGCTTGAGGTGAAATGAACGAAACATAAGTAAAGGAGAATTCAACATAAGATAGAACACTAAAGAAGCAATTATGAACAAAATATATGAAGACCCCAATGAATCATCAAAACAACATTAAACCATGCAAGTATCTATCCGAAGCTTGAATCAAAGTCTTAAAGAGAACGCAGGAAAAAGAGAAGAAGATACAACTAGAATACTTTGAGAACAATTAGGATTATAATCTTCCGTGTCAGAGAAAGGCAAATTAATGCATACAGCAACGATTCGGGTAGAATGAGCTAACATTAAGTAAGAGAGAAATTAACACTAAAGAAGGAATCTAGGAGTTGAGTTGAGTTGAGTTGATTTAAGAACCGACATCACTGCACTCAGGACATGCCCATACGTGCTCCGTCCCTTCGTTCAATAGCCAGCGAAGAATCACACTACTAATCGTTCCCACCGCTATCAGATTAAAAGTCCTCCTGGTCTTCCCTCTCAGTTTTGAGATTCTTCCAGAACCCCTGCCAATCCCCCACAATCTCATTCTTTCCACATATGGGTTCTCAATCTAGGAATCTAGGAATGGGAATAATAATGTAAGCGGAATCCTCTCATAAAGCACTAACGGCAGGCGATAGGATTGTTCGTCGTCCGTATCACAATTAGTTAAGGTGAGCAGTTCTTTTATAACTCTATCTTTCGGTCGTACAGTGTAAACTAGTCATCTTTTCAGATTCTGTAAGAAGAAGTAAAGGTCTCTCTCTCTCTCTCTCTCTCTCTCTCTTTCTCTCTCTCTCTCTCTCTCTCTCTCTCTCTCTCTCTCTCTCTCTCTCTCTTTTCAAATAGAAAGTACTACAATAATTCTTTACAGTGTATACCTTATATAGCTATCACGGTTAACCCACTTCTCATTTCTCATCTCATCATGTTCCTCTTGTACCTTGTGGTGCAGAGGTGAAGAGTGCCCACTTATTGGCTAACCCACTTCACAATGTACAAAATCACAAGTTTACTAGTTAGTTACAAACGTCATTACTTCCTGTACTTACCTACGACAACTGACAGCATTCTAGCATTTACATGCCCTCTATGTTATGCAGCCCAAATCACGATGCAGCCAGCTCACACCTGTCACAAGAATGAAAATCCCAGAGTTACGATGTTAATCCGACAAAAGCTCTTGTCCATGACACCATTACAAATCAACTGATAAAGTATAACTTTAAAAGTACATCAACGCTATTAAAACGTCTCTGTCTCCGTCTATTAAAACGCCTTCCGTTTCCGCAGTGTGTGTGTGAGTGTGTGTGTGTGGGGGGGGGGGGGGGGGGTTGTGTTATTAACTATCCGCCATGATCGGATTCGCACATATAGCAACAAACTAGCTACCGCGGCCATAAATTCTCCGTTAATCTGTACACAAGTGAACAACTCGATACGGTGGATTTGACGACAACAACAACAGCAACTGCACAAACTAAAACCACATGTGCACAGTTTAACATAGAAGTTAAGCCTCTTAACCTCAGCACGGCCATCCGCGCGCTTTGTCCTTTTCACATTTTCCCTTGCAGTTTATCGACTTTCTTGCAACTTTCGTTTCATTTTGTAACGCTCTTCGCTGACCTTATATAGCGTTAGATCACGATCTGTGATCTTGTAATTGTGTTTGTTAACACCTGTCATTAAGGTGTTTTGCAGCACTCACGGCCGCTCCATGCTAGCTCTGATACCCTGTAGATGAACATCTGAGGAAAAGCAAAGGCCGCCCCTGTAAGAGATGTGAACACCTGTGATGCAGGTAATTGTTCTGATGACGAATCCACGTCACTAAAGTAGGAACATTTCCCATAAGCGCTCGGTCTTCGCCAAGATATAAGGAAAGATGTGATTACTGATTTCTCCTGTAGGGAGTATAGTTAATTGCATGTCGTTGGTTTCAGCTCCAAAGGATGTTGCCACTGCACGGCATTTACCATCTGTAATTTCCAACTGTCTGAGTATTTTTTGTACATGTTTGTTAGTGTTGTTCTTACCCAAGAATTTATTTAGATGCGTTTTCGAATTTGTGGGCATGCACACCATTAGATAAGGACAAATAGTGTGCTAAGGATCAGGTGGAGGTGTGTGAGGCCGATGGTGACCTTACAGCTGGAAGGGGTGTGTGATACTGGTAGCTGATGACACCTTGAATTTGTAACATGTCCTGTCCTATACTGGTAGTTGATGACACCTTGAATTTGTAACATGTCCTGTCCTATACTGACGGATAAACCTCGTTGAACTGGAGACGATTGTGTAGGTGGTCTGATAGCCCTTTCATGTCCAGAAATATTAACAGGGTGAGTTTCTCTTGTGCAAGATGTTTTTCTGTGGTCAGGGGATATCTCTAAACTTTGCAGTGTATCTCAGCTTTGACACTGTTTACTATCTCGTAGAGCTTGTCACTAATGCAATCTGCTCCAGGTCTTGTTTTATTTTTAAGGACAGTACGCTTTTTCGAAATTTAAAATCGACAGGAAAGACGTCACTGCACTGAGTATTGCCCATGTGAATCGGTCTCTCTCCGCAGAATGATAAGCCGCTTTTTGAGAGCATCACACAAAGCACGAACTCCGAAGCTCCAGCGATGACCCACAGGAGTCTCCGGAAAACTGCACTCGTGCTCGGAACGACGGGGTCCGGGTAGCAAATACACAACATTCAGAGCGCGAAACGACGGCTTAGTCACTACACCACGGAGCACTTCCAGATGTTTCAAAATTGATTGCTTATAAGTATGTAATCAGTGTAAATATGAGAATTGTCTCCAGGGAATTTCAATGTCCAAAGACGTCTAGCAGGATGACGTAGCGCCTGTGATTACCCTTTCGCACGAGGCCGTTCTTCTCCTCCCATTGCCATTGATGTTGAATACATTGTTTTGTTCAGATTTAATGTGTTAGGTATTTGAAAAGGACACATAAATTTCACACAGACACTCAAATATACAAGAGTGCGTGAGTGAAAACTTGCGTGCGTTCGTCCGTACGTGCGCGTGTGTTTGTGTGTGTGTGTGTGTGTGTGTGTGTATGTGTATGTGTGTGTGTGTGTGTGTGTGTGTGTGTGTGTGTGGTTGTGTCCGTACGTGTGTGTGAGCATGTGTGTCTGTGTGTGTATATGTGGGTGAGTTAAGGAGGGTTTTGTTATTGTTCGTGTTGTTGTGTTATTCCTTGTGTCTCGTCTGTTTACTTTAATAGCTTTCCTTAATCGCCTCACTCGCTAATCTCAACTGTCCGCTCCTTTATTATCGTTTGCATTCAAAATATCCTTATGAACACATGTTCATGGTATGTTCATGGTATGTTGCGTTAACTGTTTATTTTCTAAACGATCAATCCCATTGCATACAGTCTGGCGTTTGCTTTGTTTGATTAATAAAGAATCGATTTCACAGTACACATAAATCTTCATAAGTGATCCAGCCTCCTCACGCAGATCACACAGGGGGTATTTCAACACAGCGCACGAAACGCGTATACCGACAATAATACACAAAGTATCTATCAGAAACATTATAGGTATGTTTTCTTTTTTTTATGTGGGCGTTTGTCTGGGCAGATCTTTCCAATTTCAAACTGCCGAGAGACTTTTACTACCAGCAATGTACACACGCCATCCTAGTTCTTAGCCCTTGTCCTAGAAGGCTAGACATCCGATCTACTACCCATGTATGATGGTAGGTGGGGAAGGAGAGGTTAGTCGTTAGTCGTGGTATCAACTTCATAGCAAAGGGTCACCCCATAATGCTTCGTTCATGTGCCAGTGAATATCATACAAAATGCTCCTCACTGTCGCATGTGAAAAGGGCAGCAGACAGCAGTCCCGACAAACCAACAGCACGCAGAAGCGTAATTGCATAAAATCTGTGTCAGAATGCCAACACAACAGTCCGCCATTACAATTACAGTTTATCGTCGATGAGACCTAGCAGTTGCACACACACTACCGAATAAGGCAATACCAGCTAGTTCTCAACCGGCCGGCCGCCATTTTTATGAACTTGCCGTTCACAATAGAAACAACCGAGGACATATGTAAAAGCATTCCACATGAAATCCACAGGTCGCAGCGTCACTCAAAGCGCTTAACTCAACAGCTTGGCGACGAAACCATGTACTACCAGTCCAAAATGAGGAAAGCGCGTAACTTTTTTCTTTTTCGTTCGCTCGCCTTTAACTCAAGCGTAGCCCTTATACACTATTTATAGTAGTAATGGAATGAATTTCGCGTGTGGGTTAGCTTTCCCTTTTACCGGTGTCGCTCGGCTTCAGGCGAACCCACTCCGGGTTCAGAGGTTAGCGCGTAACAAATCTTAGTCAGAAGCAAAAACACCACAGAGGTCTTTACAGCTCAACAGCCTGTCCGCTATATGGGACCGGAAGTCATTAGGAGTGGTAATATTGCCATCCTTTTTTTTTTTTTTTTTCATAACGCCTATGGAACAAATCATTGAAGGTCGGCCTCTTAAGTATGCGGCAACGATATAAGTCTGGAACTGGTTTCTCATTGCGCACCGACAGACACTTATTGTGGACGACACAACTCTCCAGGGGCGGTTGCCGAGAGCTTGGCATGTGTGTCTCGTGTATTTCAGTTCGTCCTTTCTAATCTCCGTTCAGGTAAGCGGTTGGTTCCGTGGCAGTTGAAATAGTTATCCGGCTGTACCATGTCGCGACTACTTGAATAGACGGTCCTTAAGATTCCGACATTTTCTCACAGATATCAGGGATACTACGAGTACATTTGTCGATATGAGAGAGAGAGAGAGAGAGAGAGAGAGAGAGAGAGAGAGAGAGAGAGAGAGAGAGAGAGAGATGGACAGACGGGAGGACGGGAGGACAGACAGACAGACAGACAGGAGTGCAGACTTCAGGCAAATAGACAGACAGGTAGACGGGATAGGTAAAGAGAGACAGACAAATATGATACGCTAAATAGATACATAAACAGGTAGATATATAGAGAGATACACAAATAGAAGTGGTGTTTATGCGATGTGATTGTACAGGGAGGTAGTGTTACAACCTGGTGATGTTACAGAGCAGTTATGTTACGTTACAGAGAGGCAATGCTACAACTAGCTGATATTAAAGAGAAGTAAGCTACCACAATGTAATGTTAAGGAGATGTGTGCTACCACAAGGTAATGTTAAAGAAAGCTCTCTTAAGACAAGGTGATGTTTCAACGAGGCGATGTAACAAAAAAAAAGTATTGTTGCAAAGTACACCAGATCCCAGAGTCCAGCGACAGACATAAAGTTCTGGAAATACACAACAGCCAACCTTCATTGTGCAAACGGTCATGATTTAAGACATACGTGTCGGGTTACTTGACAGCGCAGTGTCTTACCACCACAATGGTCCGGAGTGTAATCTCCAGTAGTGGAGCTTCTCCCAACCTTAAAGCTTTGGGCCAACCAAATCTCATCCCATGAGTACCAGTAGCCAAGATGGAAAACGGCAAAGAGGAAAGAGATTGATCACCACAACTTCTCATTCTGTGACCTAATATAAGTGACAGTCCAACATTACGAATCAATATAAGGAAGTTTAAGCTCGAGATGTTCGACTTTATTGCACCAAGTTTTATCCCACATGGCTGAGTCTCTTTCCTCAGAGCGGGCAGTCAAAAGCGTCGCACACAGCATGAAATCGGTAGCTCCAACGACGATCCCGAGGAATCGCCGAGAAAACATCACTCGTGAACTGAATCCGAGAATCAGTAAACGAACCCACGGCCTTTGCAGAGCGAGGCAGGTGGCTTAACTATTTCGCCACAGAGAACCCCCGCACATCCATCACGATCAAAAACCGACAGTGGGGTCTAGCTAACCCTGCATGCAAACAAGAAAGAAAAACAACGAGCAAGATTTGTGTACACGTGTCGCCCAGACAAGTCCGGGAGCCGAGCATATCTTCCCACAAATACTTCAGGTGACTGGTTTACATGACAATCTGAAAGTATATCAGGCAGGCTGTGTTTTCAAATCTCCAAAATGCCAGCGTGTCCTTCTTCTGTCTTATATAACCCCTTATGCCAGGTATGAGCATGTTTCCAGTTTACCCACGTTACGTTATTTTCTTTTCTGTTTTAATGTCATGCAGAGAAGATTTACGGAACATGAACGCGCGATAACGTTTCGTCTCAACATGTTTTCTTCATTTTAAAAGCAAACATGACAACTATAATGCATATGAAGCATTTAAACTGCGTTCCTGACACAGAAAACAGACATACAGGCAAGCAAAGAGGAAAATAGAACCCGGTGAATAGATGAACGAACGGCCGGCGGGTCAGTTTGATAGACAGATGCAAAGAAAGAAAGAAAGAAAGAAAGAAAGAAAGAAAGAAAGAAAGAAAGAAAGAAAGAAAGAAAGAAAGAAAGAAAGAAAGAAAGAAAGACCTAAATAAATGGAGAGAGGGAGAGCAGGAAGTAGGAGACAGACAGACAGACAGACAGACAGACAGACAGACAGACAGACAGACAGACAGACAGACAGACAGACAGACAGACAGACAGACAGACAGACAGACAGACAGACAGACAGACAGACAGACAGACAGACAGACAGACAGACAGACAGACAGACAGACAGACAGACAGACAGACAGGCAGGCAGGCAGGCAGGCAGGCAGACAGACAGAATAATTTTTTATAACCAACGATAGCTGATCCCAAAATATAAAACAAACAGTTAGTTCTCTTTAAAATAGAGTAAAATCATCATAGAAAATGTTTCCCCACTTTATATCAGACTGACATATCATGAAGAGAGCTCCACACAACTCGACTGGTGATAATAAAATGAAATCATTCATAGTAATGAATGTCCTCTCTTGTCTGCCCTGGAGTTCTAGAGACACTTAACAGGCTGGTTTTATTCTTCCAGGACTTCGAGTTGCAGTATGGTTTTATTGTGATGGGATGTTCGGATGGCTTGTTTATGGGTTGTGATATTTTCGTTTTCATCTAGGTAATATTGTTAACGGCTCCGTGGTGAAGGAGTTACGGATGCAGTTCGTAATCCCACATACCGCGTTCGAAACACAGTTACAGGCGATTTGGCAGCAGACCGCCTTGAGTTGATGTTTTTTTAAAAATGAAAATTGTATGAGTGCCTGTCGGTCAAAAAGCAATGGTAAACTACTGAACGTAAACTTGCCATGAAATCACCAACAGCCAAAACAGGCTAGGATTGACTGCAATGTCATGTAAAGGATATGAAACTAATTTGTTTTTTAATATTGGTAACGTTTTTAAATTTTTTTTTTTTTTGGTTTGAAGAAAACTTTAGTTGAAACGTTCGTGTTTATCTCTGTGTGTCTGTGTGTTTTTTTTTAACGTTGGTAGCATGTACTTTTCAGGACATCGCAATCAACTTCAGGACTTTTAGAAATAAAAGCAGTTAGGTATGTGTAACTCCTGGGAAAAAGTGAGAGTCACTATATACAGACAAAGTGTATGTACCTTACAACGAACTCCACTTCGGCAAACATAAATCGCCGGGGGAAATTTAAAAAATAAAATAAATAAATAAAAATAAATATACAGTGCAGACTGATAAGGCGAACTCAACTGGGTTCCAAGAAATAATTCTTTGTATCAGAAATTCTTCTTATAAGAAATTCCTCTTATAAGAATTGACGCATATAGTAATGCATTTACAAGGTACAATACAATATCTTCTTCAGGAATACCACAAACAGATCTACAGAAAAACATGAAATTAGAAAATGTAATAACATTAACATTAATATTATACCCAGACGTGTCTGTCTGTCTATATGCAGACGTTACTTTTCTTTTCCTGCATTTTTAGCTGTTTGTGATGTACCAGGCAGTTGTTGTTGTTTTTCGTTCAGTCGTCGTGGCTGAAAGAATAAGTACATAAATAAACACACATAGTATTGTTTGGCGCTCATAGGAGAAAAAGGAAGTAGAGACTAGAGGACACACTAGACAACATAAAACTTGAAAGTTATATAACTATCGATCGGGATTCGAACCTATCACCTCCAAACGATGACAGCGCCTTCGCCTTCTATGAGCGCCAAACATTACTATGTGTGTTTATTTACGTACTGTTTCAGCGGCCTCAAAATGTTCTCCAATTGATTTACTGTGTGTAATACATGTATAGCATTAGAACCGACCAATAATTTCTCTTCTTTAAATGCTTGTGAATATACTGGACACAGCATCACGGTCCGATGTGTTTGTGTGTTTGTTATTTGACCTACGCTGGTTTAATATAAAATTATGAGACCTGTAACGATATCTTGTGTCTCCGTGGCTAAAGGCTTGCGAACGCGGTTCGTGAGCCGGGTACCAGACGTTCGAAGCTCAGCTACGAACGATTTGTGCAGCAGACTGTATCGCGTTGTGTTATAACGTGCTGGTATGGGAGCCGGTCGTTCAGAAAGCAATGGCAAACTACTGAACGTAACACTTGCCTATACATCAACAGCAGCTGAAAATGCTGGTGTTGACTGCAACGTCCCGTAAGGGATACGCAACAATTTTTTTTTTCTTTTAACGCTATCTCAATGGTTTGATATGAATTCTGTCCGTATTCCACAGTTGTAAGGTTCATCTGTACGACAGACATGACTAATTAAGACGCTTTTTTGAGAGTGTCTAGTTGGTCATGCGTCGAAGTGCACTTGTTCCTGCAGCGAGGCGCTGTCGTCGTTTGGAGGTGACAGGTTCGAATCCCGGTCGGTAACTATAGCTTTCAAATGTTATGTTGTCTAGTGCGTCCTCTAATCTCTAATTCCTTCTCTCCTTCTATGAGAGTCAAACAATACTATGTGTATTTATTTATGTACTGTCTCAGTGGCCTCAAAATGTTCTACAATTGATTTTCTGAAAGAATACGAGAGATTGGGTACGATGTTCAACTGCTCCAACATCATAAGGGAAGAAATACAAACTAGAATCAACTCTGGAAATAAGATATACTATGCACTACAACATCTACTAAAATCAAAGGCGCTATCTCGTAACACCAAAATCACAATATACAAAACACTGATCAGACCAGTTGTGCTGTATGGCTCTGAAACCTGGAGTACAACGAAAGGAGACGAAGCCTTGTTACAAACCTTTGAGAACAAATTTTAAGACGCATCTTTGGACCCATTAGGGATACACAAAGTGGAGAGTGGAAAAGAAGAAGTAACAAAGACATTTATGATCTGTTTAAGTCCCCGCTAATCACTGGTATCATGAAGGCTAATAGACTACAATGGCTGGGGCATATAGAAAGAATGGAAGATAATAGGGAAACAAAACTCGCTTACACTCAGGAAATAAATGACCGTAGACCCCGAGGTAGACCAAGAAGGCGGTGGAGAGATAATACATGTACAGACCTACAAGCACTTGGAATCAACGACTGGCAAGAGAAGGTCCACCAGAGAGACGAATGGAGACGGATTGTATTTGCAGCAAAGAACCTCAATGGCTCGTAACGCTGAAGAAGAAGAAGAAGAAGAAGAAGAAGAAGAAGAAGAAGAAGAAGAAGAAGAAGAAGAAGAAGAAGAAGAAGAAGAAGATAAGAGAGCTCTAGCTCTTAAACTTCGGGATGTGTGGGTTGTCAGGGGATGTGTGTGTGTCTGTGGGTTGGGGGATGTGTGTTTGGTTGAGTGGTTGGGGTGTGTAGTTGAGTGGGTGGAGGATGTCTGGATGGGTGGAGGATGTGTGGGTGGGTGAGTGTGTGTGGGTTGGGGGATGAGTGGGGGATGTGTGTGTGTGTGAGGGGTGGGGGGTGGGGGGATATGTGTTGTGGATGTGTGGGTGGGGGTGGTGGTTGTGTTGGGGATGTGTGTGTGGTGGATGTGTGGTGGATGTGTGGTGGGTGGGGGTCTGTCTCATAACATGGTAAAATGCATTGTTTATGTTTACAACATTCATTTGACAATGTTTGTTTTTTCTATGTGAATGTATCATGCTCTAATGATGAACGAAAGATGAGTGATTGGAAGGAACGAATGTAAGACGGGTCTGCGTGCCCAATTTGTAACCCTTCTAAAATAAAGATCAATCAATCAATCAATTAATCAATCATCAATCAATCAATCAATCAGTCAATCACTCAATCAATCAATCAAACTTTCTGTCGGCTGGCGACAGGGTAGTGGGACTAACTCATACACCTGTCAGTGGGACTTAAACGTTGATTTCTCGTTCAGAAAGCAATGGCAAACTCACCTATTACGTGCCATGTCGATAAGCGTGGGCGGTCATGTTTCGCCATATCACGCGATCACCAGAGTCGTGGATCAGCTCTGTGTTCTCTTCTCGATAATGACACGTGCCAAAGCCATCCAGGTATTTACTTCTCTGCATCCCTCTTGTTCTCTTCCACTCAACGTTGCCATTCGCCACCAAGTTCTCAAGTTTATTTCTTCTTATAACGTGCCCAGAAATTGTGACTAAGTCTAATTTCTCTAAACAGTTTACTGTTTGCATTCATTTCTTGTAGGATTTGGTCATTGGTTTTCCTGTCTACCCATGGTATTCTTTGCATTCTTCCCAGAAACCACATTTCCACGGCCATCAGATGTTTTTCAGCTTGTCTGCTCACTGTCCCCGCAAACTTCTGAATGTAAAATTGCCTTGGAAATCTACCTGGGCTTGATTGCAACATCCTGCAAAGAAACTGCATGTTTGTTTTAGTTTGCTAGTTGAGCTGATTCAAGATCCGATATCACAGCACTCGGGACATTCCCATAACTGCTCCGTCTTTATTCCCAACAGCCAGCGAAGAGTCCCAATACTAATGATACTAGTAGCAGGTTGATTATATGTTGTTGTGATATTTCTTTATGTTTCAGTTTGCATTGTTCTCTGAAATACCGACGCCTGTACCATCGAAATCAACGCAAGGCGGTCTGCTTCAAAATCGTCTGTAGCTGATTTCAAACCCTCCACTCCGTATGTCGGGGAATTGTGAAGCGCGTTCACTACCCGCAAGCCACAGCGCCACTAGATAGAATTTAATTTGGATGTCAATAGTTTTCTACTGGCATACTTCACATACACAAACGCACGGACATGCGCACACGCTGGCCTTGTTTGCCGCAGTAAATATATTTGTTTTCTGGCTAGACTTCGTGCAAAAAATGTCTGTCAGACATTCGCCACAAACGACAGGTGAATTAAGCATTATCTTAGGAGATTACGTTGTTTGAAATAATCCGCAAAATTTCCAGCTCTAAGGAAAAGTACAAGTAATAACCTTGAGACTTCGGACAGGACACAACAAGCCGAAATACTAAATATAACTTAAAAAATAAATATATGAGAGACTGATGAATTAACTGTGGAACATGTAGTAAGACAGCTAAAGATTTGTTGTAAGAGTACCTGGGATACGCAGACAGAGAAAATTATTTTCGAATTCAGCAGTTCCATTTGAAGACAAGCTCTATGGAGATGTCAGCAAGATTAAGTAGACTGCTGCTGTCTTTGCATTTATTAATTTAAAAGTTTGAAGGTCAACGAAGAAGACGAAGTAAAAGAGGATAACTAACGTGTCGGAACAATGATCCACTTTAAGGAAAAACAAAGATCACATACCTATAAGTACATAGATGAGGACCATTTTTCATACCTCAAGGCGCATACAGAAATATAATAAATACAGGGCAGAGGGAAGACCACGTAGAACAATCTTAGAGAAACGAATACCAACATATAAAAAGAGCGAATTACTCTTAGAAAGAGCGAATAAAATATCTTTACTCTCCTCAACACTTTTTTTTTTTTTGCATATCCTTTACAGGACATCGCTGTCAACAGCAGCATCTTTCAGCTGTCTGTTGATTTCTTGGCAAGATTACGCTCAGTAGTTTGCCATTGCTTTCTGAGCGGCCGGCTCAGTATCCCGCAAGTCACGAGCGGGGGTCGAACCGCTCCCAGTTCTCTCCCGCTACGAGACTCTGCGTGATAAACGGGATTACGGAGAAAGTGTTGTAACCCCTCAGCCAGAGAGACCGGCCTCCTCAACACTACACTATGGTAATCAACAATAACAATGACAAACAAGGCGGACAGGGTATATGGTGGAAGACCAATATTGTAACTGATTCAGGGCCAAACAATAAGCAAGTTTGGACCAAACATGGTAGATAATCAAATGAACAAGTATTGTAATGTAAATTTTAGTTCACTGGGCATTTCAATTGCGGGAGATGCCAAGAAACAAAACAACACAATGATCCTAGTATGGCTATATATAGTCCTTATGACCAAAGGGTCACATTTGATGATCTATTATCCTTTTGCATGAGATCAGTTAAAGACCAGTCGGCAATCGGTGTGTGGTGTTAAAATAGCCTCCTTACTTGGGCACGTGAAGTACAAGAACCTCTAAAGTCGGAGTGGGTTCGCCTGATGGCGAGGGACACTAGTAACAGGGGAAGCTAACCCACCAAAAATTAGTCCAGTGTTACTAGCGTGTTACTAATCAATTAAAGACACTCATTATCATTCTCATTATCATGAAAACAAACACCAACAGACATTATATATCCCTATTGGACAATTTGTAAACAAGACACAGCAAACAAACCCACACAAGCCTCTGAGATGTGCAATTTTTTTAGAAAGCCAACATGAGTACTTTGGAAGAGAAGACCTCATATCACAAACATCAGAAAGCAGCAGTCATGTATGGCCATATTATTAGAAGAGAAAACCTTGAATATACTGTGACAACAGAGAAAGATTTGTGGAAAGAGGGCCACAGGAAGACAGATAGTGAGAGATAATCCTTGACAGTCACATTGCGACTGAGTTTGCCAGTGTATTTGTCTTTATAATTTGCCTAAAAGTTTTTGACTGTCTGAGTGTAAATGTTCAAATTAATTTACGATTTTTATTTGGTTTTTGTAGGACTTGCTCATTAGTTTTTCTGTCCATCTGTAGTTTTATTTGCATTTTCCTTAGAAACCACATCTCTACTGTTATGGAATGTTTCTCAGCTTGTCTGCTTATTGTCCACGTTTCGTATCCATATAACAGTATAGCACTTCATCACTTGACTATTACCAACGATTTTTTGGGGAATATATCATATGTCAGTCGTGTTCAAACTCTGTCTGTCTGTCTGTCTGTCTGTCTGTCTGTCTGTCTGTCTGTCTGTCTGTCTGTCTGTCTGTCTGTCTGTCTGTCTGGCTGGCTGGCTGGCTGGCTGGCTGGTTGGCTGGCTGGCTGGCTGGCTGGCTGGCTGGCTGGCTGGCTGGCTGGCTGGCTGGCTGGCTGGCTGGCTGGCTGGCTGGCTGGCTGGCTGGCTGGCTGGCTGGCTGGCTGGCTGCCTGCCTGCCTGCCTGCCTGCCTGCCTGCCTGCCTGCCTGTCTGTCTGTCTGTCTGTCTGTCTGTCTGTCTGTCTAACTGTCTGTCCTACTCCCCTGCTTGCTATCTTTCCTGTTTACTTTCCTTCATATCACTTAACTAGATTACTCGACTGACAAAAGACATCGACAAAAGTTAGATATAAGTATGCGACACAGAATAAGAGTTGGAAACCAGAATACGTAGCTGGAAACACAAATATCCCAATCGGCAAACAATAACACAGACAGTAATCTATGTTCAGTTAAGTAATTTTCCTCTCCTTGAATATAACATTCCCTTTTAAATACAGAGGAATAAAAGCGAGTGGATTGTCGTCATTGAACCGAGTGTATCCCATAAGGCTAGGAAAACTCCGCAGCGAGACCTGACGAAAGTCTCGCACAAATCACGACGTCCGCAGTTCCGACAGCGACCTCCACGAGTTTCCGATAAATAACACTCGTGAACTGAATGACTAAGCCCGGAATCGAACCCTCAACCTTCAGAGCGCGAGACAAGCGGTTTAACCACTTCGCTAAGGAGAGACCACTTCCCCACCCACTTCACTTTTATCTGTATGCATCTTCTCCTTCTTTTTCTTCTTTCATTTGCTTAAAATTGATTGTCTATATCCGCAAGAGGAGCGGCTGGCCGAGTGGATAGATTGCCTGAGTATAGAATCTCATTCGGGAGACCCGGGTTCGAATCTTCGGTAAGGTGTGAAGTTGTTTTCTGTCGGGGGCAAAAAGAAACCTCTAACCTGCACAGTTCGCGGCGATTGCACTAGCCAGGCGGCCTTAATTCCACAGGCTCAAGACCCTCTGCCATACACCAAAAGGTACTATATTGGCAGTAAATGACTGTGTCAGCATGTGCCTACCTCAGAGTTAACGCAAATACACAACATCCACTACATAGTGAAATTAGGAAGGTGAAGGGCGGCAGGTTAAAAAAAGGAAGGTCGTGGATGGGTCAAGCCGAAGACATTCTTTAACAGGCGTGTTCACTGGGGGACTTAGAACCTGGCGATGAGTGGGTACAAGTGCCAACAGATTTCTGTATGTCCTTTACAGTTTGCATCCAGCTAGACAGAAAACGCAGACAAGAAAATGCGGCTGCTGTGGAGGCGGAAGTACAAGCGTTGATTTTTGAGAATTCGTTAGACGGTGATGCTGTCATTTACACAAATGGATCGGCCGTCCGACATGTGAGAAGTTCATGGGCCTTTACGGCGCGGGCCGGAGGGAGACTTGTGAAGGGGGACTCTGGTGCTTTTGTTGAGACCACAAGTAGCCTGACTGTGGAAGTCATGGCAGTAAGTAAAGCAATAACATGGCTCGAGACACAGACATTCAATAGGGCATGTTTCCTTAGCGACACAATGAACATGATCAAGAGGATAGAGACGGGGTGGATCCGAAGAGCGTGGTTGCTGTCTCTAGAGCGGTCTCGGCTTACAAAGATTAGTTTCATCTTCGTGCCAGGGCATGCGGGAGTACACGGAAATGAGCGGACTGACAAGCTTGCAGGTAAGGCTAATGTGGAGGGCGGACGCGCCATGGACCAGGCTGACATTCTGAATGCTCTACGACAGGGGTGTCAAAGTGAATCGCTCAGCGGGCCAAAACTCAAATCGCACGTAAGGTTGCGGGCCGGACAAGATAAACATTCAATAAGCCGAAAATTAAGCCTTTTTAAAACAATAATATGATATATGATAAAGTTGACGGTTTGTATTACACTACTCATTAAATCTTCCATGTTGAGGACTTTTCCACACAGCGATCCTTGCTGTATGTTGCAGTGATATGCTATCAATTCACCATTACAGTCCTCCTGCATTTTTAACCGCATCCTTCCAACTAGTTAGCTATGTTTGCCACACATCGCCAGTGCTCCATCTGTAGTCTGTCCAACGAGTTTGTCCCAAGGCAGGTTCATGTTGGTTAAACTTTGACATACGTTGTCAAAAATGTCTTGTCCTGTCATTGTCACATGGATGGATTTCATGTCCAATATTTCTTCTGTAACATTCAAACTAGAGTCCACTCCACGGATGAAGATGGTGCGCTGTGCAGTGTCAGTCGTGTCATTACTTTCAACGACAGCAAGGGAGGATGCAACAAAGTCTTTGCCTTTTTCGATCAGCTGTGTTTTCACATCAGTGGCCATCTAACAAACCCGATCAACAACCGTATTTCTGCTAAGGCTTATCTTTGCAAACATCTGCTTTTTGTCTGAACACAAGACGTCACGCACTTTCATCATGTAGTGCTTCAGAAACTCTCCTTCTGTAAATGGTCGGCCTGAATTTGCGATTTCCTCTGACATAATAAAACTTGCTCTGACTGCAGCATCAGTTTGTGAAAAAAACATCTGCTGTGATGTTAGATGCCTCTTCAATTCTTATACATTCTGTAACTTCTGCTCTGCATTCAGGCTGTTTAACTTGTCTTGACGTTTAGTCTCGTAGTGCCGTCTCAGATTATATTCTTTGATCACAGCCACATTATCTCCACAAATTAGACACACAGGTTTACCCGCCAATATCAGTAAACACATATTCAGCCTCCCAGCGGCTTGAAAGGCTCTTTTCTCAGAATCAACTTTTCTCTTGGCCATTTTAAAGGCTAGCTTTGATTTTAAAAGATTGTGCATCTACCGACAGACTCTTGATTTATATCAGGTTAGCCGTAGCGGGAAAAGGTGATGTAACATCCGGGCATTACACTACTTTCGTTTTTTATGCGCCAAACCAAAACGAGCATCTGAACGTTGCTAGGTAATTATAACGACGAACACTAACTCACTACACAACTTTTATTTTTGCTTATTCTGATCGAAGCGAGAACGCTCTCATGTAGCCTATCATTCGGAAGACTGCTAATTAGAGAATTTGATTTGCACTTTATATCGTGACCATAAAAAAATATTTTCCCTAAAATTCTTTCTTGGGCCCAATATATTTGTACGTCGGTTGAGACCTCTCGGGCCTGATACGATTGTACGGCGGGCCGGATGTGGCCCGTGGGCCTTGAGTCTGACACAAGTTCTCTACGAGAAGTAAGACTTTTGCGAGAACCAAGTGATGACTGCGAATCTACAGCCATGGTCAGACTGCGAGAACAGCGAATTAAAAGAGGTGTTGCCAAACAAGAACACTACGCAGGAAGCCAAAGAAGATTGATAAACCAACACAGAAAGAGTGTCGTTAGCCGCTACACGCTGCGGGATTTGCTGAGGAGGGGATCCGAGCACTTATGGACTGGATGGTTCGATGTGCAATGAGAATGGTCTGTCGACTAACTAACTAAATGACAGTGTAATATCCGCAATGTTGTCTCTTGTATTAACGTCAGTGTCATTTGAAGTTCACTAGTTAGATAGATGCATATCCTTTACAAGACGTAGCAGTCAACCCCATAGTTTTTTGGCTGTTTGTGATTTTTGGGCTAGCTTACGTTCAGTAGTTTTCCATTACTTTCTGAACGACCAGCACCCAAACCATTTCATAAAAAAACCTTCGCTACTGACCCGGCTCCGAAGTTCACTAAGTGGTCCATGAAGTTATTCTTTTCATTCTTTTTAGGGTTTAAGGTTTCCCAGGGGCACGATCCGCCCTATGAGGTTCCAAGTCCCCGTGTGTCATTCGGATGACCGCTTCTGCTGATGGCCCTAGACGGATCAAGTGCGGATATATTTACACTTTCAGTTTAGGGAAAAGGCCTCGCTGTGATCGCATAATCTTCCACCGTTGTGTCCGAAAGCCAGACGGTTTGCCTAGATATGTCGTATTCGGGGCAGTCTTGGAGTACGTGACCTGCTGTCTCCGATGCCAATGCACACGTGAAGCATACATCGTTGTCTGGCCGGCTTCATTGTCATATTTTACGAGCTACCAGCATTTGTTTACGGTACCAGCTCTCTCTCTCTCTCTCTCTCTCTCTCTCTCTCTCTCTCCCCCCTCCCTCTCCCCCTCTCTCGCTCTCACCCTCTCCCTCTCTTCCTGTCTTATACCTACTAAATATCTACTGCTTTTTTTTCCAATTTAATTGTTTAAAATGACCGACATGACGTACGTACCTTGAGTCAATGATTATAAATAGAATATTAAATTCAGTTAGTTAAAAGTTAGTTGCATATCCTTTTACATGACGTCGCAGTCAACCCCAGCATTTGTGTGCTGTTTGTGATCTCTAGGCAAGTTTATGTACAGCAGTTTGCCATTGCTGTTTGACTCACCGGCACCTATACTATTTCGTTAAAATAAACCAACGCAAAAGCGGTCTGTTGCCAAATCAACCGCAGTTGTGTCTCGAACGCGGGATTACAAACCGCTTCGGTAAACCCTTCGCCACGGAGTCGGCACTGAATTCAGTGCCATCGAAAAATGCAGTTCTGTGTTGTAAATAGTTAGCTGACAACCAGATGTGTACAATCGTTAATAAATGCAGTACAGAACGGCATCTTTAACGTGTTACAAATGTCTTGTTATGCAAATCCATCCATCCATCACGTGCCATGCCGGTAAACGTGGGCGGTCATGTTCTGTCATCTCACTCAATCACCAGAGTCGTGGATCAGCTCCGTGTTCCTGTCTCGACCATGCCACGTGGCCAAGCCATCTAGGTATTTACTTCTCGGTCTTCCCCTTGGTCTCTTCCCTTCGATCTTGCCAATTGTCACCAAGTTCTCCAAGTCATTTCTTCTCATAACATGCCCAACAAATTTTGACTGTCTCCGTCTAATGTCTCTAATCAGTTTACGATCTTCATTTGTTTCTTGAATAACTTGTTCATTGGTTTTTCTGTCTGTCATTGTATTCATTGCATTTTCCTCAGAAACCACATTTCCACAGCCATCAGATGTTTTTCAGCTTGTCTGTTCATTGTCCACGCTTCACATCCATACAAAAGTATAGGTTCTATGTAGCACCTCAACACTCTTTTTCTCGTTTCAATTGATATCATTTTATTGGTCAGAATGTTTTTCATCTTGCGAAAAGGTTAACTTCGCAATGGCAATTCTTGTTTTAATCTCTTTAAGGCATCTCCCATCAGATGGTATGACTGATCCGAGATAACTATACCGATTCACTTGCTTAAGAATATGTCCATTTACTCATATATCACATTCTGGTATTTCCTTCTTCCCAGTGACAACGTTATGCAAATTTGGCTAGTTATTTGGCTACAATAAAAAGGGATGGAGGTCAGCGTGGCAGAAGGGATAAGAACGCTTGTTTTTAACGTCCCGTGTGCTGTTACAAGGTAGCGGGTTCAATCCCTATGTACCAGTTAGTTGGACTGAAATGTTGACTTCTCGTCCTTGAAGTGGAGACATAAATTACAAGTACTTCAGAAGCTAATCCAGCCGCAAAATCAGTCCAGTACACTAGAAGTAGTAGCATGTGTATGGACTACGCTTGAGTTCAAAGCGAGCGAGTGAAAAAAGGGATTGTGTGAAAGAGGACCCATGGTTCTTTGCCTAAAATGATAGGAGATTGCGACTTGAAGAAAAAGTCCGGAAACAAAATTCTAGTTCATAACATGTATCTGTCTGACTACTCTTCTCTGACAAGTTCTTCTTCTTTGCATTCATCCTGTGTTTTTTCAGATGTGATTGCGGCGTGTCTAGTTAGGCACCCTTGGACTGAAACCTTAGGCCAACACATCCGACTTTCAGTGTGCATTTTTTACAGGTTAGCATTCCTGTAGGACTCTCACTTTTGTGGTGTTGTCCACATTTCAGCTGGTCAAGTTGGAACAGTCGAAGACTTCACGGTCATCCCTCAAGGGAACGCGGGGACAGTCCATAGCATTTTCCGCCATCCAGGGTGGCTTCCATAGTTGCTGGGCTCATCGAGGGAATCGTCACGTCCTGCTCATGGCTGCTTTAATTCTTCACTTCAATATATTGGGCATTTCGTTCGCCACGGGCCGTTCCCGCACAAACCAGACCGGTCTGCAGACGGTATCCACTCAGCGAGTTTTCGATTCGGACATGTGCTTGTCGTTGTGCCCGGGTCAATATAGTCAGAGCTGTTCCGGGCACGACGAACATTCGGAAAACTAGGTAGTCAGAGCTGTTCCTAGCACAAGGGACAATCGGAAGACTAGTTAGTCAGAGCTTCTCCGACCACGAAAGACATTTCATTCGGACTAATTGCGTAGCGCCAGTTTTTATGTTGCCACCCGTCGGCCGGTACTTCCGACTTTGGCGGGCATTTTTAAATGTGGTTAGCCATCCTCGGGTTTCGATGCACGTTAGACTCTTATTGCTGTGGTGTCGCTCACATCTCAGCTGGTCAAGGTAGAACGGTCAACGTTTTCACGGTCAACCCTCAAGGGAAGGCAGGGGCAGACCATGGGCATTCTCCACTATCCAAGGAGGTTTCCATAATTGCAGAGCCGGCACATATTGCTCTGAGACTGGGCTCACCCTAAAAGTTGCCACTTCCTGCTCATGGCTGCTTTAATTCCTCTCTTCCATGTATTGGGCATTTCGCTTGCCACTGGTCGCTCAAGCACAAACCAGGAACGGTCTGTCTGCGGACGACATCCACTAGATAAGCTTTCGCTTCGGAAATCGGACTACGCAGTGGATTCGCTAGCCAAGCGTTCCATTTCGTGTTAATGTGACGTTTTTCCACCTTTGACTACACTCTCTATGAGTAAAGATACAGACATTTTTCGTAACCATTTCGTGCGACTGGGGCACTTTTTCTACCTTGTGTACTCGCTCACAAGGTGGGCTACATGTGCTGCCCTCTCAGCACCTTACCTCTCTGCATCAGTGAGCGAGAAACGGCAAGGCTCTCTCATCCGGCGATCCCTCATATCCCCCAGCTGAGAGCCTTCGAACACGTATCTGAACTAAGCATGTAGGGTGCTCAGCATCTCACCTCCATTTTTCGGTAGGTGGGTATCGGCCCGACTCTCACATCCGAGGGTTTTTGGCTTAGAGGCGTTCAGCCATATCCCTCAGCTGGGAGTCTTAGAGTATGTATCGGGACCAAAAATTTGCGGCGTCGTGCGCCTGATTTAGACTTTGACTGTTATCCTCAGTCTACCCGCAGAGCAGCAGGTTGTGTCTCGCTTAGTCTGGCCTCTACCCCAAGAGCTGTCCGACATGTAGTTGTGCTTCCGTCGGCATAGCACTTAGGGTCCCTGGGACACGCAAGCCCCCCACCCCCCTCCCTACCGCGACAAGGTGGAGACACATCAGGGGGGGGGGGAGGGGTCTAACAAGCCCAAAGACAAAGCATGAGCGGATTGAACTACTCGGTGTGTCAGAGAGATCTACATCTCCGTCAAACTCTGAATGTCACAGGCATGAATATCAGGCTATTTAACATCTGACCTAACGTGACGGCCTTTATCAGGACAGCGTCCGTCGAAACAAAATTAGACTTTTAGGCCATCACTTGGCTTCTTATCAATCCTATTTAAGTTGCAGAATGAAGACTCTAAGTGACATTATAGCTTCTTCTTCCCATATACCTCCATCTGGCACGATAAAAGGTTTCTTCTGGCGGCAGAAGATAACTGTTCTCTTTTATTTATACCTGTTAACAATTAATGGTGCTTGCTCGTTATCTTTCCTACCTGTGAACTGCGAAACTGTGTTATTATTATTTCGGAATTGTCTGAATTACAAAAAAAGTGAAGTAATTTTTATTGTCGCTGTATCAAGCTTTATCTCCCTCTGTATGACTCTCTCTCTATCTCTCTCTCTCTCTCTATATATATATATATATATATATATATATATATATATATATATATATATATATATATATATATATTTCTGTGTGTATATGACTGCGTGTATGTGTGTGTGACTCTCTCTCTCTGTATGACCTTCTCTCTGTGTAACTCTGTGTGTGTGACTCTCTCTGTGTATGACTCTGTGTGTGGCTCTCTGTGTGTATAAATGTGTGTGACTCTCTCTCTCTCTCTCTCTCTCTCTGTATGAATGTGTCTGACTCTCAGTATAACTCTCTATCGCTCTCTCTCTCTCTGTATGACTCTCTGTATATGACTCTCTCTCTGTATGACTCCCTCTGTGTATGATTCTCTCTGTGTATAACACTCTCTCTCTCTTTCTCTGTATAAATCTGCGATGTGTGTGACTCTCTCTCTCTCTCTCTCTCTCTCTCTCTCTCTCTTGGTATGGCTCTCTCTGTCTGTATGACTCTCTCTCTCTCGCTCTCACTCTCTCCCCCTCCTCTCCCCCCCCCTCTCTCTCTCGCAGTCTCTCTATCTCTCTCTATCTGTGCGTGCATTGTGGTCTCAGCTCAATGAGGAAGAAACATAAAATAATGATGATGACGATGGAGATGACAAAGACGAAGAAGAAGAATAACAGCAACAAAAATCACAGAGCAGTTAAATCTAATTTTAGCAGTTCCTAATAGTTTTAATGTAATCTCGTATTTTAATATACCACCCACTATGCATCATCCTCATCATGCATGGGATCCCTTACGATGATCGTGAAGCTTCCACATTATTCCATTTCGTAATTGTCTATCTGTGCAACTTCTTTTATTATGTTCATGCCTGCAATGACTACACACAACAAAAGCTAATAGAGATATGCAGAAGCATCAACTTTACACGCAGGTGAACCAGATCTGTGTAACAAAGACAAGATAGTAGTCTTTCTACAACTAACGTCGTGATAGTGACACTGATGACAATGTGATGTGTGTATTTCAGCAAAAAGGATTCATTACGCTGTTTTAATATATATTGAACTTGTTTCCGTATTATGCATCTAACGAAATACAGCGCAACAGTCCAGGCAATAAACTGTGCAACGTTTTGAATGCGTCTTCATTGTTCGAAATCTTCTTAGATGAGTTTATTTACATTAAGTTCATAAATTGTTCACATGTCACAACCATACAATGCGAAAGACCTGATAAACGGGCGAAAGACTGTTTTCCCTGACCCAGACTGAATATAAATTATGGCAAGAGTGTCCCCCCCCCCCCCCCCCCCTCAAACTACCCGCTTTGTCATCATAA
The DNA here is from genome assembly GCA_963921405.1 of Cepaea hortensis. NCBI lineage: Eukaryota > Metazoa > Mollusca > Gastropoda > Stylommatophora > Helicidae > Cepaea > Cepaea hortensis. Next base: position 33,102,106 of record OY992888.1, read on the forward strand.
TTTTAATTCTAATATATACTTAAAATCTGAAGCAAATAATCAAGATTTTTGGGGAGCAGTTTATTGGGAGTATTGACACTAGAAAACCTAGTGACAACTGGGCAACAGAGCACGGGGAAGACAGAGAGGTAAATACCTAGGTGGCTTTGCCACAGGACTTAACCGAGACACGAACACAGAAGTGATCCAAGGCTTTGCTGATTGTGTGAGAGGGTGAACTCAGACCGTCCATGCTCATCGACTTGGCACATGCTGATGGTGATGACTCACATCGGACATTTCTCTTTAAAAGTAAGCTGAACATAATAATCCTACATGGAGATATGCGTGGCCGAATGGATAAGAGCGCTCGTTCTTAAACATCCGGTGTGCTGATGCCGAGGCAGTGGGTTCAACCCCTACATCGATCAGTTGGACAAAAATGTTGACTTCTCGTCATTAACGTGGGGACGTAAATCACAAGTACCTCTAAAGTCGGTGTGGGTTCGCCAGATGGCGAGGGATACTGATAATAGAGAAAGCTAATCCCCACGGAAACACTCAGTCCAGCGCGCTAGAAGTGGTAGCACGTGTATGGATTACGCTTGAGTTGAAAGCGAGCAACAACAAGAAAATCAGCATGGCACATGATGATGATTCCTCACTTCGGGAATTTTCCTTTAGAAGAAGGTAATAATTACAATAGCATTAACTTGGAAGAAATAACTCTAAGTATTGCTAAGTTATTTAATACATTATACCACAGCGCAGAACGCCCGTGTGTTGCCGGGGCTCATAAGAGGCAACTAAGGAGGCTTGGACTGAAACTTAGTTTACAGTCTATTGGGACTTCCGGTCCCCAACATGGCGGATAGGCATTCAAACTGTTAAGGCCTCTGGAGTGATTGCGCTTGTGGCTACGGTTTGCATTCGCATTTTCCTAATGTTGGACTGGTTCCGTCGCCCTGCTACTGAGTGAGTGCGTGGCACGACACTGTGGGCTGTGAATTTTGCGTGGAATGCTTTTACATCTGTCCGCGTTTTTTTTTTATTTTTTAGCATGAACTGCATGTTCGAAGCGATGGCGGCCCACTATTGCTGAATCGACTGGTTTGCCTTTTCGGTTCACGAGTGCATTTTTCAAGAGACTCCTAGGAGCTACGGAGTTCGTGCTTTGTGCAGCGCTTTCCTGCGGAAAGAGATCGAACAATATGGGATAAAACCCAGGTCAATGAAGTCTTTTTGGTGACTGCCGATTCAATCCACAATAAACTGTATTTTTCGTGGAGGACTTTTGTGTTGGCATTCTGGCGGCGGCATTATGTACAGTGTATCTCTGGGGGCTGTTGGCTTGCCGAGACTCCTCTCTATACCACTGTTCACGTAGGACAGTGAGGAGCATTTTGTGTGATATTCACTGGTACAGGAACAGAGCATAATGGGGACGACCCGTTGCCTGAAGTTGTAATCGCGACTAACTAACTAACTAACTAACACCACAACGCAGAAATCACAGACTAACACTATATACAACCCGATGTAGCGACAGTGCGTGGCAGAAAGGAATCAAAACAAACATCCGAAGAAAGCGGGGAAGAACGTAGAAACCAAAAAAAAAAAAAGGAAAAAGCACGACTTGCCACTGAACCGAAATCCGCAAGAAACACTAGACGATAGGATGTCGAATATGGCATAGACCCAAACCCAAAGCAAAGCTGACATTCGCTGCCTCCCGAATCGTTTACAAGAAGGTAGGGAACTAGTTGATTCGTTTGTTGTCACGAGAAGATAAATAACTCGACGAGCACAATTTCCCCACGTATTCTTCACCTGTTGAAACGGTCTTGTTACAGCGGGATTTATTGTACTAATGATGGGCGTTTATGAAAATATACACGAAGAATGCAGGTCATCCGAAAATGATATTGATTATCGTTGTCAGTTTAAATTGTCTTTGGAGCCGGCACACTCACTACTCACATGGAAACATGCGCCAGCAAGAAACAATTTCACGATTTTCTCTCTGTGTGATTTATTGTAGATATGATCTTAGGTCTATAGATGTAAATCAGCCGGCACTCGATTAGTGATCATCATTCACAGACAGACATTAGTGAACATAATTCACAGACATACATTAGTGAACATAATTCACAGACATACATTAGTGAACATGATTCACAGACATACATTAGTGAACATAATACACAAACATACATTAGTGAACATAATTCACAGACACACATTAGTGAACATGATTCACAGACATACATTAGTGAACATAATTCACAGACATACATTAGTGAACATAATTCACAGACATACATTAGTGAACATAATTCACAGACATACATTAGTGAACATGATTCACAGACATACATTAGTAAACATAATTCACAGACATACATTAGTAAACATAATTCACAGACATACATTAGTAAACATAATTCACAGACATACATTAGTGAACATGATTCACAGACATACAATAGTGGCCACGATTACATAATACTTTCAGTGAGAATGTTTCACGGACATACATTCAGTCACCATGTATTGCCTACATACATTCAGACACCATGTATTGCCTACATACATTCAGTCACCATGTATTGCCTACATACATTCAGTCACCATGTTTCAGGACATACATTCAGTGTCCATGATTCAGGGACATGCATTCAGTATCCAAGTATTGCCTACTTACAATTTGACCATTATTTACATATATACAGTATTCAGGCTATATATGGATGTGCTATGTGTTATTACAGACAAATGACGAGAACACAGAAGGCGAATAGAAAGAGTAATGAAGATATCTTGAAAGCAGTGAATTCACAAAGATAACTGATTACTCGCATTAGAAACAACAGTCCTAAGTCTTTGGGCATGTCATGAAAAGGGGAAAGTTTGAATATGTCGTCAGAAACGGGAAAGTTGGAGGGGTAAAGAAGCAGGGACAGGCAAAGAGAGAAGATGTTGGACAGTCTGACATAATGGCATGGCGAAACATCAGTATGTGACATGATTGACAGCACAAGAGGCAGCAGACAGACAGACATGATCATCAACGCCACACGGCATGGACTATAAGATGGACAGATGGATCTACTATCAGATAAAATACCTGTCGCGTATTATGCTTTGTGTGTATGTGTGTGTGTGTGTGTTTTTTTTTCCATTTATATCCAGACCTCAGCCTATTCCGTTTATCGTAATGTTTGTTAATCGCATTATTTTAATTCTCCAATTCTTCATCTCTTCTACATCTCTTAATTTGCTCCCGCTTCCAGAAATGTTTAAAGTACACATTCGTAAAGACTCCTTTCTGTTTGCAAGCTTGATAAAAGTTCCAGATTGCTCCCCGGATGTATAAGTCCGATTTACTCTCATATTGACACATTATCTTCTAATTGGTTCTTGGGCAACTAAAAGTGCTCTGTTAGTTTCCAGGGTCTGTCAGTTTCAAAAGAGCATTTTTAGCCGGCACTGCGCAAAACAGCAGCTACTTTGTTGGCGACTCACTGTCAGAAAGAGGATGCGAAGTTATACTCGGGGATGTCAGCCAATCTTTAGAGTTATCTTCCTATTAAGATCGCCGTTGTACTTCTGCATGTTTGCGTTTCATCTTTTCCTCAAACACAGTTTCCATGAGCGTATAGTGTTTTCTTTAATATGCCCAAGCTACAGTATTTGCCTGACCTCGATTGAAAGTCGCGGTAGTGCTGTGGCTAGCTCAATTACCTGTCATAAGGTGACATCCTTATCGAAGCGGGGGTGATTTTCTTACTTGACTCGGTCCCAAACTCGACTCACCCTGAAAAGGTACGAGGAGGGTACGGTATCAACCCATCCATCCATCTGTCTATCTATCTATCTATCTATCCGTCCGTCCGTCCCTCCGTCTCTCCATCCATCCCCCACCCACCCACCCACCCACCTTTCCATTCATCCATCCATCCATCTATCTCCGTCCGTCCGTCCGTCCGTCCGTCCGTCCGTCCGTCTGTCTGTCTGTCTGTCTGTCTGTCTGTCTGTCTATGTATCCGTCCGTCCGTGCCTCCACCCCCCATTCATCCATCCATCCATCCATCCATCCATCCATCCATCTATCTATCTATCTATTCTATCTCTACTAACCATACATTAGCCATAAATGTATTAACTCATTACGTTGATGACTTTCAGGGATTTCCGAACAACTTAATATTTTACGAAAACTAATGATTACGCACGCTCCCGTTTTGACGCAATTAGCGTGACAATATCATAAATAATACAGTCAGCTCATTTCCCGGTAATTTTCTCTTTACGTATCTTCTTCCTTGTTTACACTTTCCACCGTGTCAGGGATTCTCAATCTTCTTTGCACCACAGAACGCACAAAGACGACCTGTCGTTTAGGGACGCTATTTACGTATCCTAAAGAAAATTATAATTCGATGCATATAATGGACATAATATTTAATTACAATCACAATTAAATCATGGGAATTTAAAAGCTATTATACATGTTTTATGTACAAACGAAAATCATACAACACACACACACACACACATACACACACAAACACACACACACACACACACACAAAGACACGTTCACAAGCAAGAATTGTTCAAGCATGCTTTTATCACAATATAGCTATTCAACAGAACATTTACTGATTGTAGTGTGTGTGTTTTTGTTTTATTTCCCGGAGTTTTCCGTTATGAATTCGAAGATAAGGCGCATAATTTCATCACTCTATCAATCATGTTCCACATGAAGAGAGTTTAAATGAGCTGCTTTTTGCAGACGGCCAGAGTTCACTGTATGAAAACAATGTGTATCCGCAGCACCACATAAATTGTCTTCAAAATAGCTGTCAAAATTTTGATATGAAGGTGAATAAAGAAAAGACAGCATTTATTACAATTCGACAAACACCAGCGCAATATAACGTACCATCAATGTAAAATCTTTACAAGTTAGAGATTGATTGATTGATTGATTGATTGATTTAGGAACCGACATCACAGCATTCGGGACATTCCCATAAGCGCTCCGTCCCCATCCTCAGCAGCCAGCGAAGAGTTCCAACACTAATAGTTCCAGTAGCAATCTGATTATATATCCGTCTCACCTTTCCTCTGAGCGTCGATCGTCGGCCAGATCCCCTCGTCACAGCTCGCTGTCTCATTCTTACCAGACTATGGTAATCCATTTGCTCCTCCGAGGTGTACACGTACTCCCACAAGGCCGCAACCACATCTGTCTTGTCATGCATCAATACTCCACCAAGTTTTGCCGAGCCAGCCAATCTGTCCGCCTGTTCATTCCCCAGCACACCGGCATGTTAGAGAAGACAAGTATCTTGGCAGTATGTTCAATATAGAAAACTAGGTAGAGAAACAGAAACGAGAATACAGAAAACAAACAACATCGACTATCAAACAGCACCTATTCACATAAACTTACATCTGCATCCTCTTTGCGACGCTTCAAGGCAAAAGCAGAAGGACAAAAGAAGAATAAGAATCAACCATGTGTAGTCTCCACAAACAAGTTACTTATAATGAATCTCCAAAACGGTATGCGTGTCGTTTTGGCTTTACTCTCATCTTCTCCTTCTGCCTTGTAACTCTCAATGGAACATCGGCCTTCAACCAACTCACACCTCATCTTGTTCTCTGCTGCCTGCTTCAGACCCCCATGCGTTAATTTTCAAATTAGTATGAGCGTCGGTTATTGAGAAAGCAATGACAAACTACTGGACTTAAACAATCATAATAACTGGAGCTGATTGGGACGTTCTGTAAAGGACATGCAGCTAATCTATTCTTCATCTTCTTCTTCTGTGCGTTCATCCGGAGTGTTTTTTCAGATGTGATTGCGGTGTGTTGTTATGCTCCCTATGGCCGAAACCCTTGGGCCAAGTCATCCGGCTTTCGCGAGCCTTATTGACCAGGTTAGCATTCCTGGGAGACTTTCACTTTTATGGTACTGTTCACATCCCAGCTGGTCAAGTTGGAACAGTCGAAGACTTCACTATCAAGGGAAGGCAGGGACAGTCCATGGCATTTTCCGCCATCCAGGGCTGCTTCCATAGTTGCAGGGCCGACACATGATGCCCTGGTGCTGGGCTCACCGAGGGAATCATCACGTCCTGCTCATGGCTGCTTTAATTCCTCACTTCAATATATTGAACATTTCGTTCGCCCCGGGCTGTTCCCGCACAAACCAGACCGGTCTGCAGTTGTTATCCACTCAGCGAGTTTTCGATTCGGATATGTGCCTGCCGTTGTGCCCGGGACAATATAGTCTGAACTGTTCCGGGCACGACGAACATTCGGAAACAATCTAGGCAGAGCTGTTCCGGGTACGAGGGGCATTCGGAAAACTAGGTAGCCAGAACTGTTCCTAGCACGAGGGACATTCGGAAGACTAGTTAGAGCTTTTCCGGCCACGAAAGACATTTCACACGGACGTAATTGCGTAGTGCAAGTTTTTATTTTGCCACCCGTAGGCCGGCACTTCCGTCTTCGGCGAGCATGTTTTAATGAGGTTAGCCTTACTCGGATTTCGAGGCAAGTTAGACTCTTATTTCGACTTCCACACAGCAAGCTTTTGCTTCGGGCTGTCACGTTATGGATTCGCTAGCCAAGCGTTCCATTTCGTGTCAACAAGACAATCTTCCACCTTTCACTATGCTCACTTCATGAGTATAATTACAGACTTTCATCGGAACGTGCGACTGAGGTCAGGCTATCTCATTCCGGGATCCCTCATATCCCCCAGCTGAGAGCCTACTAACAGTATCTGGACTAATCATGTTGCGTGCTTAGCATCTCACCTCCATTTTGGGGTAGGTGGGTATCGGCCCGGCTCTCACTTCCGAGAGCTTATAGCTTAGAAGCGTTCAGCCATATCCCTCAGTGGAGAGCCTTAGCGTATGTGTCCGGACCAAGAATTTCTGACTTCGTACACCTGATTTGAGGTTTTGATTGTTGTCCTCAGCAGGTTGTGTCTCTCTTAGTCTGGCCCCTAATCCAAGACCTGTCCGACACATAGTTGTACTTCTGCCGGATCAGCTCTTGGGGTCTTTGGGACACGCAAGGCCCCCCCCCCCGCCCCGCCCCCACCACCACAACAGCGACAAGGAGGAGACACATCGGGGGGGGGGGGGGAATCTATTCTACTCTAATAGTCTGCTGTGTGTTCATTTCTTTGTGTTATCTTGCCATGTCTGTCGTCGCCTACCTCTGGCTAGCCTACCTTTGGTTCGCCTACCTTTGGCTCACCTACCTCTGGCTCGCATACGGTTGGCTCGCCTACCTTTGGCTGGCCTACCTCTGGCTCGCATACCATTAGTTCGCCTACCATTGGCTCGCCTACTTCTGGCTCGCCTATCCCTGGCTCTCCTACCTTTGGTTCTCCTACCTCTGGCTCGCCTACCTTCCACTCTTCCATACCATATGACATTTGTGAACGATTATTATTATTTGTTTAAAATGCCACAGCTCGCCTTATTTCTTCAGCCATTCCCTTCTCAAATGCAGCTTCCCTAGTAGGTCTCTATTTCTGTTTATCTGTTCCCATTAAAATCATAATCACCATGCACTATGCCGATAAGCGTGGGCGGTTATTTTTCGCCATCTCACAGTATCACCAGAGTCGTGGATCCGCTCTTTGTTCTTGTTTCGACCATGCCATATGGCCAAGCCATACAGGTATTTACTTCTCTGCTTTCCCATTGTTCTCTCAATCTTGCCAATTGTCACCAAGTTCTCTAGTTTATTTCTTCTCATAACGTGCCCAAAAAGTGTTGACTGTCTACGTCTAATTCCTCTGATTAGTTTACGGTTTTCATTTGCTTCTTGTAGGACTCGTTCGTTGATTTTTCGGTCTGCCCATGATATTCTCTACATTTTCCTCAGAAAACACATTTCCACTACCATCAGATGTTTTTCAGCTTGTCTACTCATTGTCCACGTCTCATACTCACACAAAAGTACAGGTTCTATGCAGCACTTGAACATTCCTTTCCTCGTTGCAATTGACATCTCTTTATTGGCCAGTATGATGCTGGATGGATTGCGACGGTGGCATGGAGGAATATCAACGGCAGAGTTGATCCACAAAACCAAAGACCGAGATCTGTGGAGAGTCATGAACGCCTATGCCAGTCGGCACGGCACTTGATGATGATGATGATGATGTGTTTCCATCACTCAAAAGGCTACGGTTGCCATAGCGATTCTTGTTTCCATGAAATACCAATCTATTAACACTTCACATTAGCGACGGCAATCGTAGTGTCATTGTGCCTAAACAGGCATTAGATTCTCGAACCCCTTAGTAGATGAAGCATGTCCTTTTCAGGATGTTGCAGTCAACCCTAATCCTAGGTTGATTGCTTGTCAATTTTACGTTCAGTAGTTTGCCATTTACTTCTGAACGAGAAATGCACGTTGAAATCCAACTGACCGGTGTAGGAGGTTGATCCTGCTACCCCAATAGACCCACGCTGCCATAATTTAGTCACGTCAATTCTGAACGTCTTAGTACCCAAATTTGAGGACCACTGATCCAAACGAAACCAATATCTTTCTTTGTTTCTCAAGACCTAGTATAACTGCACCTCCCGCGTTATTTACTGCTCTACCCCATCTCAGAGTTTTGACTTTTGGTGTTATTTACCGGCAGTGCAGGCTTTCTTCCTGTGTTTGTTTTCGTTTCTTTGGTCTGACGCCAAAGTTTGGGTAGGACTTCGTGAGCAGCTCTGGCGGATTCGGTCACACAAAAGCATACCTTGCATAATTGTTTCTTCAGCCAGGCGATGTCGTTACTTGGAGGTGGAAGGCTCATACAAGGTGTAGCTACAGTTCTTTATTATTCTATTGTTTGAAGTGCTGTATACTACTACAGCTACTTAAAGGCGTGCCTGTCTATACATGATAGTTTGTATGTCATGTACGAATAACAAGAAAGAGGATGGGAAGATGCACAAGAAGAAGGTAGAGAAGAAGAAGGTAGAGAAGAAGAAGAAGAAGAAGAAGAAGAAGAAGAAGAAGAAGAAGAAGAAGAAGAAGAAGAAGAAGAAGAAGAAGAAGAAGAAGAAGAAGAAGAAGAAGAAGAAGAAGAAGAAGAAGAAGAAGAAGAAGAAAAAGTTTCTAGAAGCAGGAACCTGCGTGCGTGTGAATTTTTTAGGACCGTTCCGCTTTGCAGGCCAGAGTGCACGACGGAATAAGTAGTCAGTCTTTCAATCCCGCCATTAGCGAACGACGAGCCCAGCACTGAACCCTCGTCCGACCCCGCTCATGCCACCATCAGCACAACGTTGTAACCGTTACACTAACGCAGCCGCTTCCACGTCTATGCCTAGTGTACATCTACAACAGTCCTGACTGTACACCCCACGAGTGTGAGATGGCAGGAACAGTTAGCCTCAGCAGAGCTCTCGGAACACATTTCTGGCCCTCAAGTCGCTCCGACACCGCATTCCTGAATGGAAATGTCAAAGTCTTCAAAGCACCAGGCATGATTGTCTTAAATGGCAACAGGTCGACACAGACAAGTAAACAAAATAACAGACCCTTTTCCACCCCACGGTGAAGAGTTTACAAATGCAACTCGTAATCCCGCATACCACGTTCGAAACACAGCTGCGGGCGAATTGGCAGCAGATTCTTTGCGTTGGTTTTCAAACAATGGTATGAGTGCTGGTCGTTCAGAAAGCAATGTCAAACTACTGAACGTAAACTTGCCAAGAAATCGCAAATAGTAATAAAATGCTGGGGTTGACTGCGACATCCTGTAAAGGATATGCAGCTAACTGTTCACCTCTGGAGACGTACTGGGTAAATGATGCTGGCCATATATTGTATAGACAAATCGGTACTTGATGGATGCAGTGGTCAATATAACGTATATGTGTATAGACAAATCGGTACTTGATGGATGCAGTGGTCAATATAACGTATATGTGTATAGACACATCGGTACTTGATGGATGCAGTGGTCAATATGACGCTGACCGCTTTTACTTCCCAGAACATGTCCTCGTACCCACTTTAGGTCCGGTTCACTTGGGAGCCCTGGGCAATTAGAACAATAGGCCTGATAGGAATTCGAACACAATACCACCAGTCCCGAGGCAAGGGTGGTAGCCACTGAGCTAACCGCTGCTACAGGTCCACGAAGGATTTCAATAACAAACAGAAAAACAATTAACAGAACTTCAATTAACACCCAGAGGAGGCAGATGGTGTCTCCGTACGGTCACCTGTATTTATTTTAGGCCCCATCAAGGCGGGTTAGAATTTGTAACTCTAATATAAGTACTGCCGGTCTACCTGGTGAAGGATTTAAGGACGCTGTTCGTTATCCCGTATATCCACGTACGAAACACAGCTGTGGGAGATTCGGCAGCAAATCGCGTAGCGTTGGTTTCTTACGATAAGATATGTGAGCCGGTCTTTCAGAAAGCAATGGCAAACTAGTGAACGTAAAACATGCCAAGACATTAACAGCAGCTGAAAAATGCTGGTGTTGACTGCAATGTCCTGTAAATATGATATGCAAATTAAAAAAAAAAAAAATAAGTACTGCCGGCTCCGTGATTATAGTGTTACAGACGCAGTTCGTGATCCCGCATACTTGCGTTCGAAACACAACTGCGCGCGATTTGCCAGTAGACCGCGTTGCTTTGTTTTTTTTTAACGAAATGGTATGGGTGCCGGTCGTTCAGAAAGCAATGGCAAACTAATGAACGTAAACTTGCCAAGAGATCACAACAGCGAAAATTGCTGGTGTTGATTGCAACGTCCTGTAAAGGATATGCAACTTTTTTAACTAGAAGTACAATATTATTGAGAAGCAAGGAGAACAACTAAAACTGATACTAGTATATTGTATACCAGACACATTTAATGAATGGTACATGCGCAGAACATAAGGAGTGTGCATTGTTGCCTTTTGTTTTTCTTTCTTGGTCATACTCATGAGATAACCAACTACCATTGCATTACATGATAACTGTTTTACTGAAGAATTCACGACCTTCTCACGTGTAACGCCTGTCTATGAACTTGAAGCAGGTGCATTGTTGATTCTTGATATCTCATGTCATCATTGCATCCAGAATCGTTGTTAATGTTGTCGGTATAATGTGCATTTCATCGCACATTTCAATATGCAATTAACGAATTTCATACAACCTAACCCAGGTCGAGCCAGCCTAAAGTGAGTACTAGAAAATGTCTTCGGAAGTGAAGGTAGCCGGCGTGATAGTAACCACATCATCCCTTGAGAGCCGATTGATGTATACAAATATGGGACTAGACCTATGTACGAGGGTAAGTTAATAAGCAAGTCACAAATGGCTGTAGAAAAATAACTAACTATCATAACAACTTGAAAGCAGTTTATTTTTATACACATATTGTCCCTTTATTTCTCAACATAATTTCTATCAATATTGATGTACTTATCCCATCGTTTTATCAGTCTTCCCAAACCGGCAGCATAGAACTGCGTGATATGTTTTCATTTACCTGCCATCCCGTAGAACTGTGTGACTTACTTATTGACTCGCCCTCGTAACTTTTTCTACCCAGCTATGCACCGCTTTACGGGAAATTGCTAGGGGCTAAGCCCACTGATAACTCACCTTGGCGGGAGACATTTCGCGAGTGACGCCGAAGTTGAATTTGAAGTGAAAGCGTCGTTTAGAAAACAGAGCACGAAGGTCTGTGCAGCCGGTTAGGGAGGACGGATAAAGCGATGGGATAAGTGCATCAATGTTGGTGGAAATTATGTTGAGAAATAAAGGGACAATGTATGTATAAAAATAAACTGGTTTCAAGTTGTTATCATATTTAGTTATTTTTCTACAGCCATTTGTGACTTACTTATTAACTTACCCTTGTATATAGCGGTCAGAACGTCACAATGGCAATGACACGAACTCAGTAGGGTGGGGGTTCAATGTCAGCTCTCGTCGTTTGCTATGAAAGGAAAGGCTGGATGCTATTCCTCAGTGCACTCGGGGCTATAAAATATGATGGTCCTAACATGTGACATATCCAACAGCATGTTTCTCCTACGGGACTCCTTTGCTGTGTTTTAGAAACGCAAATACCGCTTGGTCTATACATATATAGGGCTAAGCGATTCAACGAGCGTGATCTGAAAGGTCGAGGCGGGTTCTGAACGTAGACAGTGGAATGCTGGGGAGGTCTCTTGTACGTAGAGTTACCTTCATCTTCGTCCCAGGGCATGAGGGAGTTGACGGAAATAAACGAACTGGTAACTTGGGCCTGCATCCCCTGCAGATGGCCAACCCGTGGACCGTGCCGATGTTATTAACGCCTTTAGAGAGATGTCAAGAGTGGGGAGACTTTGACGCCAGTAAATCCACGTCTTTGTCCAGAATGAAAGAGATGGAAGTTAGATATGGCACGGACAGATGCGAGAGGCATGTCAGGAGAATGAGGGGTCTCGTCAATTGAGAGGGGTCTCGTCAATCAACACTGAATTGTAAGAACTATTAGCCACCGTACGCTGATGCATATGTTGTGGGGGGAGGGGGGAAGAGAGAGAGAGAGAGAGAGAGAGAGAGAGAGAGAGAGAGAGAGAGAGAGAGAGAGAGATCTAAGCACCTTGTCCGGATGATACCACAAAATATAACTAACTAACTATCTAACTAACTAACTAGCTATCTAGCTAGCTAGCTAACTAACGAACTAACTAGCTAACTAACTAATTAACTAGCTAGATCGCTAACTAACTAAATAACTAACTAAAAAGCTACATAAATAACTAACTTACTGACTGACTAACTAACTTACTATCTAACTAACTAATTAACTAAATGACTGACTGACTGACTGACTGATTGATTGACTGACTGACTGAATGACTGACTGACTGACTGACTGACTATCTAACTAACTATCCTATTAATTACCTAAGGAACTAACTAACTAACTAACTAACTAACTCTCTAACTAATTAACTAACTACATATCTACATAGCTAGCTAGCTAACTAACTAACTATCTAACTAATATACAGGACTATCGCCACATACCTGGCACCAGTATATGCCAGCTACACTTCAAAGCCGGCACCGTGGCAAAGAAGTTATGGACGCACTTCGTAATCCCGTATACCCGCGTTTGAAACACAGCTGGGGCGATTTGGCAGCAAACCGCTGTGCGTTTGTTTTCTACCAAATGGTATTGGTACCAGTCGTTCAGAAAGCAATGGCAAACTACTGAACGTAAACTTGCTAAGAGATAACAACAGCAAAAATTACTGGTGTTGACTGCGACGTACTGTAACAGATATGCAATTAACTGTTTTAACACTCCAAAGTGTGTGAAACGGCTCATTACTTACTTTAGTTAATTAAATAGAGTGCAGGGACACGAGAGAGGTACATAGTATTTCCTTATGCGTCCTGTATTCATCTGACGGATGTTTTGTCCTACGTCTGCAGTGTCATCCTGCCCGCTAAAGGAGCATTTTCCATGTTGAAAATTTCTAATCAAACGTGAAACATCCGTTGATTTATCGTGTAAACATTTTTCTCCTCATCTCGAGGCAACTGGAATATGGCAACCGCTTTCCCATATGGATTGTATGATGGAGTGTTGCTTTTTAGAGCTTGTCTGTTAATTAGAATCCTCTCTGGTTTTTGCTTGGTGTTGTGATTTGAAGCACCGATCAAACACTGACTCTGTTTTTGTGATTTATTTCATTCCTTGACAGACCATTGTTTCCTTTCTTCCATTGTGTGAATCGCGTGAGTTGCTGCTAAATGTGTAGAGTGTTACCGGGATGTTTTGTTGGTGGCAGTTGTTTGCATTGCATCTGGGCAGAATAGTTTTAAAATAGGGCTTTATCATTATCATCATCTTCCGCTTTGTTCCAGGGAGTCTCTGTGGCGAAGTGGTCAAGCCGTTTGACTCGTGCTCCGAAGGTTGTGGGTTCGATTCGGGGTCGCACCCTTCGGTTTACGAGTTAAATGTTTCGGAGACTCCTGTGGGTCGTCGCTAAAAGCTACGGAGTTCGTGCTTTGTGCGACTCTTTCCGTGCTGCGGAAAGAGACCGAGCCATATGGGATAAAACCCGGTGCAATGAAGTCGACTTTTAAGTGACTTTTTTTTAGTTGACGTTCCAGGACTCGATGGATGGCACTGGACAGTGTCATTTCGTGAGATTGTACAATGTATTTGACATCGTCAATTCATTTTATTTTTCTCGGACGCCCTCTTTCTCTCGGATCCGATCTTCTTTGATACAGCGCCAGTTCTGGTAGATGATGGTGTTAAATTCTAACGAGAAGGCCAAACCATTTGATCTTCTGCCTACAGTATGTGTGGCACAAGGTGTTGATCCCATTGTCTGCCTGATCACATTATTTCTTACTCAGTCTCAGATATTAAATTGGCAACTCTTTTTGAGCAGCACATCTCGCAGATGTTGATTCATCAGGACATAATAGCCGCAGTAAAGCGCTTGCCTTTCGAATTAGCATTTCTCTTTAACATTTAAGTTAAAATTATTAGATTTTCACTGTAGTCTTTGTGAACTGGTTCATGTTTCATATGTGTATATTATCACAGAAGTGTCAGGGCGAGGATTTTTTTTTTTTGTAGTTTGTTTTAGACGTAGACAACGCAGTTTTAGACGTAGACAGTCACAATTTGTGGGCATGTTATGAGAAGAAATGATTTGGAGAACTGGTAAGATCGAGGGGAACAGACCAAGGGGAAGACCTAGAAGCAAGTACCTGGATGGCTTGGCCTTGTGGCATGGTCGAGACAGAAACACGGAGCTGATCCACGACTCTGGTGATCGAGTGAGATGGCAGAACATGACAGCCCACGCTTACCGGCATGGCACGTGATGGATGGATGGAGTTTGTTTTAAATGACCCGGGCTGCCAGGTCGAACCAACCTAAAATGAGTTGCCTTAAACGTTCTTGGTAGTAAAGTCAGAGTGCAGCCCAACGGATAAAGCATCCATATCTGGAAAGGCTTGCTCAAACTAAGGTTGCTAAACGTGCGGCAAAAAGAGGACATGTTCTCCTTTTTAGCTTAATAATCTCCGTCCGGCAGGCAAAGCTAAACATCTTTAAAATGTCCGGCTTTTCTTATATTATATGTTATCATTTTTATGTATTATTGTTGCAACTTACAATGTAACTACACTCTACCGTATATTTACATTGTTAAAATGTACAAAGTCTATGCATTTCTGCGAACTAGTCGACTATAGTAATTCTAATTGTTATCTGTATCTGGCTCATTATTCTTTTTGATATTTACTGTTACTTTTTTATTAAAACCCATAGCCTAATCATATTTATTTAATTTTCCTATTTATACCAAATGTGAAACGCCAATTATTTATATAATTTGAATCTAACTGTTGCTCTATTCGGCAACACTAACAATTTAGCTCCAATCTGTAGTCGCTATGGTAAAAATGTTAATATTATTTCCGGTAGCAAAGACGCAAAATTAAAATTGTTTTTTTTTTTTTTTAATTTGTAATTTTTGCCGTCAATGTTTATGCAAATGGCTTCTACAAAGAGAAAATATAAATTCTCGAATACTATGAAAAATAAGTTTCCGTGCTTCGTTGAAGGACGCAACGAGAATGAAGCAAAGTGTACGATTTGCGATAGTTACTGACTTGTCCGTTGCCAACGAAGGAGCTACTGACTCGGTGCGCCATGCTGACAGTGAGAGACATTGAAACCTAATCAAGTTGTCCGCGTCATCTAACAAATTTGACGTCTTTTTTTTTCAGCCCAAGTACTCAAAGATGTTGCTGAAAGCGCATGCGGCTGCAGCAACTTTGGCATTTCATACAATTTGTCATCATCAGTCTTACAACTCGATGACCTGCACAGCTGGTTTGAAGCACACATTATTTGAAGATTTGGAAAGTGTTAAAAATATTGCTTGTGCAGAAACATTCAATATGTCCTCCTTTGTCCTCTTTTTTGTCTTATTATGTCCTCCTTTTGGTGCCCATATATCTGGCAACCCTAGCTCAAACAGGACTGAGTCGAGAGTCTGGACCATAAATATCTGGACCATACATAAAGTTAATCAAGTTGCTACTGGAATATTCAACAGGACACTATTCTGTGGTTTTTGAAAAGTAGGGCAGAGCATTTGTGCGAATGTCCCGAATGTAGTGATTAATATTCTTTAATCCAGTATTCGGTATTCGGCTTTGTTAAGGTTTAAATTAAAACTAGAAGAAACACGAATGTTCTTTACTGTCAACAACAAAACCTGTCATCTACTGCCATAGTACCTTGCGGTGTAAAAAGGGGGAGGGGGGGGGGGAGGTCTTGAGTCTGAGGAATTAACGCTGCCTGGCTAGAGAAGTGGCCGCGAACTGTGCAGGTAAGAGTTTTCTTTTTGCCCCCGACAGAAAAATAAATCCACACCTTACTGAGATTTCGAACCCGGCTCTACCGAAGTAGAACCCGACATTCTTCACCACTTGGTCAGGAGAAGGGGGCGTTTTTTGTTTTTTTTTAAGTTGTTTACTACATATAAGCTGTTTACTACTTTAAATATAAATTAAGACCTGTATAGAACTTGTGTAATAACATACTTCCTTACCGACAATTTGCGTAACGGGTTCCGATCTCACACTTTTACACCTCATACATTTGTGTATTATCCAGTGATAATATCCAATCTCTGTTTCTTTCGCTTTACATGCTTTCCCTTTGTATGATAGAAAGACTAAAAAAACAACCACGCAATCTCCATAATCCTTCGCCCAGCTGCCGAAGATTTTTCTTGAATGGGGCCAATCGCCATTGCGATCCAGTTTCTCTGATAATCCTAATCCATAATCTGTAAAATGCTTGCGGAATGATGTCACCTTCACAGACCTGGATGTTTTAACTCCGGTTGTCCTGCACAAGCTGAACTCTAAATCGTTCGATGGAATTATTATTATTTGCGTTGCAATTTTTAAAAAAAATATCGGAAATGAGGTATGGATTCGTTGTGCTGGAAAAAAAAAATGTTACAGGTCATGTGACCAGGGTATTGATTACATTATTCTGAGCAGTTGTGTCTTATTTACCTTTCCGCACGTGCCTAATCAATCGAGTAGTCACAAGACGCGAGGTAGATACCCGGGCATCATTACTGAAATCAAAAGATGGAACTAGCATTCGAAAAAAAGGGTATTGATTTTTCGAATTCATGGAAAATTTCGACTTTGACTAGTACTTTGTTGGCATTTGATTGTCAAGGTGGATGAAGAGTGACAGGGAAGAATGCAGGAAGACAAATACAGCGTTCCGTGAGGTAAACAACACCAGAAGATAGTCAGACAAAGACTGTCTGACTCCACATAAAAAACAAAAGGTGAACAACACCAGAAGACGCATAGAAAGAAGACTGTCTGACTGCACATAGAAAACATAGGAAATAACATATTACCGATTCATCGCAGCCAACCTTCAATACGGAGAAGCCACTACACCATGATGCTGATGATAATGAGCTGGAGGAGTAGGATGATGCTGCCATTATAACATCGACGGAACATTTCATGTAACGAGAGTATAAACAATCAAGGTTTATCTGCCCTACGTGGATCATGATGCACGTGGCTGTTAGGGAAGAGGGGTGATTGAGGACAATGTTTTAACTATAGCAAGAAAGATCCATGAGAAAATTACATAACGTGAACTGCACGAAGTTCAAACCGAATATAAGTAGAGTCTCCACGGGTAGTAGACAGACAGAAATCGGGATTCAGACCCGCAATGGCGAAGTTTATTTGTTGCGTATCCCTTACGGGACGTTGCAGTCAACACCAGCATTTTCAGCTGCTGTTGATGTACTAGGCAAGTGTTACGTTCAGTAGTTTGCCATTGCTTTCTGAACGACCGGCCCCTATACCTTTTTTCGAAAAAACCAGCACCGCCGTGTTTCGAACCCGGGTATACGGGCTCACAAACCGCGTTCGCAAGCCCTTCAGCCACAGAGACCGGTAATGGCGAAGTACCGTCTGAATAAACATAACGGCCCTAAGAGTACTGAGGTCTTGCTGTAGTATGTTAGATACAACTGTTCATGAGCAATTTGAAATATATATTTAATAGTTCATTGCTGCTTGTAAGATTGTTGTTGTTGTTTGTCCATCAAGAATGATGATGACCATTCATTTCATCCAGTGGGGTTGAAGGTATGCAGCCGTGGGTTCTAAGATGGCTGATAAGGCCTATTTTGGCTCGAAATGTTCTTTGACAATGTGGGCAAAGAATGCTTGTAAGATTATATAACGTTTAAATATACGATTTGTTTTTTAAAAATAGAATGACTAACACAATTAATACTAAACTACAAACATTCAGTAATTGGTTGCGCCGGATAGAAGGACTAAGATTGTACGACAAAATCGCCAATGTAGAGATCATGCAGATAACTAACATACTATGTGGTGTATTTTTAATGACTGTGCAGTGTTTGAAAATATTGTTGGTCCATGTTTTGTATTCACCCTCTCTAAATTTCATGCAACATAATATGTAAATACACAACTTGGACCGGCAATATTTTCAAACACTGCACAGTCATTAAAAATACACCCTGTAGAAAGTCCTTTGTCTGGATCCCCACAGGGCATAAGAAATGGAAGAAGACCTAACAGGGCACGGAGATGAGGCAGAGACAGGGGTAAATAAGATCAGGAGTACACTGACGGAGCTGCATGAAATAGCAACAGATAACACTGCTTATAGTGAATCTGTTAAGGACCTATGCTCAAATGAGGGATTCATTCATTCAGTAGCATGTCCTTTGCAGAACTTCGCTCCCATAACAACCTTCCGGAAAACCTCTCGATCATAAGGAAGATGTCCCGCGTCCAATACACCCGTCTGGAGATCATCCGCCACATCCTGCACATTTCTTCTCTTTGGCTTTCCTCTTCTTCTCTTCCCAGGCATATAACCTTCCATTATTGTTCTCTCTAAACTTTCGTGACGTTTCAAGTGGCCAAAATATTTCAATTTTCTTTGTTTTATCGTCCTTAAAAGCCAACCTTCTTCAATATTCAGCTCTTGAAGAATGGATTTGTTATTTTCTTTATCCAAGATATTCTTAGAAAATGAGGGATAGAAGGCGGAAAAAAAAGAAGTACAGAGCTATCGCCGATGTTATGTCTCTTCTGCGATGGCAATATATTTCTGTTAAGATACAGTAAGTCTGAACGAGCGATAACGAAACACAGCAGCTTCATGACAGACTCAACTCAACAACATGGCAGAGTGGTAATATAAGATCCCTTTGTGGTGAGAACACTCGAACTACACAGCTAATGAGGCAGGGCAGATGTGTCGGCGACACGAGAATCAACCATTCTCAAAACATAGGTGGCTACTGTACCGTGTTTAATGTAAAGCCAGGCTTCGGTGTAGTTAGTTCAATCCGTGTGGCTGTAAGCCGAGCGCCGTCCGCTGGTAAAGAACTATGCCGCCTGTTTTGACTATTTGCTACCCGATATTAAAACTGCACCTATTTCGTTCTCCCTATGTTTTGTTTGAAATCAGAGAACAGAAGTCAAACGGTACGTACATTAAAGATTCGATCCTATTCATATAAATGACGCCATTGTAAGATACATATTTCTTCTAGCAATATGAGTGGTTTCGACAGTTGAAGCATCTTTAAAGTGTTTTAAAACAGAGGGTCCACTTCATTGCACGGGGTTTTACCTCATACGGCTAGGCCTCTTTTCGCATGGCGTCCTGCCGACAGCATCACAAAAAGTACAAAGTCCACAGATCCAACCACGACTCCAAGGAATCTCCGATAAAACTGAACTCGTGAAACGAACGACTTGGCCCGAACTCGAACCCACAATCTTAGGTGCGGAGTAGGCACTTGAAGTAACCACTTCGTCACGTAGAATCCCGCTGAAGTGTCAAAGACGGTTTATAAATATGAAATGTCCCTTATACAAGGGCCGCAACATTTGTCTAGTATTAGTTAGTTAGTTAGTTAGTCGCAGTTCCAACTTCACAGCAACGGGCCGTCCCCATTATGCTCCGTTCCTGTGCCAGTGAATATCACACAAAACGCTCCCCACTGCCCAATGTGAAAATTGAAAAAGACAGGAGTCTCGACAAACAACAGCCCGAACAGATACACTGTGCATAATGCTGCTGCCAGAATGTCAACACAATAGTCCCCCACAAAACACCCAGTTCATTTCTGATGGAATCGGCAGTCATTTTCCCATCTGGATGTTTCCTAGATGTTCACCCACACAGTCCACGAAATACAGTTCATCGTCGATGGTAGTGGCAGTCAACCAGAAGCCCAGCAGCCACGCATTTCTGCATAAGGCAAAAACCGGTCAACTCTGGGACATAGCCATCTGCCATCGCTCCGAACATGCAGTCACGTTCCAAAACACCTCGGGCAGATTCAAAAGCATTTCACACGAAACTCACAGCTCACAGTGTCGCGCCACGCACTCACTCAGTAGCAGGGCGACGGAACCATCAAGCCTCCTTAGTCGCCTCTTACGACATGCGTGGTAGGCTGCAGTGTTGCTATTCTATTGTGCCAGACTAATACTGCAAAGCCACTCAATGTGTCTACAAATGTCCACCATGGTCTAATTCATATTCGTTTCTCCAAAATTATTTAAACGAGTGCATATCAAGTTTCTGCATTAAAAAAAAAACATATTACGTAATAACAACGCCAAGGGGTGGTCGGGAGATAGGGGAAGGTTAGCACGTAAACAGAACTGCGTCAAGGTCAGTACCACTGAAGCCGCGATTACATAGTCGCTAAATACGCACTTGATGACCCTATGGTATTGGGTTCGAATACGCACCGGGATGGAATTGTAAAATTAACCTGGGCGTCCAGGTCGATCCTGCCTAAAATACGTATATTTTAGGAACTAAAGACTGCCGGTGTGATACCGACCACATCACCTGTGGTGTGCTGTTTGGTCGGTACAAATATTGGACTAGCACCATATTTGTCCACAGCGCCTAAAGGCGAGTAACAGAGTAAATACTTGACTACTTATTTAATTAGCAATTTAGTTTGCAAATAGAGTATATACTGTATATCAATTCACTCAGCTTGCCACTGAAAATCGCTCCAAGTGCCGAGACCAGTACTCGTGCCGTGTGCTTTCGACGCCTACATTAGTGTATTATCATATTTGTTCTGATCAGTTCTGGAATATTCCAGTTGCTACATACGTCTATGTTTTTTAATGGAAATATTAATCAATATATGTGTATTAATGATGTACGAGTTTGTATGTGTTTGTAAATGAGGAATTAACATGTTTAGCATCCTGAATTCTTAACAACCCGCTATTCTCTTTTGTTTATAATGCTCTCTGCTACATAGATCTCTTGTGTTCAGTGAGAGTCAAACAATGCCAATTAATTAATGTATTCTCTGTGGAAAACGTTCAAGAATAAGATGTTTCTGCATACTCAACAAACAAACCTACCAACGTATCCAATTATTCTCCAGCCCCAGAGGAAATGAAGTGTCCCAAAACGTCCCATCACCTGCCAACATTATGTCCCTGGCACGATTGACGGATGACAGGTTCTATACAACACTAATGACAATGATCATTAAAATGCTGCATTTATTATCCCACAAACATCTTTTCATTCTCTCTAATAATTCGTAACAAACGCATAACTAGCATTCGTAACGTTAACGAGATTTCTAGCGCTTAGGTCATTCCTAACATAAAACTCGTGAAGACAGATATACTGTACAATTCAGTGAATGCTTTGTGAATTCGTGCAGTGTCGGCCAGACAAATTATGCAGGCAAAGTAGGCTTTTTAATGTACCACGCGAACATATATATCCATTCAGTCTAGGCAGAACAGAATTGTTGGCCAAAAAATTGCAGGCCATAAAAACCAAAGCGGCATATAGAGGGTTGTAGTTAGTAAACAGTGGTTCCCAAAGCACTCTGGTTTGACTCTCAAAACTCTTCTTCTTCTTCTTCTTCTTCTTCTTCTTCTTCTTCTTCTTCTTCTTCTTCTTCTTCTTCTTGTTCTTCTTCTCCTCCTCCTGCTAGTTATCCCCCATTGGCGCACTGGCCTTCAGTCAAACCACGGCAAGCCGTCTAATCTTATGCTATCTCCTACAGCTTCATCTGTGTCCTCCAAATATTGCTCGTCGCTGTCTGTGGTTCTCTTCGCCGTGTGATTTTTGGTCTGCAACTATATCGTATGCCTTGTGGGTTCCAGATAAAAGAGTGTCTAGTTCTATAGTCCTCGAGTGTTCTCAGTGTGTATCCTACCCAGGCCAGCGCCTTTTCCCCGCCTCCTGGTTCACTGGAATATGTTTAGTTATCTCCATGAGCTCTACATTGGCGATTCTGTCATACCCTTTTATTCCCACTATTCTGCACAGGCAGATTGAATGTTTGTAGTTTATTATTAATTATTTTAATTGTTCTTCGTGTTGTTTAAAATCCATTCAGTAGTAACGATTTAATACTGGATTTTAAAAGATTCAAGCCTGGAACTAAATATAACCTTCTTTGACTTCCACAAATTTCCTAATGCTATGAAAGCTTCCCTAGATATTGTATTCTTATTTTAATACCTTTATCTGTTCGCACATTTGTGTCCACATTGCCCCCCAAAATAAGGTTATGATTCCACCTAAAAGATCACCTTCACAGAATACACGGATACATTCATAAGTGCTACAATCTCCTCCCATAGATCCAATTAAGAGACTTTTAATACCAAACATAAACTCTGTGGCCAAGCGGGCATTCAAATGTATGCTTATCAAATACTATCGTCATATGAATATCCGATTTTTAATTGTAAAATGTAGCCTGGGCAGCTGCCTATTGGGTTTACACTTTAAGAGTTCCAAAAGCTAACGGGGTTTCAATATAATCAACATAATCCTCCCGTTGCTTCATGCTGTATCCAAGAAGGAGCAACTATCCGATACATTATGGCTGCTCATTATTTTCTAAAAAAAATATCAACAGTTTTATGTAGGTCAGCGTGGTCCAATGGATAAAAGCGCTCGCTCTTACATTTCAGGTGTGCTGATACCGAGGTAGTGGGTTCAATCCCTAAGCCAGTCAGCTGGACTAAAATGTTGACTTCACGTCTTTGAATTGAGGATAAAAATTACGAGCACCTCAGAAATCATAGTGGGTTCGCCTGATGGCGAGGGACACTAGTTGCTTGCTTGCTTGTGTTCGTTGGCTTGAGCTCCAACTCGAAGTCATGTATGTCGGATGAAGGCATCCTGTTGTCCAACATCAGTGTGATGTCATACAGGACCTGACTTTTGCGTGAGTATCCGTTGTCCCATGTCTGGCTTATTGGTGTGCAGACTGGTGGTTCCTCGCCGTACAGG
Organism: Cepaea hortensis; assembly: GCA_963921405.1. Taxonomy (NCBI): domain Eukaryota; kingdom Metazoa; phylum Mollusca; class Gastropoda; order Stylommatophora; family Helicidae; genus Cepaea; species Cepaea hortensis. The sequence continues at coordinate 33,125,521 of OY992888.1, forward strand.
CAGACACTCTCCGACTTCGGGGGAATCGGCGATCCTACTGACTTTAGCCAGGACCCCGAAGGGACCTGTTGCCCAGGACGCTCGACGAGGACGCGTCAATAGGTCTTGGCCAGTATATAACCCGGCCCTGGTGCCTTGGAAACACCTCTGCGTCCCAGGGACACTAGTAATATGGAAAGCTAATCCCCACGCAAAAATCAATCCAGTACACTATAAATATGGACTACGCTTGAGTTCAAAGCGAGCCAGCGAAACAAACAGCTTTATCTTCAGTGGGCCTGTTCCATTTAGAAGAGGACGCCATAGCTCTTAGCCAATCCTGCCACAAACGAAAGACCTTTCTAAGCCAGGTTTCAAGATGAGTTCCCACGTAGATTTCTGTGAGCAAGGATCCTGGACTGTTTCGGGTTATTTTTGATCCATAAATAACCCAATGTGACACGAGCCTGCGGGGAGATCGCGACTGGAATAATAATTTGGGAGCCATTGTTGTAAAACATGGTGCTTTATGGAAGATGGCAGTGAGGAGAAGTCTTTGTTGCAGTTTAAGACGGGCAAGTGGTGCCAGGGATATGGTTTATGCTAATTGTTTGCTTCAGGATGATGTTAACTGTGTTTTTATTCAGACAAAATGAGCGTCGGTTGATAAGCTGATAATGTGTTAATGGCGAGAGATGGGGATGAGTTGAGTTGGGTATTATGCGGCAAGATTAAGTTGCAACCTATTTTAATAATTCTATGGATTGCAAATGTTTTGTCGGGATGGTTGGTTGGTTAGTTGGTGGGTGGTAGAGTAATCTGTCAAAGGGGTGAGTGGTTGGTTGGTTGTTTGGTTTAGGGTATTGGTTCGTTGGAATGACTGAATGGTTGAGTAAATGATTGGCTGGTTGTACTGGGGTGTTGCTTGCTTGGTTGATTTGTTGCTTGCTTGTTTGGGTCATTGGTTGGTTGGTTTGCAGGGTAAATTATTGGTTGGGTGCGTGACTAGTTGAATGAGTGAGTGATTAATTGGTTCCTTGCGTGAACGGTTGGTTTATATTTTTTTTTCGTTGCTTGTTTGGTTATTAGCTTGGTCTAGTTTGGCGTCCTGTCGGGTTGATTAATTGTCTAGATATTTGATTGATTAATATGTTGGTTAGTATGATTGGTTGCTTGGTTAATTGCTTGCTGTTGATTAATTGGTTGTTTCAGTGGTTCCATTTTTGGTTGGTTGGTTGTTTGTTTAGTTAGCTTTTTAGTAGGTTGGTTGGTTGGCTGGTTGGTTGGTTGGTTAGTTTTGTGGCAGACGTTTTATCTGCCTGCTTACTAAACAGACTGTCTGAATAACAAATAGCTTATGTCAGCTCATTTCCCGGTATCCTATATGTACTTAAATATTTGATAGCTGTTTATTTGATTTGGTTTATGTAGATTTGGTTTATGTTTGACTGTCTCGTTTGTGCATTTGTATAATGTCTCGTTTGTCCTCTAATCCCTACTTCTTTCTTCATCTTCTATCAGCTCAAAACAAGACACGAGTTTATTTATTAAATGTCATAGTGGTCTCAAAGGGTTTCCCAATTGATATTTCTGTGTAATACGTGTACAATAATGGAGCCGACCAATCATTTCTCCTCTTTAATAATCGTTAGTTAGTATACTGGACACAGCATCGCGGTCTGGTGTGTTTTGTGTGTATGTTATTTAAACTTTGTGGCGTAATATATAATTCTAAGATATATGGTGCTATTTCAATGGATATATGTGAATTCTGTCCACATTTCATTGTTGTGGGTTCATGTGGATGATAGATCTGGCTAATAAAGGCTCCTTTTTTTTTTTGGGGGGGGGGGGGGGAGTGATGGGGGTTGTCTAGTTGGTGATACGTCGAGTTACAACGCTGAATCCCGGTCGGTAACTATAGCTTTTACTTTACATTTTTGACGTTTTATTTACTTTTAAAAGATGAGCAGATCGACTTCATTGCATCAGGTTTTATCCCATTTGGCTCGATCTCCTTCTGCAGGGTTGCCTGCAGAAAACATCGCACAAAGCACGAACTCCGTAGTTCCAGCGACGACCCCCAGGAGTCTCCGGGGAAAACTGTTCTCGTGAACCGAACGACGTAGCCCGGAATGGAATCCACGACCTCCGGAGCGGGAGGCAAACGGAGCCACGGAGACTCCGTATTACTTAATTGCGCCAATTGTGTGCCACGGTCAACGGAGTGTATTGATGTGAGTTGGCGACAATCTAAAGAACGATATAGGTAGTAGTGATCAGAACAGAGGAGGGAGAATGATACGGAAATAGAACTTCGTCAAGGGTGGTCATTGTTGCTCCACACTCACTATGTTTGCACCAAATCTCACATCCTCAACGTCAATAGCCAATAATTTTAATTTTTAAAGGATGTAAAGCGTTTTAAAGATTTATTTGCTTCAGTTTAATTAAAAAGTCATTTGTTTTTTACACGAGATCATATACTGTAATTCAATTCACTCATCGTGTCTTCGAAAATAGTTCCAAGTGCCACTCTCGAAGCCCGGACAGTAGGTTGCCGACGCCTGGGCTAGTGAATGAGTCAGCCGATTGATACATTTATTGCTTGATTGGTAAAATTGTGCTGTTGGCTATCCACTGCTTGTTTCCTTATTCTCTCTCTCTCTCTCTCTCTATCTCTCTCTCTCTCTCTCTCTCTCTCTCTCTCTCTCTCTCTCTCTCTCCAACTTCCTGTTTTTCTTCTTTTGTATTTCTACTGTTCCTGTTATATCTGTCATACGATGTCTTCGTATCACAAGTCTAAGTCATTGCTTCAAGGACATCCCATAATTACCAAATATATACAAGTAGCCACCGCGCCACGCAGACGTGTAAAACCAAGTGAAATATTTCGAGCAAGAGGTAGACAACGATACATGTGGGAAGATAACATCAAAGAGATGGACGAACATCAGTCTGACAGAATGTACAGTCAGGGCGAGAGACAGACAGTGTTGGAGATCCATTGCAGCCAACCTTCATTGTGAAGACGGCACCTGATTGATTTATGTGGTTCCCGTGACAAACAGATAGACAGACAGACAGACAGACAGACAGACAGACAGACAGACAGACAGACAGACAGAGGCACAGTGAACATGCTTTACAACGAACTCAATTCCTAATCGGATAAGTTGGAAACAACAGCAATAATAATAATAATAATAATAATAATAATAATAATAATAATAATAATAATAATAATAATAATAATAATAATAATAATAATAATACAATAATAGTAAAAAAATAATGTTAAGCATGTATGTAATATATAAGTTAAACCACAACACAAAACCTATCCGACGTTTATATCACAGAGATCTTCTCGAACACCACAAACACATCTAAAGACAAAAATTTTAATCAGTACACAGAAAGACACAGGGGGACAAACATACACAAATATCAATTACGGACTCTAAAGGGCGATTGCGCAACTTTTGTGTGCCTCATTTTATACTTCATTTCATGCGATATTGTTATACCCAGCTAATTTGTTTTCCACGAAGGCGTTTCCGGCCCTGGATTTGTGATGTGAACACGCCACGCAATGTGTAGGACTGCATTTCTTTTACTTGGTACGAAATCTACTGCACATGAGCATACCTCATGCAGCTTGGAATGACCGCCCCACTCTTAGGGAACAGTAACGATACTTTATGAAGCCACTAGTCTCAATTCTTCTATACACGTGCTAGGGAGTCTCAGTGGCGAAGTGGAAACGTCCCCTGCTCGTGTTTTAGAGGTCGTGGGTTCGATTCCGGGCTACTTCGTTCGGCTCGGGTTCGCAGTTTTCTCGGAGACTCCAGGTGGTTGATGCTAGAGCTAACAGAGTTCGTGCTTTGTGCGACGCTTTCGGCAGAAATCGAGCCATATGGGATTGCTTGCTTGCTTGCTTGTGTTCGTTGGCTTGAGCTCCAACGCGAGGTCCTGTATGTCGGATAAAACCCGGTGCAATGAAGTCGACCCTCTAGAATGTTTAACCATTTTCCTTTCTACACACGAACTCTGAACCCAGCGTTTTCATAACTTCAAATAATCTCTCTTGAGGTGTAACAGTTGAAAGCTGCGGATTGAATCACAGGCGCGTGGTGTTCCGGAATATGATTCCGAGATTGGTGATTGTCTAGAGACACTTTGCCTGATTGACAAATATCTGTAAAGTAAAGGAAACTGAATCGCCAAGTCCTCCAGTAGATTAATATATTTTTATGTCAGCATGTCGTATATGTACGAAGTGTTGTTGCTTTTCCAGATTATTTTCCTTGTTGAACTTTTTGTGTGTAATTAACGGAAATATGACAGAGTATACACGTCCCGCCTGGCGCCACATTTTGGCAGAGTTCTCTATGTCGAGAGAAACAACTTCTGCTGGCGGCATTCTGTTTTACGTAAAGATGGGAAGGTAAGAATGCAGTAGTGAGATGTTTCAAGTGAAATATGGGGTTCTGGCATTGTAAAGATTGTGAGCGTTTCAATATCACGGATGGAAGCATTACCTGGGGTAGCTGGTTAGGAGGTGTCTCTTTCGGCAAAGGAGGACACTTCTTGTAGGTGCAAGTTCGAATTTGTTGAGCTGTATCTATTATGTACTGTAAGTGTTATCTATTCATTTATGAACGGTACATTGTGGTCTAAAACATATTAGGCATATGGGAGAGTGACAGACAGACAGACAGACAGACAGACAGACAGACAGACAGACAGACAGACAGACAGACAGACAGACAGACAGACAGACAGACAGACAGACAGACAGACAGACAGACAGACAGACAGACAGACAGACAGACGGACGGACGGACGGACGGACGGACGGACGGACGGACGGACGGACGGACGGACAGACAGACAGACAGAATTGAAGTTTCCCAATCTGAGTCTGCCGGTCTCGCTGGCGAAGGGGTTAACGACGCTGTTCTTAATCCCGTATACTCTCGTAAGAAACAGCTGCGCAAGATTCGGCAACGGATCGTGTCGCGTTTGTTACTTTCGCAGGGTATGTGAGCCGGTCTTTCAGAAAGCAATGGCAAACTACTGAACGTAAAACTTACCAAGACATCAACAGCAGCTGAAAAATGCTGGATATGACTGCAATGTCCTGTAAAGGATATGTGGGGGGGGGGGGGGAGGGGGGGACAGGTGACTGAGCCTAGAATACCTCCCCTCAAGATGCCGCGGTAGTGTAGTAGCTAAACTCTCGCCTGGCAACCCTGTGTGCGTGGGTTCTCATACACATCAGGCTGGATGTCTGTAATTTATCCAGCCGCAAATGGGTAAAAGGAAATGTCTGAGGAAGTATAGGTGACCTATGTTTTACTGGCCGCATCAACCACGGAGTGCCGAGTTGTCTATAAAAGTATGGGTCTAGGATCAAATGTCCAATGCAACTCAAGAAAGGTACAAGGGTCCTGGACATTCTATTCTACTCTAAACCACCATTAACTGCGTTGAGTTGCATTAATTGTGTTATCTATGTCACCACACTATGCCTTTAGTTGTCATTCCAACAAATTCTTATACCTCTCTCTCTCTCTCTCTCTCTCTCTCTCTCTCTCTCTCTCTCTCTCTCTCTCTCTCTCTCTCTCCCTTTCCCTCTCTCCCTTCTCCCTTTCCCTCTCTCTCATTCCCTCTCTCTCTCTCTCCCTCTCTCTCTCTTTCCCTCTCTCTCTCTTCCCCCCCCCCTCTCTCTCTCTCTCTTCCCCCCCTCTCTCTCTCTCTCTCTCTCTCTCTCGCTCGCTCGCTCGCCCCACCCTCCATCCATCCACCCGCCCGCCTCCCGCCCATCCGTCTATCTATCATTTTAAGTTATTAATGGACTTTATCAGTCGTGTCACAAATAGTTGCTACGTGGAACAAAGAACAACCGAAGAAAATTATGGTATTTTACCAGCCACAGTATAACCAGCCGACGTAAAATTGGTATTTCAACAGTCACAGTATAAACATGACGAAGTAGATTATGGTACTCAACAGTCCCAGAATGAACAAGCCGACGTAAAAGTATGGTATTTCTACAGTCATAATATAAAACACTGAAGTAAAATGTGGTATTTCTACTGTCACAGTATAAACCAGCCAAAGTAAAGTATGGTATTTCAACAGTCATAATATAAACCGCCGAAGTAAATTATGGTGTTTCAACAGTCACATTATAAACCGCCGATGTAAATTATGGTATTTCTCCAGTCACATAATAAATCAGCGGAAGTAAATTATGGTATTTCATCAATCCGTGAACAAACTAGCCGAAGTAAATTATGGCGTTTCAACAGTCACGATATAAAACGCCAAAGTAAATTATGGTATTTACATAGTCTCAGAATAAACAAGCTGGAAAAAAGTATGTTTTTTTCAACGGAGTCAGTATAAATCCAGCGGAAGTAAATTATGGTATTTCAACAGTCACAGAATAAGCCAGCTTAAGTAAATTATGGTATTTCAACAGTCACAGTATAAACCGCCGAAGTAAAGTGTGGTATTTTAACAGTCACTGTATACACCGCCGAAGTCAACTGTCACAAACTGTCATTTACTGCCAATATAGTACCTTGCGGTGTATGGCAGAGGGGTCTTTGAGCCTGAGGAATTAAGGCCGCCTGGCTAGTGCAGTCGCCGCGAACTGTGCAAGTTAGGATTTTCTTTTTGCCCCCGACAGAAAAAAATCCTACACCTTACCGAAGGAGAGTCCGGCGTTCTAGCCACTCGGGCAGTCGCTCCTCACCGTCGAAGTAAAGTATAGTATTTCAACAGTCACAATATAAACCAGCCAATGTAAAGTATGTTATTTTAACATTAACAGTATAATCTAGCCGAAGTAAAGTATGGTGCAGGGTGTATTTTTAATAACTGTGGGGTTTTTGAAAATATTGCAGTTCCAAGATATGTATTTACCTTTTATGTTGCATGAGTTCACAGAGGGTAAATACAATATTTGGAACGGCAACATTTTCAAACACCCCAGAGTCATTAAAAAATACACCCTATATTATAACAGTAACAGTATAAATCAGCCAAAGTAAAGTATGGTATTTTAACAGTCACAGAATAAACCAGCGGAAGTAAATTATGGTATTTCAATACTCAGAGTATAAATCGGCAGAGTAAATTATGGTATATACCAAAGTAAACTAGCCGAAGTAAATTACTGGATTAAAGAGTCGTAGAACATAAAAACTTAAGTAAATGTTGAGATTTAAACAGTAACCGACAACATCCTGGTTTCAGAGAAATATGAGATCGCAACACCTACAGAACGCATTCAATAATGAAAACCGTCGCTTAGGTTATGACATCGCTGGACCCTGTTTAGTTAAATAAAATTGGTTGATACCATATATCAGTGGTTCTCAACCGGTGGGGAGTTCCCCACCGGGGAAAATAATATTACCCCCCTCCCCTCCCCCACCCTCCCCGAAACCCTAAAAATCCCCCCCCACCGGTGGAGATCTCTCCACCGGGGGGGGGGGGATTTTATAGGGTTTCGGGGAGGGTGGGGGAGGGGGGGGGTAATATTATTTCAAGATCGCGTTAACACAAATACCGATTACTTGATATTGTTTTTCCCTCCATACGTTACGGTTCTGTACTTCTCGTATTCTGAAATTCATTTTATTATGTAAGTAGACCCACAAATCACGTTTTATGTAGACGTCAAGATTTGTTCTAGTGTGTGTTATTAAATTTAGCTTCCGTTGTTACGTATACTGCGTAGGGGGGGGGGGGGATTTATAGGGACGAATGACATTCTGAACATATTGTGAAGAGGTACATGGACCAAAAAAGGTTGAGAACCACTGCCATATATGTTTACGTTCGTTACTGCACACTGGACAGGACTAGTAAGTAACTGGACGGTTATTGGAAAATTAGTTCAAGCATCGGCATCCTACAATCCACAAACCATTTGAGTCTATTGTGTCCTGTTCGATTTCGAAAAAAATAATCACATGATCTTACATTGAAAGTTGATCATGAGCATCGTTTTCAAGTGGCCGGTGTGATTTTGTGTGTCCATGTTGCAGACGTTCTAGCTGTGCTATTGCAATAACCATAAATGGTCCTTTTTCATACCTCTCATGCGTATCGGGTATATGATTTTCCATATTTTCAGAGACCAATTAGCTAACAATCATGGCCAACAAGCAGCGGTTAGAATAGATGGCGAGACATCAGACTGGTTTGACATCAAGCAAGGAGTCCGTCAGGGCTGCGTGCTGTTCTCATTTTTATTTATCCTGTTCGCCGAAAATATACTGAGAAATGTCAGAGATGATGTAGCCAACGAGCAATGATGCCCTAAATATGGGTGGTCATGAAGTACCAGAGATTCGATGTTCTGATGATACAGTATGACTATCCGCATCCCAGAATTGTATAGAAAAAATAATAACCTCAACCCAAAAGAATAGTGAAAATCAGAACTTATATCTTACCATCATCATCATCATCATCAAGTGCCCTGCCAGCTGGCGTAGACGTTCATGGCTCTCCACAGAACTCGATCTCTGGTGTTCTGGATCAACTCTGCTGACGATATTCCTCCATGCCACCGTCTCAATTCGTCGGGCATCATTTCTCTTGGTCTGCCTCTGCTTCTCTTGCCCTCGATCTTTCCAGTTGTCACGATGTTCTCCAGTGCCTCTCTTCTCATCATATGACTAAAGACAGCTGTTTGTCTCTTTCTTACTGTTGTATATAGTGGTATAGTTTCATTAGCCTCTTTCAGGCAATCGCTGTTAGTTACTCTGGCAGTCAAAGGAATTTGCAACATTCGTCTAAAAAAACACATCTCTGTTGCTTCTAAGTTTTTCCTAATTTGTTAATTTACATTCCAAGATTCGCTGCCATACAGCAAAACTGGCTCTATATAGCATTTCAGCACCCTCGTTCTTACACTCATTGATAGTGACTTATTGCGTAAGATACTCTTCATTTTCTGAAATGCGGTTTTTGCCTGCCCTATTCTGCTCTTAATCTCTGTTGTACACCTTCCATCTGATGTTATAAGTGCCTCTAGGCATTTAAAATTATCCACTTTGTTAAGAATTTCCCCTTGTGTTTCTATCTTACATTGTGGTGTCACCATTTTCTTTGATATCACCATTGTTTCTGTTTTCTTGATATTTAAGGAGAGCCCTTTCTGTGCACTCTCTGTTACTACAATGTCGAACAATTATTGAAGGCCTGTTGCATTATCCGCCAGCAATACTGTGTCATCTGCATAGCGTATATTGTTTATATTATAACCTCCGATTAGTATTGCTGGCTTCTCTTTGATCTCTCTCATTATTACTTCACTATAGAGGGAGAAGAGAAAACAAAAAATAATATGTATACAGATAAAACTAATATGGAGAAAGAAATATATGTTAAGGAGAAAAACTTTTAGGTGTTGGAAAATTTCGAATGTCTTGGGTCATTAATTACCAACAATGGTTATATAATGAAAGGAATTAAAAGACTAAAATAAAAAGATCTACTGCTCTTCAAAAACTAAAACAACTGAATAAATTGTGGAGTGTGACAGATAGAACTACAAAAATGTGATGTTTAAGAGCATGCAACTTCCCCATTGCAACATACGCCTGTGAGACCTGGGCACTTACTAAACAAGCTTAACAGCGCATAAATGCCTTTGAATATACATGGGTATAGACGGGTTCAAAGAATATCTTGGATACAGAAAATAATAAATACACCCATACGACAAGAGCTGAATATTGAAGAAGGG
>OY992888.1:33137777-33147777 GCA_963921405.1 Cepaea hortensis
CATCTCACTCCATCCAGCATCATTTCTTTTAGTTTGCCTCTGTTTTTCTTACCCTCTATCTTTCCAGTTGTCACGATGTTCTCCAATGCCTCTCTTCTCATCACAAGACCAAAGAAAGCTGTTATTCTCATTCTTATTGTTATATATAATGTTCTAGTTTCATTATCCTCTTTCAGGCAATCGTTGTTAGTTACTTTAGCAGTCCAAGGAATTCGCTACATTCGTCTCAGGAACCACATCTCTGTTACTTCCCAGTCTTCCTATTTTTTTTTTTCATTTACATTTCAAGATTCACTTCCATATAACGAACCAGGTTCTGTATAGCTCTCTCTCAAGAGAGTGATAGAAGGGCAGAATGTTAGACGGGCCTGCGTGCCCAATTCTTAACCCTTTGAAAATAAAGTTTGTTCGTTCGTTCGTTCGTTCGTTCTCTCTCTCTCTCTCTCTTCTCTCTCTCTCTCTCTCTCTCTCTCTCTCTCTCTCTCTCTTACATTCAATGAAATGATAGTGACTTATTGCATAAGATATTCTTCATTTTTTGAAATACAGCTTTTGCTTGCCCTATTCTGCTCTTAATCTATATTGTGTGTCTTCCATCTGATGTTATAAATGCCCCTAGGTATTTAAAATTGTCCACTTGGTTCAGAATTGTCCTTTCTATTTCCATTTCACATTTTGGTGTCAGCTTTTTCTTTGATATCACAATTGATACTGTTTTCTGGATATTCAAGGAGAGTCTTTTATTTGCACTCCTTGTTACTACAATATCCAACAATTATTGTAGATCTTTTGTGTTGTAGTCGCTCGAATGTCGGCCCGGTGGTCATTGGGTTAGAAGTCCGCGTCGAGACGGATTTTTTTTTTTTATTGACCTGGGCGCTCAGATTGACCCAGCCTAAAGAGATTAAAAGGGAATCATTTGAGGACTAGAAACGGTCGGCGTGACACTGACTACATCTCCCAGAGAGTGCTCACTGGACTATCAAAATTATGGCACTAGCACCATATGCCCACTCCAGAAGCTTTAACGTTTCAATGCCTATCCGCCATATTCGGGACCAGAAGCGGGCTGTTGGCTTGCCGAGACTCCTTGCCTATCCGCCATGCTGGGGACCGGAAGCGGGCTGGTGGCTTGCCGAGACTCCTTGCCTTTCCGTCATGTTGGGGACCGGAAGCGCGCCGTTGGCTTGCCGAGATTCCTTGCCTATCCGCCATGTTAGGGACCGGAAGCGAGCTATTGGCTTGCCGAGACTCCTTGCCTATCCGCCATGTTGGGGGCCGGAAGCGGACTGTTGGCTTGCCGAGACTCCTTGCCTTTCGCCATGTTGGGGACCGGAAGCGGGCTGTTGGCTTGCCGAGACTTCTTGCCTATCCGCCATGTTGGGGACCGGAAGCGGGCTGTTGGCTTGCCCAAACTCCTTGCCTATCCGCCATGTTGGGGATCGGAAGCGGGCTGTTGGCTTGCCGAGACTTCTTGCCTATCCGCTATGTTGGGGACCGGAAGCGGGCTGTTGGTTTGCCGAGACTCCTTGCCTATCCGCCATGTTGGAGACCGGAAGAGGGCTGTTGGCTTGCCGAGACCCGTGTCTCTTCCACTTTTCGCATTGGGCTGTGCGGAGCATTTTGTGTAATATTCACTGGCAAAGGAGCGGAGCATAATGGGGACGACCCGTTGCAGTGAAGTTGGACCGCGGCTAACTAACTAACCGTATGCTCAATAAGCATTAAGGTATCTGCAGTTGTCTTGTTCACCAGACAGTACTCGGGACATAGCCATACGTTCTCAGTCCTCGTCTTCAACAATCAGAGAAGAGGCCCAGTACTAATGGTACTAGATGCAATCTGATTATGTGTCCGTCTAGCCTTTCCTCGAAGTATTTTGGCATGTAAAGGCGTCGTGTATTTTGTTTTTCTATGTCTCTTCACGAGCCGAACTGGGCCATGATCTGATAAATGAGGACAGTATGTCAGTGTATGCGTGTGTATCTATTAATGCTGCGTTTTCTGGTCCCATTTGACTGCTGCTCGATTAGCTGTTCTCAAACAGATTTTTACCTACCGCCTGTTTGTCTCCCAAAGTCCTATTCTTTGCTTTTGTTGTATACGCGCGCGCGCACACACACACAGACACAGACATAGACACACACACACACACACACACACACAAGCGCACGCGTAGACTGAGTGAAGCCTCTATGAGCTCATCACGTAGACATTGGACAGGGGATGTTGAAGACTCACTAGATCTGACCGTCCACGGCAACTGTTAGTATATTTATGAATGGGCAGAAAATACAGAAAGTAAATAATTGTTGTGTGTGCATTCACTCGTTTTGAACACAAACGTAGGCCATACACTTTTTCTAAAGCTCTGTACTGAGTTTTGCGTGTGGATTAGCTTTCCCTATTACCAGTGTCCCTCGCCATCAGGTGAGCTCACTCCCACATCTGCGATACTTGTGATTTACCCAAGTCAAGGACGAGAAGTCAAAAATTTAGTCAAAATGGCTGGTGTAGAGTTTCAACCTGCTACCCCGACATCAGCACACCGGATGTTTAAAAGCGAGTGATGTGGTCCATTCGGCCATGCTTACGGCCAGCAGATTTGAATATCTAGGTTCGCAGCTGACGGGCGGTAAAATTGTGTTGACAGAAATTAAAAGAACAAATACTGGATATCTGCAACAGGTAAAGCAATTCACACCTGTATAGATTGGAACCGATAGAACAACATTAATTAGAGCACCAAGAGCATGTATATTCCCGGCGGACTGAAACTCACATACATCTTTGAAAAAAAGTTATATAGAAGAGTATTAAACATTTTAAGGGTGACAATAAAGAAAAGATTAATTAAACAAGAAAGCTGTACTGAAGATTGTTTGTTATTAAGACAAATAAAATTGATGAAAATGAAATAGTTTGGGCATGTTCAAAGATAAGACTGTCTGGAATAGATAATTATGGATGGATGTGTATCGGGGAGGCCGAGAAGAGGACGATGACAGCACAGGTGGATTAAAGATGTGACAGATAATATACACATGACAGGGAGACTTTTTGAATGGCTGTTATGGGGAGAAATTGGTACAAATCGCAAGTCACTGGGTGATGGTATAAAGATAATGATGATGACGATTATGATCAGGGTGATAACGACGATGATAATGATATTAATGATGATGTGATGGCGATGATTATATTAATGATGATGTGATAGCAATTATGAAGATGAAGACGATAATAATGATGTAGAGTAAAGCTTGAGAAATGTATGTGACACAGATTCATCAATGAACTCAATGTAAGTTACTATATAGAAGAACCCTTGTACAGCCTTTGAAATGCATCGGGCATATAGTTGCATGTCTCAAAGCTTTATAGACCAATCTACAATAGAGGAGTGGTGTGTTAAATATCACCCCCAGCGCCTAACCTTCAAAAGCCAGTTCCAGGCACACGTGTTAAGCCGTGTCGCCCTGGAAAACTTTCAAACATTCGCCTGGATAAAAATTGGAACCCATGACCACAGTCATCCTATCCCTTGCACTACGGCAGTTTCCCGATTGAGCACTACGGCAGTTTCCCGATTGAGCACTACGTAATTTCAGCTCTCGCCTACATATAGTAACACCGGTCCGGGGGTGAAAGGCTTACGGACGCAATTCGTAATCCCGTTTGCCGCGTTTGAAACACGGCTGCATGCGATTTGGCAGCAGACCGCCTTGTGTTCATTTTCATACAATAGTATGTGTGCCGGTCGTTCGGAAAGCAATGGCAAACTGCTAAACGTAAATCACAACACAGAAATCACAAACAGGCAATACAAAATGCTAGGGTTGTCTGCGACGTTCTCTAAAGGATATGCAGCTAATTGTTAACATACAGCAATGAGATTCCTTCAGGAGAGACCATTCCCCCGGACATCCACGGTTAATAATCAGCCATGCTACGGAGATGCTACATATATAATATACATAGTTTACCTCAGTATCACGTATATGATTTCAAGCAGATTGCCTTCCCAGTCGGGAGTCCATCACAGCTTGAAGTCTCCCGGCCCGTTTCTATCACTGATGTGGCGCCCGAATTGCCGCATGAATTTGTATCTCCCATTATAATATCATCTGCAGCTAAGAAGAACCGAGCATGAAATGGGAAAAGCCGTTACTGCCCGTGAGATCAGTAACTTGAGTGGCGATATTGGCATCGTCTGTTGCACCGGCGGCGATTTAGCGTGAGCTGCCACTGCAAGAAAGAGCTGAGATGGCATAATGGTCAGTGTACTCGACTGCTGGTCCGGTGGTCGCTAGTTCGAAATCTGCGTGAGAAGAGCATTTCCGTGACCATAATGGTTCTTTGCGGACTTTTAAAACTGATCTTGGTTCCCAGTCTTACATGGGTATCAGGAAGTGTCTTGAGGAAGTAAAAGCAACCGGCGTGACATTGACCACATCACCCATAAAGTGCCGATTGTTCAATAAAAAATATGGGTCTTGCACCATATGCCCTTTCGCCTTCTTTCATCATGTGCTATGTCGATAAGCGTGGGCGGTCATTTTTCGCCACCTCACGCGATCACTATAGTCGTGGATCAGCTCAGTGTTCTTGTCTCGACCATGCCACGTGGCCAAGCCTTCCAGGTATTTACTTCTCTGCCTTCCCGTTGTTCTATTCCCCTCAATCTTGCCAGTTGTCACCAAGTTCTCCAATTTATTTCTTCTCATAATGTGTCTAAACAATTGTGACAGTCTGCGTCTAATTTCTCTAATCAGTTTACGGTTTTTCATTTGTTTTATAGGACTTTGTCATTGGTTTTTCTGTCTGTCCTTAAGACGTTTAAAAAAGGTCATTTACTTTATTACTTCAAATTGTTCTATCAACGGCCCAGTCTTACAGAAAGAGTAGTAGAAAACTTATCAAAGCAGCAAGACGAATGGCTTGATATTGCCCACAGCAATCCTTTAGTGAAATTATAAGTCCTGCGACATATTTACTAACCTCCGCTTTGGTGTGGAAACTGGGTCGCTAGGTCCATTCTCCAGACAAACATAGATCTATGGTGTTAGCAGCACCATATCTACCCGAAACCTTCTTTCGCCTAACTGGTTTATGATGCATACATCTTCGCCCCATTTAACGTTATCCAATTCAATTCCGTTTCAGGTGTATTGGTTTTAATGGTATGAACAACAAGCTGACACTGGCATGAGTGCCCTGGGACAAGAGCTCAATGTCAGCCAACGTCGTTCATTATATGAGAGAAAGAGTGGGCATCTCGTTCCCCGTGCACTTATGCGTACACAAATGTTACCATCCTAAAACTACATATATAAGCAAGTACTTGCTATGGGACATTTTTGAAAAATTATTATTTAAATCCGTAGTGTCTATACATGTTAATTTCTTTGTCTTCTAGTTCCCTCTAGTGTCTACTATTGTCTAGTTATTGTCTATTGACTAGCTCCATGTGGGTGACGTGTCTTTTGCTATTCAACACTTGCCGATATTTATGGGAGTATGGGGAGCTAAAGCTTCAATAACAAGGCCAGATGTGTTGCCGTCAATGTGTCGTATCCGTGTTTGTTTAGAGTAGTCTTCATGTTCTTTATCCGTCGCTTTCTTGGTCACCGTCTGGCCCTTTATCCAATTCTGTTATTGTCTTGCCGGTAATTGATTAGGCTGTGGCAAACTATTCAATGTACTTACCAATAAACAGTCAAGAAATGCTGGAGTTCACTGCGATATCCCGTACAAGATATGCAACTAACTGTTTTCTTCCTCATAAGATGTCCAAACCACTTATCTGTTGGTTTGTAGGGAAATCGCTGCACGATGTTAGGCTGATATTCGAGCCTTCCTACAAATTTCTTCTTCTTTTTATTCTTCTTCTTCTTCTTCTTCTTCTTCTTCTTCTTCTTCTTCTTCTTCTTCTTCTTCTTCTTCTTCTTCTTCTTCTTCTTCTTCTTCTTCTTCATCCTCTTTTTCTGTCCTTGAGACTCCTAGAGGAGTTAAAAAGTGTTAACAAGCAACAGAATCTTCTTCACTGCACCTGGTCTTTGTCACGTATTGCTCGGTCTCTCCCCACCTGAACACTGCGCAACGAAAGCGTCCCACAGAGCAAGTAT
The DNA here is from genome assembly GCA_963921405.1 of Cepaea hortensis. Taxonomy (NCBI): domain Eukaryota; kingdom Metazoa; phylum Mollusca; class Gastropoda; order Stylommatophora; family Helicidae; genus Cepaea; species Cepaea hortensis. The sequence goes on from OY992888.1 coordinate 33,143,906, forward strand.
TCCGTAGCTCCGGCGACGACCCCCAGAGAACTCTGACAAACTTGCACTCGCGAACCGTATGACGCAGTCCGAAGACGAACCCAGAACCTTCTTAGCATGAAGGCAGACAGTTTAATCACTTTACCACGGAAACCGTTCCTTAAGGTGTACAGACCCACAACCATACACGCTAAGCCCTTTGTAGGTCAGCTCATGCCTGCTTGGAATTTAGCTGGTTTTTTATTCTACTGCGTGAGATAATCAATCTCGTACCAACCCTCTTCAGTCGTCTTTTAGGACATGCTCAGGGGGTATATAGTGTCACTGTTTACTTCCTGGCGCATTGTCGCCTTGATAGACGATAGTTTGTAAAATAGTTATACCCCTCCATAGCACAAAGCTTGGGCTGAATGTAGAGACCATGTGTTGCCAATACAGCATGATCCCTCTCTCCGCCTGCCTAGTTTACTACAGACGAAAGGTAACGCCAATACATATGGAGTAAGAACAGTTGCAGAAGTTGGCGGATCATCAAAGCAATGGTCTAAATGTCTGCCTGTCGGAGCTTCCATCCTAGTCCAGTTGTCACCCCAAACTTAGGGATTGGTCTGACCTGCCATGACATTTAGTCTAAGACCGCATTTCCGCGCACTAGAGTAAGGCTCCTACCATTATAATTGCGCTCCTCCGCCCGAAGCTGTTGGCACAATGTGGGATGTCGGGCTTGGTGGGCACCTCCCAATATTCGGAGCTAACAGGAAGCAGGCAATACCGTCTCCTATCGTACGGTAGCTCAATTATTTCTGGAAAGACCTGACTTTCTGTTGTTGTTTTTTTTTCGCATATCCTTTACGGGACATCGCTGTCAACACCAGCATTTTACCGCTGGTGTTGATTTCTTGGCAAGATTACGCTCAGTAGTTTGCCATTGCTTTCTGAGCGGCCGGCTCACTTATCCCGTAAGTCACCAACACTCGAGAACCACTACCAATTCTTGCGCGCTGCGTTACCCTAGGTGGATAAACGGGATTACGGAGACAGTCGTTTAACTCCTAGGCCAGGGAGACCGGAGACGTTCTGTTTACTTCCTACAAATGTAGGCTCAATTGGTTCTCTAATATTCAAATATTCATAAGATAATTTCGTAACAATAAAACAAAGAAAATTTTAATATTTTGGTCACTTGAAACGTCACGAAAGTTTAGAGAGAAATATGGTCCATGCCGTGATGCGTTGGTGATCATGTCTGTCCACAGCCTGTTGTCTTGTATGCTGTCAGCCACTGAAAATATTGGTGTTCCTCCATGGCATTATGCCAAATTGTCTAGGATCCTCTCTCCAGGTCTCCCAATGCCTCTCCTCACCTCCAACTTTCCCGTTGTGGTGACATCCTCCAGCTGCGCAATTTTCATGACTGTCCAAAGAATATGGATTGTGTTCTTATGCGAGTAACTAGTTCTCATTGTTCATCATATCCTTTAAGATATCTTCATTGCCCTTTATGTCTGTCCGTGGGGTTCTCATCATTCTTTCATAGAATCACATTTCCCTATATTATACATAATTCCTCACGTGTTTGCTAATTATCCATGATTCGCTTCCATATATCAAAATTGGCTCAATATAGTTCTTAAACAAGATATTCCTCACCTGGATTTACAAAGCTATATAAAACTAAATACGCTGGTTAATATTAAATATCGACCAAGGCCAGACAAGAGTCGGCGACGCGTGGACTGAACAATGAACGTCTGATACATTGTTTAGGATATAAAAAGTAAAGCTTTCAGAATTTTCTGCGGTTTTTCTGTCGCTAAGGAATCTTTGCCACCAACGTGGAAAACATACAGATCCTAGGTATTGATCGAAACTCGTGTAAGACAAGAAAGAAGAGGAAATCCGAAAGCAGATTAGACTTCAGAGAGACCTTGTCGTATTAGGCTTCAGAGAGACATTGTCGTAATTTGTAATGATCTGATTCGTATCAGGGTGTGTCTATAAATAAGTAAAGATCATCTTTACACGTGTTAAGGGGCATCGGGAGTATGGTGCTAGACTCGACATTATATAGATCTATCGGCACCCCAGGGGTTATGAGGTCAATATCTCACTGACCACTTTCTCTTCCCAAGATATTTACTGTTACCCATTTTAGACCGAGCTAGAAATCTGCCTCAATTGGAATTCGAATCCATGGCCAAAGGGCCGACAAGCCAGCGTCTAGCCATTACAGTACGTTACCGCAGCTCCGTGTTTGTCTCTGTAGTGGTCGATTTAGTTGTTGCCTCGTGTCTTTTTAAAGATACTATTCAGTGTGTCTTCTGTGCTTTTCAATAACATTTAGTGATTTTACTGCTCCTGTTTCTGTGGTTTAGTGTGCCATATTTATAACGAAATAGGTCCATAAACTTGTCCGTTGCATCATCGAACTATCCCAATTTCTGAAAGACCAGTTAAGTGTAAAATTTTCCCGCATCACCTGTTACTCACACCACCATAACATTGATGCATGGGATGATAGCAAATTGATTATAAACGAAAATACTGCCTTGAATACATGCTTGTGACAATGAGGATCTCGATTAAGGATGGGTAAAAAGATAAGAGACATCTTCATAAACTTGCATTGGTGAACCAAGGTGAGATAATCCCAGATTATGCGACGTGTAACTTCAAGAAAGGAATAACATACGATTTGTAAGGACGGTGGAAGCAAATACAATGCCCTAAAATGGAAACACAAAATACGCCTTTAAACTGAGATCGCAAGAAGGTCCTTATTCCAATATAGGAAGAAAACGGCATGCTAGGACCTGAGTTCCCCGTTCTATCAAGTGGACCAAAGAAACAATATCAGAGGCGAAGAAAACAGACATAGTCGTTGAGTAGTCGTTTGTTTGCTTGAAACTTTTAAAACGCGGATTTGCGGATTTTGTGTGAGTGAAAAGCTGTGCCAATTATTCTCATAATTTACAACTGTCGCAAAATTACCAATAGGTGTGAATTCGCGGAGGAGAAACCCCCAATATGCGGGGCTTCGCGGAGCTATCGGGTACCCGAGCTAAGTTTAGCCTCGGGGAAGGCGGAGTAGATCTTACGTACTAGAATGTTCTTTCTCTTTCTAGTTATTGTTATTTCGGGCTGGCGTTATGCACCCGAAGACCCCTGAACTGAACCTAGATGGGTTTCTCGTGTGGAGAACCCATGAATCTCGGGAAAAGTGATTTTCCCCAGAAACTGCGACGTCTGCGAGCTCCAAGAGTATGCTCGGGGGAAACAGAAGACAGCCATTAGCAGTCACTTCTTTCTCACGACAAGACGTGTGTTTCGGACCATTGTTGTCTAAATGGAGAGTCCCAGCACCTGACAACATTATGGCTGATTGCAGTCATGGTTCAATATCTAAGGTAACTCAGCTATTACTTCTTTACTTGTCTTGTTTAATCGTATTACGCGATTATCAGTGCCGCGCTATTTGTGTTGTTAGCTGCGCCGACTCATGAATATCAATGAAGTACTATCGATCGAGTCTATGCGTAGAACAGGGACGATGGAGTGTTTGTTGATTTTCTATCTATCAGTTAATTCTTTGAATACTGATTAGAGATTTTGATTTATTGAAGTCCTTTAGTAAACGCCTGTGTTTGCTCGATAGACTATCTGTTTGATTTAGGTTCTTGCATTTATTTGTGAGAGAGCAGGATAAGCGCTGTGATGTCGGTTACTGAAGTTGGTAAGCTGTGCGTACCAGGGGGAATCTAGTCCCCAGTGCTATTTAAGCAGACAGGACGGGAATGAAGTAAGGCGAGTGATGTGTTAGGATAATTGTTGATTAATCTGCCGGTTACAGTGCATACAATGGCATCGGTTAGGTTGGTGCGCGAGTTATAGAA